>WAAB01004136.1:0-53272 GCA_013389865.1 Piaya cayana | reverse complement strand
GAGAGCTCTGGGTGTTATTAACAAATGCCCCTTGTACTCTGATACACAGCGTTGGTCCTAGTTTTCCTGCCTCTTTCAGACTTACTGAAGAGCAATTAGCCCATAAACAGGCAATTATAATAATGTGCTATAATAAAATCCATGACAACTACAGCAGCAATATGAACAATGGCGTTTTCCTCACCAGGCTAGGCTGAAATCAAAGCCTCCAGTTTAACAACCAAGCCTATTCTAGATCCAAAGGGAAAACTGAGGCTGGCACGGAGGAGAAAGTTCCTCCACGGAGAAGTTTCCAAGGGAAGGTACTGGAGCTGCTGTTTGCTCTTCACAGAACTAAAATTGTTGGTTTTCCTTCCTGCAGCTGATTAAACATCTTGGTCTGCTCTGGAGGCAAATGAGACTCTCAGAATCTCGCCCTTTAGTAAAATAAAATTGTATCTGCTTGTGCCAACTGTACTTTTAAAAGTTACAACTTTGCTAAACAAAAGCATTTTTCACTGGGACATTTTGAAGTGCTTCTCTTCTCTTGAGGCTTCCTCCTTGCCAGTCGTTAGTCTCAGTGCTCAGTGCTTACCTAGCCCAGAAATACTTCTTAGGGACTGAAACCTGCACTCCTGCATGGTTACCCTGCAATACAGCCCAGTTCTGCTTAAAAATCACTGCTTGAAAATTAAAGTTTCTAACAATTAAGAGAAAGCTAAAATCCAGTGGGTGCAGTGAAAACAGACACGCACCCTGTGTTCTAGAAACTCCACAATTTCCATGCATTTGTCCTACAAATAAATTAAATATAATAATATTGTGATTACCAGTAAAACCATGGGCACGGCTACCTGCCTGGCTAGTGCTGTTCGTGCACACCTGTGTGCCACAAACTAAACAGGTTTCTACCTTATTTTCACTTGCAGTGAAGTATTTCCCTGCTAATCCCAGACTGCTTGCTTTTGCCACGTGTACTTGCTCTGAAACAGAATTAAACCTGCAGTTTAATCTAACTGAGATGCTCAAGCCAACTGCTCATAGTCATCTAGAACGCTCACTGGTAACATTTATTGTGTCTCACCCATGTACCAGGTTTGGTTTCACGTTGTCACAGCCCAATCTTCCCTCTTACCAATCTGGTGAAGTTATCATAGAATCACGGAACAGTTTGGGCTGGAAGGGACCTTAAAGGCCATCCAGTTCCACCTCTCTGCCTTTGGAAGGAGCACCTCCCACTGGATCAGGGTGCTCAAAGCCCCTTCAATACTTAGAGGGAGGGGGCATCATCCACAACTTTCCTGGGCAACCTCGGCCAGTGGTTCACCAGCCTTGATGCGAAGAAAGCTGTGAGGTTGCTGAATTCCCTCAGCATCTCACTGCTTTTTCTGCCACAATCATTAAAGAAAACAACAAACAGCTTGGTCCCCAAATGGATTCCAGTTGTGGATGCTGGGTGTTCATCAAGAACACTCACAATTTTCAATACAACAAAAATCAATCAGGACATGACAGTGTGAAAAAGTCACAATTAACCACACGTTATCTCTCCAAAAACATTGTGAAATTTCCCCATTTCAAACTCCTTTCTCATTCCCGAAATGGCCTGAAAAGTTGCCTGACTAAATGGGAAAAAGTCGATACTTTACTCAGGATCCTCTGAGATATTAAGGGCACAAAGAGAATGAATGTCTTTGCCCATCACCGAATTTCCCGAGGTTTCCATTTAATTTATAAGTCTGATGATCCTCCAGAAATTGAAGTGTGCACTTGTGTTGTAAACAAAATACTTCAGATAAAAACTTATGAAGAAAGCAAGCAAGAAAGCTTCCTTAAAGGATTAAAAAAATCCAACACAAAAGTAAATACAGGAAAAAAAATCCAACTCCAAACTTACATTCTCAGTTTTTAATCTAGATAGAGGATAGTGACAAGTGCTTTTTGAAGCCTACCATTAATCTTTCTATCGCTATCGATATTACATGAGGTTAGTCTGATATTACGGAGCATCCCAGATACTACCAGTGACTTTATAGTGACTCAAGATATATGGTTGTATTAAACCCAGGTACTTCACAGTGACTGAGAGATTTCTAGCTACATAAACAATAATTCTGAATGAAATCCCGACATTTGGACGCCAGGAACTTGTTCGGTGCCAAATCTAATGGTGGAGACACCAGTAGGAAGAGATGGGAATTTTCTTCCCATGTTCAGGAAGATGGTTTTTGCTGCCAGCGCATCATTTAACATAGTTTTGGGAAACTGAGTAGCTCAGAATTGAAACAGACCACCTGAATATGCTTCCCTTACAACAAGTCGCACACACAAAATGAAACAGGTCAGGAGTCTTGTTATTTTCTCATCTTTCCTTATGCCTCTTTGACTAGGACAGAAATCCAAGGAGCAGTTTTCCTGCTAAGAAGATTAAGGCAAAGACACTAATAATTCAGCCTGTTCTTTAATGACAGAAACTAAGAGTTAGGGCCAATGTCATTAGATAACAGAGCCCCGATGGCGCCTCATCAGCCCACGCAGAACCATAACCTGACAAGGTATCAGCTTGAAGACATCTTAAAACCCCCTCAAAATAACGGATGGTCTTGTTCAAAACCCACCTTTCCATTCACCTTACTGCACTGAAAGTAAAATAAGCCAAAACTAGTGACCAGCGAGTCAGGTGCTAAGAAATCCTTCACGGAGACAGTAATTATTAAAAACCCACAGTGTCATTAGAAGAAAGAGCAAGCAAACACTGCTCCTCCCCAGAATGGCAGAGGATAAGTGGCACAAAGAACTCTAAAGTCTCTGCCTGAGAACAGCATAGTTGTATTACATGTAATCACATCTCTTTTAATCCATGGTATTTACATTACACATCCCAGGAGGGCCACCAACACAAAAATCACTTCTACAAGGCTTAAGAAAATTAGGTCATCGAAGAACTCCATAACTCAGTACAGAAAGGCAAAGACGATGTAGCGAGATTCAGCACCAACGAGCGGAGTAGAGGAGATGGTTCATATTTAGAATGGAAAGACGTTGGTACAAACTCCCCAGATCGATGCCTGCAAGGGAAAGAATATGAAGCGCAAGAGAAATCCTGAGGGATTTGGAATGACACACCAAAAGAACCAGAAGGTTGTTTACAGCATAGAGTTAAAACTTTTTATCTATGTTCAGCTCCAATTCAGTCAATATTCCCAGCTGTTCCACCTCTCCTGAACCATCTTTATATTCTAGGTACATTTTGTACTCTACAGAACGGACAGCTGCACTTACAGAGCACATTCCAGCTCCCTGGCTTAGTATAGGCAAGACTGTGTTAGCTACATTTAAGTGGTCTTGCCAATGGAAAACCTACAGCTTCATCTGTACCATGGACTCCGACTTGTCTGTCAGCAAAGACACCAATTCTACAGTCTTATTTCTCTGTGCTCAGTGCTGCTACTGATTTATTAAACAAGGAAGCAGATGTGGAAGGAAAACAAACAGTGAAGAGTTCGGAGAAACAGTCGGATTCATGAGAAACCTTCTGCTTCCCAAAGAAAGCATCACTTTCAGCACACGGCTAAGCATCCAGATGGATGACTGAACAGGAGGTGTGACGTCAGCAGGTCTGCGGGATGAGACCTTTCCATTCCGATGGGGCTCCTTGTTGCAGTCACACCTCTGCAGGTGGCATGAATTTATGAATAGGAATTACAGAAGCCTAGAGAAATATTGTTTGCCTCTCCTCAATTTGTTAGTCCTGTGTCTACCTCTTCTTGAACGTGTTTTACCATTTTCTAACTTGGCAAGAGTTCTTGTTTCACCACTTGAATGCGATCCTTGGTTTTGGATGGCACCTGACAGGGAGAAAAAGCTCATAGGACTCTAGCATGGGCTTGGGAGAGAAATCCTGGCCGGGTAACGGCTACATCGTTACAGGGTCACTTTGCAGCAGAGACTGCAACCTGCCAGTCTGCAAATCCTGGCCAAGGGCAGAGCTGCTGATGGGAACGATGCCTCCTTCCCACCATAACTTAGAATCATAGAATCACCAGGTTGGAAGAGACCCACTGGATCATCAAGTCCAACCATTCCTATCAAACACTAAACCATGTCCCTCAGCACCTCGTCCACCCGTAACTTAAACACCTCCAGGGAAGGTGACTCAATCCCCTCCCTGGGCAGCCTGTTCCAATGCCCAGTGACCCTTTCCGTAAAAAACTTCCTCCTAATCTCTAGNAGTACAGAGGGAGAATAACCTCCCTGGCCCTGCTGGTCACACCGTTTCTGATACAAGCCAGGATGCCATTGGCCACCTGGGCACACTGCTGGCACAGGGAGCTCTAGCCTAAAAGTGAGTGGTGCACTACAACCCAACTATAGGACATGAACGTGTGTGAGAGACAACAGGTGAAAGGTTACAATGGCACACATCCAGAGCTTGGCTTAAACACTAGCAGCAGCAAAGGAAGCTATTTGAACTAAAAAAGATACTTTCAGAAAAAAAATGAAGTTGTTTCCAACCAATGAAAATAGAAAATGACCTAAATCTAGCAAGCTAAATGCAAAAACCTTGATAAGGCAAGACAAAAAAAGGTCCCAGAGAACAATTGTTAGAGTTAAGAGAGCGAATAAAAACTTCTCAAACACAAAAGCAGGAAGCCTGTCAGTCACCTCATGCCGCTGATGGATGATCAAGACGTAAAGGGAGGAATTAAGAAAGATAAGGAGCAAAATTTAATTCTTTGCACCGGTGTTCACTGTGGAGGAGGTCAGGAAGGTCCTCGCACCAAAGCAACAAATCGCCAGAGGCACGCAGCAGTCCTTGAGGGTTTCAAAAGAGCTCAAATATGAAATTGCTGAACTTACTTTCTTCCTTTGTATTAAAGAATAAATGACAAATCTTTAAACCAGGCTTTAGGAGCAATGGTGTGAATCACAGATCAGAAAGTCAGATTTCCAGAACAGGCAAAATGATAGAAAACGATTGGTCCAACCTGAATTAGAAGAGATGAGTAAACATGAGGTCTTGAGAAGAGGTCTCAAAGCCAAGAGAGAATTTATATGTATAGATCTGAGTTCCCTGACAAAGGAAACAGCCCCGTTCGTATGGGAGATTTGGGTTGATATGGTGGAATCAGATTTTCTAAAAGCTTTTCTAGAACATCCCTCGCTAAAGGTTCTTAAGGAAACTAAACTGTCATGGAGTAAGGAGGATTAATCTTCCTGCGCGTTCCTGATAAAAAGATAGAGAGAAAAGGGTACAAACAGAACGTTAGCAAAGGAGGGGAGCAGAAGATTCTGTGCTGCCTCAGCATACTCATAAATAACCAGGAGAGAGAAGATAGTGAAGTGTCACACAGATAATGAAGTTAACACACAGACTTTTTCAGGAGAGTGAAGTTTAAAACTAACTGAGAAGAGTTACTGAAAAACCTCACGGAGTCCAGTGACTGTGAGATAAAATGCAGGTGCCTGTCCCTGGTTGAAGAGGGTCCTGGGTCTAACCAGGGGTTTTAAATCTACCTTTATTAAAGGATGATCTTAGCTTGCTTTTGTAAATGAGTTGGCTTGGGGAATGATTTGATACTGGTGTCATTTGGACTAGCGGGAGGGGAAAGCAGAAGCCCTAAGACTGCACACTGGGGGTTTTGCACAGCACCCCCCGTCCTTCGGGAGCCTTAGAAGAAAAGCAGAGGAGCAGAAAGCTAAAGCTTCTCATTTTGGCCATATAACAGGATTAATTACCGGGACTTTGGCAGATACTTTGAGGATAGAATCCCCCGGTCCCTGCAGTGGTATGGGAGATGAGACAACAGCCCTATCGCTGCTTCCAGGTTAGTTGCAGGAAAATAAACGACTCCATCCTCTGACGGATTAGATGAAAGAAGAAATACTTCTTTTCCCTTGAAGTCTCTGCCATGGGAGAAATGCCCCCCTGCTCTTGGCAGAACGGGGAGCAAACACCTCCCACCTTGGGGGAATCACCACCCAGAGCCGATTGTGAAGTGGCAGAAATTTGATAGGAATGGTTGGACTCAATGATCCAGTGGGTCCTTTCCAACCGAGTGATTCTATGATTCCATGAAATCCCTTTTGTCGTTCTGGGCTGGACTCAGGTGGTAAAGGTTTGCTGAAAGTGCTCTACCTCTGTGCCCGTGAGTGGCATCCTGCTGCGAGGGTGGGTGACTCGCTGCTCTGCTCCCAGTGCCACCCTGGCAGGTAGAGGGCACGTCCCCAGCTCCGCAGCACAGGGCAAGGGGAGGAAGAGCCAGGGCCTCCTCCAGCTCCAAGACTCTGAAGAAACAAGCAAGTGACTGAACTGGGGTGACCGGCTGTGACACCAACCCACACCCCACGAGCAGCCGATGAGATAGTGGGGGCAGAAGGAGAGAAACCTTCCCCAGAAAGGAGCTGGATTGGGAAGGAGACTTGTCCGTCTGCCTGGCCTGCCCTTCTCCTGCTGCTCAGGATTGACATGGGAATCCCTTTTGCCTGGCTGTGACTGAGGAGGAGCCTTCTCCCCTCGGCAGCTGCCTTGATTTTACAGCAGCTGAGCTACTGTATGGCAAATAAAGAGCTCCTGACAATGCCCACACTAAATTAAACCGGAGACCTCCTCGCCAGCACCGAAACAAAGCACGTGGCGAAGAGCCGGGGCGGGTGGCCGGTTGCCCAGACGCCTGCCCACGCAGGGCAGCAATGCGGGCAGCACCTTCCCAGCCTTTGTGCGGGGCCGGCGGCTGCGGGACAGCGCGACGAGAGGCGCGTGCGCTCGTTTTGTCCTGCCGCATGCCCACATACTGAGGCCGCTTGTTTTCGTCTGATCACAATTAGCACCGTGCTAAATTCCTCATGCCCCGCGCTAATTCAGGAGGATGGGCATGTCACACCCTGCCAAGAATTATAGCTGCCGCTGCTCAGACAGGGTCGTGCCTACCCTTTCACTAAGCTTTTCATAGAATCATAGAATCACCAGGTTGGAAGAGACCCACCAGATTATCAAGTCCAACCAAAAAGAGAGGGTTTGAGGATTCTCCTGTTTTTGTCAGCAATACCTGTGGAGGGTGCAGAGGCCGCACGGTTTGGCCTAAGGGTCCATGTGTGTGTGAACGCGCTGCAAGTCAAGGGATTCACGTCACGCTTCCTGATTGCTCTAACCAGGAAACTTAGAATTCCCTGAACTAGGAAATTTAGAAAAACACAGTCTCTGCAAGGCACTGAAAATCCCGGGATGCAGAAACACTGCAAAACTGGTGCTGGGTGCTATGCAGAGCAGGAGCAGAGCAGAGAGCGCATGCCCTCCTGCCCTGTACTGCACATGAGCCACAGAGTTACAAGCCAGGACAAGGCACACAGCTGAACGCTGCACCCACTGTCCCACCCTGTTTCATGTCTTTGGACACCCAGATATTCTCAGGGCAGGGCTCTGCCAGACCTCACCTGTCTGACCGCATGCAGTGCTATTTGGAAAACGCTGGTTCCATTAATACCTGGTATCCGATGGATTCTGTCATCCAGCAGCTGCTCCTGTACATGGGCAGCTCCCAGTGGAGCCAACTTCTCCGCAAGCCAAGGAGCAGCCCCTGGAGGGAGGGTCCTCTGTGACCTGCTCAGCCCTGTGCCCAGGAGCTGCACATCCATCCACCTGCAGACCGAGCCAGACAGGGTGAGGAAACCTCACTCCTTGCCTTCTTCCTAACTTCAGCCATCATTCAAGCATTGCTCCTCATATGAGCTGGGGATGCTGTAAGAAAGACCAAAATGCCACCCCCAAAAATGCTCTCTGTTAAGCTGGTGATGTTTCTAACATTTTTGGATGGTGATTCTCCTGTTTCTGGTGATGGCACAGCCTCAGCACCCTGGCTTTGGAGGACACTTGGCTCTCCTGACAGGCCTACCTGCAGCGCCCAAGGCCACTGTAACCTGTACGAACAACCGTAAACCTCAGTAATTCAGCGATCACGTGGAGGATGCTGTGAATTACTGAATCTGTCAGATTAGCAGTATGAGAGCAAGCTGCTCCAAAGAGACAGAATAATGCTTCACAAAATGCAATTTAACTTATTCTCTTAATTGTAGGTTGATTCCTATTTATGCTAATTCATAACAAACGATGAACTGTATTATGTAATTGGCAAAACGACAATAATACTTCAGTAATCCTGGAGGGGGGTTGGTTTTGTTCTGTCTTTCACATGCCACTGCTTACGTACATGGGCACACGTGTCCCCGTGTATCCAGCACACAGACACAGAAATGCCATCGATTTAACTGCGCTGCCTCGCTCCACTCAGCAAATGAAGTCATTTTATCGAGCGCTGGGATTGCTCTTTGAGGAGCAGTGGAAGGGAGAGGGATCCTCCGGATAAAGGCTGAGGCACACCAGGATGGCACCAGGTACAAGCGTGCTGCTCTGCTGGCTGGAGTCCTCCCATAAACAGCTCTTATCAAGGGGGGGGACGACTCCTCGGGGTCGCATCCTGCACTGCTTCCCGACTGTACTCTGATAGCTTGGAAAGAGGACAGACTGACAGATAGGGACTAACTGCTGAAGGGAAAGAGACACCATCGGCTCCTCAGGGAGGGAAGTGACCAGTACAGCACTGTGCAGGACACCTCATTATTAAGTTTGAAATCCAGGGTTTTACCTTCAGTGTGCATAGCTAATGGAGCCTGACCGAGAGCGGGCTGGGCGTGCGTTCGGCTCCCAGAGCCGGGCATTTGATCTGTAATTGTTTTTCAATGACTGTATCTTTTTTCCGTGTTATTGCTCTACACGGTTAGGGTTTGTACAATATTGAAAATCAATAAAAACACATGAAAAAAATGTTTTCTCGCACCCCCCCCCTAAAAATTAAATGATCTTGTTAGGATTGTGGCGCCGCTGTTTGCAATCAGTTAGCCTGTGCTTTCCTTCCCGTGTCCCAGGACAGCTGGGACTTCTCTCAAGGGCCAGCGCTGTGGTTTGGTCGAGGATGACCAGTAGGCACCATCAGAAGAGCCTGTGTCCACAGCCCAACAAAGCACTTGGCTGCCTGCTAAAGCCACCGATTCTCTGAGCGAGTCCAAGGTGATGGCACCTGTATTGCCACAGAGGCTTCGGCTTACAAGGAGGAACACAGACCAGGGAAGGAAAGTGACTTTCCCTAAATTATACGGGATTCCCCTGGCAGAAGGAGTTCACACTCCTTGCTAGGATAATGCATCTCATGATGCTCTCATGTCCCTCAGCTGGTCAGTCCCAGAGCAGGCAAGCAGGCTCCCAAACCCACAATGTCACCAGCGTTGCTTCTTTTTTATTTCCTTGCTTACACAACAAACCCAAGTAGAACAAAAGCAGAAAACCCCCCCACAACAACCTATTTCCTCTCAACTCCAGATTAGGATTGGGATATAGATGCTACATGAGGTAATGAGCATGATGAGATGAGAACAGGGGAGCTACTTAAAGAGATTAAGGGATTCACTGCAGTGTAATTGAAAGGACTGATAGCCTCATTGTGGCCATTAATGGCTAAAGGAGAAGGAGCCCAATCTGCTGCAGTATTAAGCGGTGAAATCAGGCAGAGGTGATAGTGGCCAGGGAATGGTTCACCTGTACAAATGGCTGGAAACTCACAGCTACACGCAACACACCTTGCACTGGGTCACACTGACCCTTGCGAGCCTTTGTCCAAGCTCATCACGCTTGGTACAGAGAACTAAAGTGCCTGCTTGGGTCTGCTTTGATCACTCTAAAAACTGAAGGCTGAAAGAATTGCTTCATGTTCAATGGGAAAATTCACATTCCTGAAACAAAACCAAAAATTATTGCCAGTTTGGTAAGAATATCCAAGAAAATTCTTTAATTCCAGACTGCGATTTCTTTTAAAAACAGGTTCCATTTCAAAAGAAAACCTTTTGGAACAAAACAGTGTTTTCAGTTTTCCATTTTTTTCTACAATATCTTCACTTTTGGTCAACCTTCTGTCAAATCAATGTAGCTTTGCAAACTTATAAAACCTGCTTTTCCTGAAATTAAATGAGTTCCATGTATGTCCTGGGATCACTGTGTGTGCCCTTGTACCCACGGCTACACAGGGCGAGGTGATCTTTCCATGCACATTTTATGGAGAACTTCCCCTTCAGCTGTGACAGTGGAAGGGTAACCAAACACTAGTGTTTCATTTTCAAACACGATGCATCTCTGCATTCACAACCTGCCTGTGAGGAACAACTCCAAGGGTCTCGAAGGTGGGGAAGTGCCCTGCCAGCCCCTCGGTGGCAGCGCGGGGACTCCCTCCCCACAGACCCTTGCCTGGAGGGAGCATTCTGCAGGCGACTGTTCCAGCCCCACACATTTATAACGCTGCACACACTTAGCCACAGCCCCCTCTGGTATAAACACACACACACGCTCCCTTCAAGTTAAGATCATTTTGTCACGTTAGCCGGCTGATAGATCTGGCCCCACAGTTTGGAATTCTTCGGGAATTAAAGCCTTACATAAACATATCATCTAACTTTATTACATTATAATAATGACTTCTAAATAGCTCTGTAATATGTTCTATAACCTTTCTTTAAAGTGCACGCTCTTGTGCTGTCACGGTTTCATTCACCCTATAACAGCCCAGTCAAAACAACAGATACGAAGGTAAACACAACCAAGAAGGTATCGAGTGCAGTGGCCACTTTCCCAGGTTTATAACTTGCTTTTCCAGACTGCCAGCTGCTCTGTAGACAAGCCATGCTAATTGTGGGACAAATCATGTATTCTTAAACTAAAATATTTTTCGGTTAAAGCAACGCACAAATAATTTATTCATTTGTATTTGCATTTAAATAGTTGAAAAATGTCCAAATTAACTGCTTTGAAAATTGTTCCAAATTTTCCCCCTAGGCTGCGACCTTGTGGCCAAGTTCAATCTCAAAGCAAATTGAAAAAAGGGTTTATAACTAAAACATCAAATGGCTCTGAATGTGCCTTGCTTCAAGAATCAACTTACTCTTTTGCAGACTCAGCTGAGTGCTCAGTTGGAGGCCTAAACTTTGGGTTTCAAACATGGGGTTTCCACCAAGTTACCCAAATCTAGTGCTGACAACTCAAGATTCTGTTGGAGAGTTTTTCTCTCATGCTACTTGACGGTTTTCTTAGTCCTGCTCGCAGACTTTCCTAACAACGTAAGCAGCTCAGCCTTCCATTTAAAAAAACATTTCTAACGCTCATGGTTGTGTTGAAAAGCATTCATAGAATCATTGAATCGTTTGGGTTGGAAAGGATCTCAAAGCCCGTCCAGTCCCACCCCTGCCATGGGCAGGGACACCTCCCACTGGATCAGGGGCTCCAAGCCCCATCCAACCTGGCCTTGAACCCCTCCAGGGATGGGGCAGCCACCCCTGCTCTGGGCAACCTGGGCCAGGGCCTCCTCAACCTCACTGTGAAGAATTTCTTCCTAAATCTGGGACTTAAGGATTCATGGTCATGACAACGTTGTTATTTCATACCACCTCTAACCTCATATGTTCCTCAGTTCTGCACCCAAAGCCAGAACGTGGCACCTCAAGGCACCAGGCTCATGTCCCAGCCTGACTACTGAACTCAAAAGCCAAACAGCATTTTGTTACGGTTACTGCGCTACGTCTAGCTGCACGGAAATGGCTCTCCCTTCTTCCCTTGTCATAAACATGCTTTCTGCACGTCCTGAAGATTAATTCACTACACTTTCCTTGCAAGAAAAACTGCTGAGAGGAAAGAGAGGAAGCACAGGCACCACTCTAAGATCTCAGCCAGCAGCAAAACGTCAGGAACCAGCAAGGAAAGGGGCTTCTTGACAACGTGTGTCTTGATACCAGCCTTCCCAACATGCTCCCACAAGGAGGAGGGAGCTCCTGTGCTCATCGCTACGTTCCTTTCAGGAACAGAATGAAGAAAACAGATGAAGTAGAAGAGGACAGAAGTCAGAAGACTTCAGCTGTCAAACTTCCACCAGAACAGGACTAAAGAAGTAACCAAGTGGTTTGTTTTATTTAATGCTTATTTAAGCTCAGTCTGCCTGGCTATGCCAGGAGAGCAGGATGTATTTGCCAATCAAGAACACATTAATTGACTGATAATTCTTCTGGCACAGGGGGCTGGCAGGAGGAGAGCAAGCAAAAGCATGGGGCAATCCCAATGGTCGGCACTTAGGGACAGCACTAAAAGATTAGCAAAGCCTCCAATGCTACTTCAGTTCCTTCTCATCACAGGGTCCCTGGGTCAGAGCTCTCTGCAAACCAAAATCCCTGTTCCAATCTCTTCTTCTGGCTTAGGGGCAGCATGCACTTGGAACACAGAAAATATAAAGATTTTGTCAGGGGATGCCTCGGACTCGGGGCAGACGGTGGGGTGGCCGAGGGAAGCAGCACTGCAATAAAAAGACTTTCAACTCCTCCCAGGGGAAGCCTGCAGCACATGCATATCTTAAGAGAAGGTTACCTCACCTTCCCTCTTGTTCCTCTCTAGAGCAGCGCTAAACTAACTAGCACTGGCTAGCTACCCACTGAACTGTTTTTCCCTCCTTCTCTTCAAAGTCATTTATTGCTCTCATATCAATATTGTCCAATTCTAGTGTTTTTTCCGCCCATGGTTCCAGCTCCCTGCACCGCCTCATGAATTGGCTGACGGGCTCTCTGTGTTCTTACATCAACGGCAGTGGCAGCAGCAGGGGGATCACGGTACAAAAGCAGGCACCGAGAGCCAAGATTATGCCTCCGGTACCTCGCCGGCTCATGCAGCGCGTATATATCTTCTGTAAATAACCCTCAGTTTTCACATGGATTATTTAGACTTTCTGATGAAACTGCAGAAATGTCAATGCGGCGCCTGAGCGCCCAATCAGGCAGCGGCTCCCTGACCCCTGCCCTCCGCCTCTCCAGCATGACTGCTATTATCTTCAAGGGGAAAAACCCTCCTTGTCTCTCGTTATACCTTTTTTTATGATCTAGGATTCTGTTAATAATGACTCCGTGTTACATAAAACAGATACATTAATGTCACCAAGTCCCAAAAGTACTGAATCAAGCTGACTCCTTCAGAAAGGAAGAAAGTAATAGATACAAGCGAGGGAAAGCCTTAATAAGAGCACAGATCCTAAGGACAGGAAGAGCTCCACCAGATCGCTTTCTCCTTCCTATTTGAAACGGGGTATTTAAAGGGCGAGAGAAGATCAGAGTCGTGGCAAGATGACTGTGAACACACCATCAAAGTGAGCAAAGCAAACCTGTGATTTTAGGTGGCGCTGCAAAAGGCTCGCTCAGCCTGTTACACTTGTGTGCTCTGGTCCCAGTTGCTAATGGGGAAAGGAGATGGAGAGCAGAGGCAGCCCACAACCCTGGTAGCACCCACCTTTCATCTCCGGAACAGAAGTGCTGGCTTAGACCAACGGCTGTGGAGAAATGAGTTGCCTGGACTCAGTTTAGAGGAAAAAGTAGGCAACCCTTTGACCTATGCATATGGCTGAGACTGTGCCTCCACAGCTGGAACAGATGTTACAATTAAAAGCAACAGCCAGCGATTGTTAGTGTGAGACAACTATTCAAACAGAATAAAGTCTCTCATCAGAGATATGAAGAACTTTAGTGGCAAAACTGAATATCTGAAAGCTTCAGAGAAGAAAACCCAGGATAGTCTGGCCAAACCATTTGTGATGGGACGCAACACAGAAGGGTCCTGTGACCAGCAAGAAACACTGGTAGTTTCCACACAGACACACG
Source organism: Piaya cayana (assembly GCA_013389865.1). NCBI lineage: Eukaryota > Metazoa > Chordata > Aves > Cuculiformes > Coccyzidae > Piaya > Piaya cayana. The sequence continues at coordinate 39,565 of WAAB01004136.1, read as the reverse complement.
GGACACATCAGGGTGTCAACAGACCTGGGAATTACCCTCAGGGAACATGAAAAAAGATTAGTAAATGTGTAAGCACTCACAAGTAGTTTAAGGAAAGAAAAATGACATAAAAAACTAAGTCATGTTTCCCAAATCTCATTTGGCTGGGCACCAGGGCTTTGTTCACCAGCTACTGACAAAGCAGATACTTTGATTCCCACCTTGATAAATTTGGGAAAGGGTAAAATCTAAAGGCCAAGATGTGGCATATAAACAGATGCAGCATCTTTTGTAAAGTGGCACCCACTAACACATAAGGCTGAATTTGGCACAGTGAAAACAAGAGGAGAAAATGAGGGGCCCTGTGGAGCCGTGGCTTGGCGCTCCTGAAAGGTGAAGTTCAGACAATAAAACTAGCCTCGATGAGCGCAGCTTGCAGAGCATCTCAGGATTTACCTCATCTACCTACCTAACAAATACAGAACAATCTAAATTAATGGTAGAAGTCCAAGTAACAGTTTTGATTCCTTATTACACCTGGCCTGTTGAGCCTGGAGACCACAGCACAGAGACAAGGGACAACTTCCCACATAAAACAGACTGTAATACAGAGGGGATGAGCTGAGAGCTGAGAAAAGCAATGACACACAAAACAGGAGTAAAAGAGAGTTACAAAGGGAAAAGGAGAAAACAAAGTTACTCCTTAGAAAGCCTTCTTCAAGCTCCACCAATACATCAACTTTTCCTGGTCTGCACCGTAGCAGAAAACACCTCTCACAACAGGCAGAGCTCGTGCAACAGCCCTGGGCCTGTGCTCAAGCGCCATTTAGACTCATCTGTACAAACAAATCCAAACCAAACTCCCCTGATAGGGGTCCTCCAGAGTATTAGATCTATTAAAATTTGTATTTTGCAATCACTTTAGTTTACTTTGCTTCTTTTGCAGGTTTTATGCTAGATTAAATGGATGAAGGATCAGGCTTTTGCTTAAAAAATATCTGTTTTCTCTGGGTTGTGCCACTGCTAGAACAAATTTTAAATCATGTGATACAATCATCATCATTTTGACTGATAGGTTCTCTTTAGATCGGCCTGTGCGTGTTTAATAGAGCAAAATCAGACTTAATCTACTAATTTAACGTAAATAGAGTACATGACACATTAGCCGTTTTTCTTAATTCGCTACTGTATGACGCTGAAACAGCGATGAGGTTTGTGTTTATGTGGCATTCCAAAACACAGCGGCCACCAGCAATTCCTTCCGCTTCCTTGGATGAAAAAGTTACCATCTCTGTATCTCTGTTCCTAATTCATAAAATGGACATCGCAAGTTTGATCTCAGAAGTGGTGGGAGGATTAATTTGTGAACAACTAAAAGTATAATGTAAGTGCTAGGTGCAATTATTTTAAGTACTAAATATCTCATGAAGATGGCAGATAGGAGAAAGACAACAATAAGACCGTTATTCCCTTTTTTTTTTTGTTTCATTATAGTATAGACAATGCTGGCCCTCAAAGCATGCCAGGCATTTTCCAGATCAGAAGAAAATGTGATCCCTACTCTGAGAGTGCCTAATCTAAGAAGTCAAAGATGAAAGAAGGAAAGGAACTCCGGATACAAAGGAATCTATGTAGTGACAGGTCCCAGCTTGTTATTTTAATTAAAAATATGCTAAATCCTTCTTTTTTTGCCTCTTTCAGCCCTCTCATCCAGGCTCTAAGTTTCAATTTCAGCGTTTGCATAACCTTCCCTAATCATCCAACGCTCCCTCCACATAAAGGAGCTCTTTGGAGCCAGGGTCAGCTTGGGAATGGGGTACATGGACTGCGACGGCGAGTAGGATGATAGACACCAAAGATTGGTAACCCAGTAGAACCAGCCCAAATGCTTTTCCAGAGAACCATACGCATCCTACTGGAATTCAGAGGCTTCTTGCCACTGACAGGGAGTAAACTGAAGATCCCCCTTCACTTGCACCTATACATACAGTTCAAGAAATGCATCCACTGCACTGAACACGCTCTCCTGAGGGCCTGGCGTGTCCTCAGATGGACCATCAAATCCTCTGGGCCAAATATATAAAAATGCTACTTTAGTAGTGACTAGAGAGGGAGCCAGCAGTTCCGTGCTGGTTTAAATCATCCAAGAGTTTTACCAAGGGTTAGAGTCCCACCTGCCCCCTTCCCAAAGCCTCCTAGTCCTTCCTGTTGACTGGCCCCCAAACCTGAGGCAAATGTCTCCAGGCGCAGCTGAACGCGCTGCGCTCCCCGCCTGCCCCCAGAGCCCAATGGATATTCCTTCAGATGTCTAACAAGCGTTGAACACAACTGAGGTTTAGAGAGAGACAGAAATCAATACCACAGCTTCCACTAGTCACGCTGAGGGATTAGCCGTCCCAAGGAAAAGCACAGACGGCTGAATAGGAGAATCATGACTCCGAATAACGCAAGAGGTTTATGAAGCTGGAAAGCAGCCTCCCGCCTTGATAACCTCCAGCTGGCCTAGAAGAAAAGCAGGGAATGGGAACCTCACGGGGGAGACACAGAGGCAAGGTGATGAGCCCTGTGAATGTGAACCGAGTTCAACACAGTGCGAAAGGAGAGGGAGAAGACATGGAAAGCTATTTGGCTCATGCCATTGCCAAAGGAGGGGCCCATAAACCTCTAATGACAAGAGATATGGGAACTTGTGTTACTGCTAACAAGCACTTCTGTCTTAAGCAACGTAAATCCTCTTTGATCTGGAAATGCTGCAAGAAACATCTAGTTCTGGTGGGCAGAGGCAGGGTTAAGACAAGCACTAGAATAGAAGAGTTGTTCTTAGCTTAGCAAACATCATATAATTTTCTGTGGTTTTACGAGTTGAGGACTTGCTGCTCCCTATTGCTCTCACTTTTGTTGTTTTGGTCACTGCATTAGGGCTCCAAAAGCTGCAGATATGAGTTTTTCTTTGTCTTTAATGTGTCATAAGTAAGAAAATAGGGTCTACAGAGGAGAGGAAGGAAGAAGGAATGTTCAGAAGGCCTTCAAGGTTTAATGAGGCATCAGGAACATTTGCATAGTTGTAGAGAGGGTCTTTAATGACCTCGGAAGTTTCCAACGCTTCTGAAGTTTAGAGCCCAGCATAAGGTTACTGGAAACACCGAGCGAATAAATGCTCTGAAATGTAGTCTGAGAGCCCACACAATCACGGAGGCACAGTGTGCTTCAGCGCCCAGGAAGCATCATCGATAGTCCATGGGAACTGCAATGTCATTCTGTGAAAGCAGATGGATTCTTTACAATCCAAATTTCACCCATGGTGAGAGAAGAGCAATGAGACAATAGAGGTGTAGGAGAGCAGACAAAGTTCAAGTAATATGCAGAAAAATCCCTCAAGGTAATTTCCCGTTACAAGCCTTCATAAAAGACTATTTATTTTTTATTTAGCTTTCTGATTTTTCTGAAGCAAATTAATACAGGGGGGGAAAAGGTGTCAATACTTCTCAATAAAGCAGCTGAACATTTCATGCACAGTATAGGAAGAGCAAGATATGATGACATATCTTCCTGAAAATAGGCCCCATTTATGACCTGAACATTTATATTATTTCATTTCCTCCAACTAGCTGTATTCATCTCTCCTCATATCCAACAACTAAAATGAAGGATGGTGAGGAAGCACATAGCACTGAGATGCTCACACAGCTTCCCTCTGCGTTTCAGAACGGTCTCTGGTCTGCCAGCCGCTCAAATTTATTTCCCATAACTGAGGTTTAAATCCATGACCAAGAACAGGTCTGTACCCAGCTGCCTGGTCACGCAGGCCTGTTGGAGAACGAGCTCTGAACTTCAGCTCAAAGCCCCACAGCTGCTCCAGGCTTGCTCCATTTTAGGAAAATACAGTCATTTTGAAAGCACTAACCAATTAGTTGCAGAAAAGGACCCAACAGCAGACATGGTGGAAGCGGAGCAGGAACACACCAACCCTGCCTGTGACGAGGTGACTGCCTGGGGTCGGGGTCAGATTTGTACAGCCAGGCAGATGTGAATATTCTGCGTCCATTAACCCGGAGACCGATTCACAGGAGCTTACTCTTACACCCCAGAAGCTGTGCTATTAGCCCACCCTCTCCCCGCAGGCCTCTTCCTCCTAGACCGGCTACCGGGGGGGCACAGCGGGACCGCCGTGTTTTAACCTGCCCACCGGTGAGCCCGTCAGCCACCTGCCCAGGGCTGCGACTGGGACAGCCTCTCCCTTCCCTGTCTTGGACAAAGCGAGGTCGGATGGCTCTGCCTTGGCCATGGCGCATTGCTCCCGGCTGAGATCAGCCTCCAGCACAGGGAACGCATCGCTCCCTCGTGAGACCATCAATCTGTCCCCATCCCCACCCCCACGGCTCTTTCTCCCGCATTAACCTAAAATATGAGCGCATATGCTCGCCCCCAGTGCTTCTGCTCCCAGAAACCACCCCGTTCCCCTCCCTCCAGCGCTCCTTATCTAAGGCAGCGTGTCACTGCAATTTTATGGTCAACATTACAGGCTCAAGCCCTCCTTTGAGCCGATCGCCCCGCGCTGCATCCGTTAGGAGAGCAGCCAGGCTTCCCGCGAGGAGCTGCCTCCTGTGCTGCGCTGCCTGACCCCCTCAGCCGGCAGCCGCCATAAATCTGCCGTACCTGATGGGAGATGGGCTTTTTAGGATCTCTCAGGGTGCTTTGAGGTAGCACTTCTATGAACTCCGTGCCACAATAAATAACGCTACCTGCAATATGTCTTTGGGAACGTGTCAGCGGTGGCTGTCCTGCCATGAATTTTTATTCTTTTGCCGTCTGGAAGATAGATTCCAGATACAGCATTTCCCCGCACTTAGTGTCAAATCTCTTTACCCCTTTGCCCCGGCAGAATGACAGGGACCACAAATAAAATAAAATAATAAAAAAAGAAGCATAGGAAAAATGGCCTGAGAGCAGAGGGAAGGCACTAAACTCACCTCTCTCTGCAGCTGAGCGGCTTCAGAGACGACGGCAGCGACTACAGGCAGGGGCAATTTGGAATAGGAATAAGGTAATTTTTGTGCACTGCAGATAAGAATTCTGCGAGAGGATTCCACAGAAAGGAGCGTAAAGATAAAATTGCTATAAAGGGCATTATGCACACAGAACCGGAAAAGATGGGAGCGTGGGCCATCCCAAACTGCTGCGCCGCAGATGAGGAAATAAAGTACCGATCCCACTAAAGGAAGAATTTTTTAATGAAGAAACCTTTCCACTGTAGCTAAAAAGGTCATCCAGAACGACTAACGAAATGGACTAGATATTTGCAAATCTTGCACTGCAGATTTGATATCAAGGTTAGAGTGCGAAGGGAAGAACGCTGTGACAACTGCCAGCAGGAATCCCGTGAAAAAAAAGAAATTGCAATTGGCACGAGAATCTTGTAATGTTCACTCGGATTGCTGAAAAAATAACATGCCGTGCACCCCAGGGGTCAACAGTGGGGCCAACGCAGTTTCAGAGCCTCATTAATGAGCTGGGCATGCACAGGCAGAGCGCACCTTCCGCCAGGCTCTGTAGATGATACAAAGGCAGGAGGAGCTGCCTTTCAGGGGAACCTCGAACGGGCCAGCTGGAATCTTGAGACTCAACAAAGGGAAGAGCCCAGTCCTGCACCTGGGGAGGAGCCGCCCCAGACACCAGGACTTGCCAGGGGGTGACCTGCAGGGAAGGAACTGGGGTTCCTGGTGGACACCAGGCTGACCACGAGGCAGCAATGTCCTCCCACAGCCAGCAGCATCCTGGGCTGCGCTGGGAGGAACATTCCCAGCAGGTGGACAGGGTGAGCCTTCCCCTCTACTTAGCACTGGTAAGGCCACATCTGGAATACTGGGTCCAGTCATGGTCTCCCTGGTGCACAACAGATATGGACTTATTGATGAAGCAATCTCCAAGATGCCTTCCAACCTCAGCGATTCTGTGACTGTGACCTATTTGAGGAATGCAGGCTTTATTTTTCAGTTACCACATAAGCAACTGAGTAAGCCACCCCTAGGACTCCAAGATACTTTAAAAAAACACCCAGGCAGGTAAAGTATTATTAGTTGTACAATTCAATTGGGAATATGAGAAATATCTGCTCAAACAACAGCATAGCAGCTGGAAAAACTCTGTAAAAAGATAAACAGTTCCAGCTAGAGTGGAGCTCACAATGCACATTTTTTTTTTCCCTCAGTCTCCCTCTTGTAGTGCAGTGCCTTATATAAAGCCAAAACAATGACTCTCCTCCACTTCTGAAAAACTGTCTCGGCTGAAACGCGATCTTATCTTAATTTGAAGACGTTATTTTACTTTCTTCCTTTTCTCTGATGAAATTACCAAGTCTCACATCCCTTACATCTAAAAGATATTAGGGCAAGTGCTCCAGTATCTTCACATTAAGATGCTCATGCCAGTTCTAACACACAGTGTGTTGAAGACCTCACTGTTCTACCATTAAGTCACCACTGCCCAGTCTTTAAGTTAAATTAGGATTTATCGACGCTGTATGAGACGTCCCCTTCGGCATAGGTGCTCCCCAACTCACATCAAAAATGATGACACTGTAGTTAGGATACAGCTACCCGCTCGCCTTAACATCTGTCCTCTTCCTACTTCCACCTTTGAAATGGAATTTTAAACACTGGAACTGAGCCGTTGTTAAAAATATATCATTAAGAAACGGTCGTACAAAACAAGCCACCCAAAGATGTAGAGCCACCGCTTTTGCCACGCAGCAGAGTTAAGGTGGAGGAGATTTACAAGGTCATTGACAAATGCAAGTATTGATTGAGTATTAAAGTGTCGTGTGATTAATACAGCCTTCGAAGTAATTAGTGCAGAAGATCTCTCATATCTGACCGTGTTTAAATAATGTATCTGTGAACACGCAGGCCCCCTGTCAATCACTCCGCTGAGGACTAACACCACCTCACCTGATAACTCATTTGGAAACTGGGCTTCCTGCCTGCTGAATATCTTTCAAAACCAGCAACTCTTCCCTAATTGCCTGGGGTGACCTATATTTAGAGCCTTGCAGTTCATGGGGGGGTTGTAGAGAGAGAGGAGAGAGCTAGAAAAAAATGCTAAAGCGCATTATTTGTACAATAGTAATAAAACCCCAGGAGAGATATCAGAGGCAGTGAGCAGAGCTGGCTGAGGAACCCATGGCAGGAACACAAAAACAGCGTTTGCCCAACCCAGAGACACTGTTCCCGTGTCTGCTGTAGCCACACAACTCTTCCATTCACACTTAGCTAAGGGTAAATGCTTTTTCATACAATAGTCAATGTTAAAACTGGGAATTATGGAATTGCAATTTGTTTTTTTAATTCAAAGAAATACATAAGCTAAGATGGACACAATTTCTCTGAGGTCTCCTAAATTCCTCTTGGAGAAAGAGGTGTTTACCTAATACTTTTCAAAGCCATATATAAATCTGGCTCACCAGCAGATCCCAGAACTCGACAAGAATTTTGTATGACTGGAATAACAGAAAACAGGGCTGGAACGGACCTCAGAAAGTCATTAAATTGATCTTTCTATCCACAAGCAGAATCAATTACACCAAAGCATCCCAGTATCCTGGCTTCCTAGACTGAAAGGATGTGTCATGTTAATCTCATAGCAAAGTGGTTGTAAACTCTTCATCAGGTCACAGTCATCTGCATCCTCACTAATTTTCCCACTCCCTAGGACTTGGGACCAACAGGCTCATAGTGAAGTCCAACTGCTCCAGAGGTACAGGAGTGCAGAAATAAGAACAACTTAAATTCTGTAAGATAAAATATGCTCCAAACCCAGAAAAACTTCAGGAAAAACTAGATAATGGAAGAAAGAAAGAAAGAAAAGAGGGTGGAAAAGGTATCTGCAGTGCGTAGGAGGTACAGAACCATCAATGGAAGGAGGACAAAGACGAGAAATATGCACAAACTCAGAAAAAGCTTGCATTTTGGAAACATTATTGCTCATCTATTTCCCATTTTTTTTTTTGCAGCTATTTAAGGAACACTTTCTTTTACGTTATTATATACTGGTAATAAAAGATAAAAAATATACACAAGAATATGCTGAGAGGAAGATTATACAAAGACCTAAAAGAGTCCCTCTGCTCTTCCACCCATGCTCGGTGACGTTACAAAACCACGGTATAAGGAAGCTCCCATTCCTCATATCAAAGGCTCTGTGTGGGGCTGTACATTCTGTATTTAAGCAAACTCTTTGAGCCTCTCTTGGCTCACCCTTAAAATAACTTCCACAGAGGGAGAAACCTCAGCTGACGCCGAAAGCTCTCAAGGCTAGGGCTGGCAGCCTCAGTACCCCTGTCTCAGCTCTTGGTCCCCACCACAACAGCCCAAATCTGACCTGAAACGAGGTCATCACCATCTATGGGAACATCGGGCAGTCAGCAGTTACCAGAATCATGTGTGAGTTTTTCTAGAGCAAGCCAGCATTTATTAGTCACTGGGATCCAGGAGGTAAATGTTCTGCAAAACAAGCAGCTTTGCACTTTCTGGAGTCCATGAAGCACATTGCTCTCTACAACTACCTGAAAGGAGGTTGTAGAGAGGAGGGAGCTGGCCTCTTCTCCCAAGTGACAGGGGACAGGACAAGGGGGAATGGCCTCAAGCTCCGCCAGGGGAGATTTAGGCTGGACATTAGGAAGAAGTTTTTCATAGAAAGGGTCATTGGGCACTGGAACAGGCTACCCAGGGAGGTGGTTGATTCACCTTCCCTGGAGGTGTTTAAGTCACGGGTAGACGAGGTCCTGAGGGACATGGGTTAGTATTTGATGGGAATGGTTGGACTCGATGATCCGATGGGTCTTTTCCAGCCTGATGATTCTATGATTCTAAGGTATTCATCTAATGTCTTCTCAATCTCTTTCATACCATTTTCTTTAAATAATTACAATCACAGGGTTTCTCTAAAGCACACTTAGAGATGGTTAAATGTTTACCACTTATTGGGTAAATAAAGGCTCTGGCAAATGGTTTCCTTCAAACTCATTCATTTCTGAACCGCTACTTGATTCCAGTTTAGAAAAAGCAAAGAGCTGAACTGCAACCCCAACACCCATCTCAAGCTCTTTCAGACTTTCCTCTAAGAGAACCCAAGGATTGGTGTAAAACGCACCAATATTCCAGTATTCTGCAAACACCACACACTCCTGCTTACTGCCCAACACCAAGGGGATGCACGGCTGCCAGCCAGAGCATTCCTGGTTTAGAGGAGAGCTGGGACCACATCATCCATGCACTTGTGGAGAAGACACAGCCCTCGCCTTCCGTTGCCCGATTCAACTTTCAGAGTTTAAAAGAGACATGGAAGTCAATCACCTTCCTCTATCAACAAATCAGAACAATTCCTAAAGTAATTTGGAAGGGATAAAAAGAAGAAAAGACCCTTCTTCCCAGAAGACACTGAAAGAAATCCAAACCTGGAACTTGTGGTGTTTGCGTTAAAGCACTACAAATATTCTCCTGTCTTTAGTGTTAATCTCACTCTCTTTCTTCCTGCACCTGCTAATGCACCATAACTCATAAGTCCCTCTTCCTTCCCTTCTTACAAGTTTATTTATTGGGACTCTTTTACCAGCTATTGGTTCAACACACTCCATCCAAATATCCATCATTTACTTCTCTGGGTAAATCGTATTTAATCAGCACAGGAGAGAAAATAGCATAATTATAGATGCCGGATGCCATTACACTCAGAAGAAATTAAACCTTGTCTTAAGCTGTCCAGTGGTGCCTCTGATGAAAACAAGCCGGCTGCGTCGCTCGGGAGGTTACCGAGAGGTCAGCGGCGAGGTAGGGCCAAATGTACCTTCTAGGATCTCCAAACCCAAGGAAGAGGGAGCAGTGGAGAGGCATGGAGGGAGAAAGAGAGAAGCTACTATAGATAAACAGAGAATACCAGAATTTCTTATCATGAAGCAAGAAAATTAATCTCTTTTTTTTTTTAAGAATATGATGAGCCAAACTCCTACATTAATGAGAGTGCAGGAAAGTGAGGTTATTACATAGAGATGTGGTGGTTGTAACTAAATCCCATCCACAAAAATCAGAGCAAAGACAAAGATACTGCGTGTTTCACCTCTGGCTGTAGGGTGAGCTTGCTTTAGCAGAGGGGAATTCTTCAGAGTAGGAGCCTCCTTGGTCCGTTGGGTGGCTTAGCACAGCAGGACTGAGCTTCACCAAACTGCAGAGAAATGGTTCAACACCAAAACGGAGGGGAGAGAGGACATCCAAACAAATCACCGACCCAGAGGCGGTGCCTACTGGACATCGTGCCAATCACAGTATTTCTGAGTAATGGGGCTTTTTAAAATGTAAATAATTCTATTTTAGTAATACTAATGGACAAATTGCTTGCTAATCGATAAAAGTCCAAAAAGTCATTACAGTAACAAAGATGCAAATAGCTCCTCAAAATTGCCCGGAGGAAGACGCGGGGCGGTCTTCTTCAGCTGGCACTGAACCACTTAAAACTTGACATCACCCTCATATAAAATATCCCAGTTTACCCAGATTACAGCATCAAATGCTGTAGGAGACATTTCACCAAAAGGCGCTTCTTATTCATCACTTGACATCAGCACTCAGGAACGACAGCCCAGGTTCAGACAGAACAATGGCCAGAAAGGCTGAGCATTGTATTCTATTTATTATTTATTTTTTTGGCTAATAATACATCTGAGGTTTAGATAAGTAACTAAAAGGAAGGAGAGCTCCTTCTAGTCCATCCTGCTGCCGACAATTAAGAAACCTCAAAGTAATTTTTGAAAATGTCAGCGTCTCATTTAGCAAACGGATAAATAATGAATGAAGCATAATCACTGTCCTGTGCTGGTGGTACAGCTTCGCGGTGTCATTAGTAAACTAACGGTATAATATCTTCGTGTCACAGTTTAATTATATCTTGTAATTAGTTTCAGCAATGGATTGCACAGAGTCAGGCCCCCTGAGCTAAACAAAAGGTAATAGAACTTTCAGAGTCCTCACATAAATCAATTATGAAAGTGTCCTGTGTTATTTGAGGCTTGTTTGCTGTAATTTTATGCACAAAGAAGAAATGATCCCTGCTGCCTATGGAGGGTGATTCACCTTACCAATTGCCTGCCTAAATGAGCACGAGTGCTCCAGGAGCATGAGCCCACCCTGTGCTGAACATCTATCACCGCACGCCCATCTAGAGGGGGCCGGGAAGCAGGGCTGCAGAGAGAGCGCGTGGCATGAGCGATGGATAAACAACGTGCCTTGTCTGGTTGTGAAAAGGCAAATGGAGGAACATTAGCGAGCACTAGGCCCGGTTGGATGGGTGTCAGAACAACTTTGTCCAGCGGAAGGTGTCCCAGCCCACAGCAGAAGGGTTGGAACTAGACAGTCTTTAAGGTCCCTTCCAACTCAACCCATTCCATGATTCCCTGGTTACACGCTGGCACAGTTAAGATGTTATTATGATTTTTCTGTTGTTGTTGCTGATGTGTTACAGGCAGTACTGAAATTTGGCATTTTACAGGTATTATTCATGTAATCCTCTGCATCCAAAGCTGCATTTCTGTTCAGTACCCCAAGAGGACCAACTCACCACCCAAACAGCACCTATAACTTCCTTCTTCCTCATCTACAGAGAAAAGAACAAACCCATGCAAGACATCTGCTCTCTAGTTTGCATCGGTACATCAAGACAAACCACCAGCACTGGTTCCTGGCCCTGTCTTCCTGGTACGCTTGGGTTAGCTCTTCCCTTGCTTCGTTTCTGGCATTACTCATTAGGTGCCACGGGAACGAATCAAGCTGAAGAGGACCATATTGGAAACAGACCCGCACGGGCTGAAGGGCCCGTTGAGGTTATGCAATTGTAATTGCAGCAGATCAAAATCTCTGCTGCCATCCTGCAGGCTGCTACTTAAGCTCCGGAAATTCTACAGAAGACGCTCTTTTCTTAAGAGCTCTTTATCCCTCACCAGCAGTGCGAGCGTATATAAACTGCGGATATAAAACCCTGCACCTGTAAAGTGGCTGTGAATGATCTCCACTATCCCAGCCTATAACTCCTCACATAGTTTTTAGGGGGAAAAAGAAGAGTTGCATTACTGGAATTAAGTGTATGAAATAGCATTTCACAATTCAAGCTTAATAGCTGTATTTTATTTGCATATTTTTTCCACAGCCTTCTTAAGAGTGCTCAGTATTCTGCTACCCCTCCTCTGCGTAGGGATGCACACGTATGGCTCTCGCTGCTCTGGTGTCTGAGTGTCTAAATCGTTTGTCTTTTCACGTTCCTCCTCTGCCCCCACTGCTTGGTGTTGGAAGCTGCCTATGGTATGTGGGCTGGAGAAGGAGGGGGAAAAAAACCCCACAACGTAAAATCAAACCTCTTGGTGTGTCTAATTTTGGCCTACCGAGATCTCCAAAAGCAAAAAAGGCTGCAAGCAGAAGCAAAGGTCCGTCTGCAGGTCACCCAATCCAAGTTTGAGTGTCTGCGATCCCTACTGCGGGGCAGCAGAGGAGAAGTGTGGAGAAGAGTCTGAAAGGTGCCAAGACATGTAATCGTCTCAGTTCTGATCAAGCTGCAAAACACACTGGGGTCCTGGTTCAAAGCCCTCATCAAGTCTGCCTTGAAAGTGAATCGAGTGGCATGCTGGCCTTTCTGTTTATACAACAACTTACAGGTTTAAATGAAAAGCTGCTTGATAAAGCAGCCTGAATCCTCCTATTGTGAGCCCTTCAGCAAATTTAACAAAAGAAAAAGCACTGACTAGAAAAAATAAAAAGGGGGAAAAAAAAAAGTCCACTCCTCGGAGCGGTGCTGCAATCCGGCTGGTTGCCATGGCGACATGATGACTTGTTCACATGGCAACATACCTTAGGTCCACTATTAAAATGATGAGAGTAAACTGGGTTGCACTAAGTATAGTATCCTGGGTGCTCGTGCGAGCCTTTCTCTGCAGCAGGAGCTGGGATGGATCCTGGGGTATGCGAGGGAGGGAGAGGGCAACAAAGCTGGCGAGGGCACTTCTGGTGGGTAGTCGAAATATAAGGGGGATAAACAGAGTCTGGATCCATATCAGAGGTGAATGACAGCTACCCAGATGATAAATTAAATATCATTTTGATATAAAATCTGCCTTTATGAGGTAACGGATGTTTTCCATATGTCAGTAACCTGCTCTGGAGGGCACTGAACTTTTTAGGAAGTGACCTCTAGTAAGCAGGGCAAAAAAACAAGTGGGGGAAGAGGGGAATCACTGGAGATCCTATCAACGCACAACTGACTGTTTTAAAAATAAAACTCAGACAATAGCTGCTGCAGCAGTGAAATCCAATCACAGAGTTTGTCATTGACACTAAAATCCTAACCAACTAGAGTGTTGTAAATTGTGCGACATCTACTCAGTCAGAATAAAACCCAAGATTGCAAAAGATATATCCTCATTGAAATATATTGGTGTGTTTTCTGCAATTCTTTTAATTTTAACATATTTAAACACCTCCTTCTGAGAGCACAGCAAACTGGGATACTGCTGGGGAAGTTATCCAGTTGTCCTTCACCTAGATGAAGGACAGGATGAATCTCCCTGGTTTATAAAGCATGTGCATTACACAACAGATATGAGAAAGCCTCTGAAAATATAAACAATCAGAAAAAATACCTTTAAATACAGATTCTATTTTAATGTTCTCCCCTTCCTTTCATTACTTTCTATAGAAGGTGGTAGCTTGGTATCTTGCTTGCTCGCCAACTTTAGTGCAAAGTTTGAGATTTAGATAACCTGGAGTACCTGTAATTTGAAGACATGAAGCGCAAACTACTCATGCTGATTTTTATCACTGAACAGTTAAACAAAACCCATAATGGCATGAATCCCATACAGAAACACTCATTTTTCCTGCTCTCATCACAGGACGTTAGCCTCCATTTGTCTGCAGCTCTATCTCCTCAAGATCTCAAATTTGCAGATGATTTCTGGGCAGCTCCTGCAGCCCTTGCTCTCCAGCACTGCCTGCAGCACGGATGTGTTGCCAGGCCCTGCTCCTGCACAATGAAGAAGGCTCACTAGTCTCACTGCTATGCCGGTCAGTGCTTAAGGGACGGCTTTGGAGGCCACGCTGCAAGCTCCTAGCATGGAGGGTGCGAAGGCCCCACAATTTCAGCACATGTCACAGCAGAGGAGGGTTCCTTTCATCTCTGTTGCTGATGAAACAATAGCTTTGTCCCACTCCTCGAAACACAGTGAACGATAACTGCCTCATAAAGACGGTAAACTGTACACGGGGAAAAAAAAAAAGAAAAGCAACCTTCTGGTGTCTATCAAACTATCATGACAGCTGCACTCATGTTTCCTCCTGAGGACCAAAATAACTACAAAGTGCATGAAATCATTAAGCACGTGAAAATCCCAGAGGTAGGCTTGGGCTAAACCTCATGATTTCCCATCCAAAAGGCATCAAAGAACAAACCCTCATAGTTCATTTGCTGTTTCCCTTTGCTCTGCGCCTACCTGTGCAGATGAAGTTTGCCTTTGCCTGGCAAAGCCTTAACTCCGAGTGCGCTCTTTCTGCATGGAGAGAAGCTTCCCTGCCATCCTCCAGGGCTGGACGGTCACGGGGCGGGCAGGCAGGAGAGAGGACGGCAGCAGCTGGGAAGCCCAAGTTGGAATAAAAAGCCTTTCAAGCTCATCCGTACATCCACGCATTCACAGTTTGTAGAAGCTTTTCCAAACAACAAAGGGAATCTGTCATTTTAAGGCAAAGTAAATATCATATTTTGCTTGAGTCAATATGACAGTCCCTTGCAGGAACACAGGTGATGAGGTGCTGATTCGGTAGGAGGCAGGGAAGCTACCTTCACATCGCGGCAACGAGGCACCTTTTTTATTCGCAACACTATCTAGTTGGTAAACTAAAGTGCTCAAATGGACTTGGAATTTTTCAGCATGATGCAACGCTTTGATCAGGCCTGCAGTTTGCTGCCCAGTACAAAAAGCTATAGAGCAGAAATCAAGGCTGTATCTGACCAAAAAAAGCTAAAAGCAAAGAAGAGACATCACGTTTTCATTTTGCAGACTGATACCTAACTCAAGAGAATATACCCGTAATACTTTTTTAAAATTGATGTAATTCCTAGACTTGCAAAGTAAGCATAGAAAGTCTTTCATGATGCTTTTTTTCTCTCCTTGGCATATTCAGAGATGATTTCTTACTTTCCCCTTTCCAGCGGCGCAGCACACACCTACCTAATCCCTCCTTTAAAACAGATGCTTCTACAAATTGAAATAATGTTACTATTTAAAAAAAAAAAATCAATCCCTATAAAGAGCAGAGAAATGGAATCAAGTTCACCGATTCCCAAACTTTTAGTGATAAATCTAATTTTAGAAATAAGATTTATCCGAAGGATAAATCAGGAAAGAATTTCAGCCGCTTGTAAGAACTTCATTAATGGCAAAGAAACCTGAAGGTTCACCAGCGAGACAACAGGTGTTTAAACAATTCCTTCCACCTACGCTCTCATGTCGACTTTATTTTCAAGTTTCACTCAATGATGGAGTTGTTTCTTAGCTCCTTGTGTGCTTAGCCATTTAATTAAAGCAATCCATATTGAATTCATGTCCAGATGCCTTGACCAGCGGAGCCAGATCCTCATTGGCATGCCAGCTGCTCAAAGAAGAGCACGGCCCTTTGCATACTAATCAGAAGAGAAGGCAGTGATTCATCAGCCTATGATACTGCTTCAGCATCTACAAGCACTTATGACATGTAATTGGTGGTGCATAAGCAAGCCAGGCCACATTAAAAAGCCTACAGATAGTCGGAGATAAAAATTAATGACTTTTGCTTTGTGCAATCCTGCATGCATTTGGTGGGGGGGGGAATGGGAGGGGACTCTGGGATTAATGGACAAATGTAAGTAGGCACAAAGGAACAAAGAGTTTCTTGGCCTTGTTTACATATTGAACAATAATAATAAAAGAAAAGTGACAAGTTATGGGAAAGGCAAGTGTGAATTTTCGGCACGAGTGAGTTGGAAGACTGCTCGCAGTTCATTACGGATGCAGAATTTCCATACTCATTATTCCGAAACAAACCTCCTTAGAAGGCCCTTCTGGGACCAATGGCAGCAGTTTTTATTATTCATCTTCCGCTAGTATTGAGGATGTCATTATAAGAGCTGCACAGAGCTCTTGCTGCACGGCACACTGGAAGAGAGGAGTATAACTATCTTGGGAGGAATAGCTTATTTTTCATGAGGCCGGAGCAACCAAAGAGTCAGGGTCACAGTGGGCCACAGTTGTAAAATCAAGAGAGAAGAGGGAGGTAAATCAAGGACAGCAGACAAAGACATTACGTTATGCACCCGTGACAGCAGCTTCTGTAGATCAAGTTCTCATCAACACTGTTCACGCATCGCCATTGTCATTTGAATCTCCCTCTTCCTGCCACAAATCCCCTTTCTTCCCCAATGATGGATTCATCCTCCTTGAAACAATTTTGAAGGAAAACACAACCGTTCTGTTGTTACTGTTGCTTTAACATTTGCTTTTTGTACTGCTTTGTGAAGTCTCCACGAGATGTGTCTATCAAGAAGAACACTAAAACTGAAGTTACTCGAGACATCTTTCTACACAGAGTAACAAAAATGATGCATATGTGATGGTTCCTATAATCGGAAGCTCAGTAGTTCCTCACGTCTACCTCCAGCACACCAAGCACTATCACCTCATTCAGCAGCTTCCAGGGGCAGAGATCTACTGGTTTCAGCAGAACTCTACCTGGGTACAATAACTGAGATCTGCTGGCAGTTTCTTTCTGTCATGAAAATTGCTAATTACACCTAGCATCGCGTGTTCTCCAGCACAGAGCCCGATAACTCTTCTTCTATTTCTACACGTAAATGCTAACTCTAGTTTGGACTCTGAGTTCAGTCCACTTCAGCCACTACGCTCATCCAAGAAAGGCAATTTGTTACCTGTTGAACAGAAGTTTCTACTCTGGAGCTGTGAAGAGTTATTTTAGGAACTACTGCTTTATCATAATTGCATCTATCATGGTACTATGCAAAACTGCCATTGCCATGGCAATAGTGTTAAGAAAAATGGAAAAAAGACTACACTTTAGTTAAGCTTGCTGTTTATTTTAATACAGTAGACAACAAACTGTTCCTATGGAGGTCAAATACAACCGCTGCATGACTCAGAGATAACAGTACAAACCTAGAACTTGATTTGGCATTTAAGCAAGACGCTGCACAATCACATCTTGGCACTTGTAGGTTCTGGAAACCGCAGGCCTTAAGATGTCCCTTCAGCAGAATGACACGAGAAGCACCCAGTTGTGCCAGCAAAAGGCACTTGGTGCTGATGCCAAGAGTGACCGTGATGCCATGCAGCAGGGACAGGACCACTAAGAGCGCTCTTTCAGAAAGCTTTTCTTTGCCTCAGGGAAGAAAAGATGGTTCCCGAGATTCACACACACCAGGGAGGAGAGCAAAGCTCTTAGCTTTTCCTTTTCCTGGTGGCTGCTTTTTCTATGACTGACACGGCCGTACCGATACACCACGGACTCGTGGTGGAATCTGCAGGTGAAGGGCAGGTTTGCCATTATACAGCTGCAGCCCTTTATACAACGTAAATTAATTCCCCTTCAATTTGATCCCATCTCCTTACTGGTAACATCCATAAAGATCATCTGGAGGACTACTTAGCCTTCCCATCCTTTCACAGCCCTGAAGAACAGAGGGTAGAGCACCGGGACTCACGAAAACAGAAAATCATTGATATCGGCAGGCAGCTGAGCAGAAACTCAGAGCTATCAGTTGTGTTTAAGATCTACTGCTGTCTCACAACCTTTTGTTCAGCAAGCCTTACTCTTTATTTATCAGTTACACTGGTTAATTTGATACGTTTTGCAGCAATATGTACTGAGGGGTAGGTGAAGGAAGCAGAAGCTGCAGCTGCATCTGCAGTCGCCGTACGATTTATTTACAAGTGGGGCTTTGTGGTGCAGCTAGCTAAAAGAGGATTAAATTACGCTTTGTAGATTAAGAGTCTGAACACTATAAAACTCATAAGCCTTTGTATGCTAAGCAAGAACTTTGACTCCCATAGGAGCTTGCAACAGAGATTCTGCCTACGCATAGAAGACTCGAATGTTTTTGATACTTGGGTGTATCTTGCACAAACAGAGATATTATCAAGCTACTTTGGAAACAGTTTAGCAGCACAAAAAAGTTAAACTGAATCCTGATGTCCAGTACATTTTCACCTCGGTTCCTTCACACAATCAAACAGTTTTCCCATTGTAACAGAGTTATCACCAGCTACACATCAGCAGTAAAGCCATCCCGCTGCCTCCTTCCCAGGGCAAGAATACCGGCCCAGATCTTTGCTCGCTAGTAAATGCACCAACACAGCACACGTACACCCATCACCTCAGCCTTTCCCTGCCCCTTTGTTTTTCTCCCCTTTCCTTTGTCTTCTCATACATAGTTTACAAACTGAACGCAACAAATTCTTTTGAGAGAACTTTTTTTTTGGTATTTAGATAGCGTTTTCCTTAAAACAGGGATGAGCAGCGCTGTTTGGACATGAAGAAAGTAAAAGAAGCTCTATGTGTGTGTGTGTTCACTTGGAGATGTTTGAGATCAGTCACCGTAACAGCCCACTAACAGTTTCTCCCAGATTCTAAAATACAAAGGGAAAGTACGCTGTTCAGAACCAGGTCCTGTGCGCTCCGAGTCCTTATCCGGATGGGGCTACAAACACAGATCCCATCGCCAGGGCTTCTCCCCCAACACCACTCCTGTGCTTGGGTTTAGTCAGCCTCACACCTGCCCGCACAGCCCCTGTTTCGCTGAAATAAGATGGGTTCCAAACATTTTGCTGCATGAAGGAATAGGAAGCGACTGTTGCTGGAGAAGCGCTGGGAGAAATGGCTCCCTGATACACGCCAGCTCCTGCAAAGAAAGGAAGCTCCAGGGGCAATATTAAATGTTAACTGTCCGGGAATAGCTAAGAAGGGCATGTTAAACAGTAATCGCTAGGTAACTGTCTCACACAGACAGAAAGAGAAGGGGAAAAAAACCTGAAGTAGCTATCTTTAAAGAGAACAAGCAGATCTGAGTAATCCAATTTAGGGGAGATAAGAGTCTACTGGTAGCACTGTCCTTTAGCTGGACAAACGCCTTCGTTCAAGTGTCAACCCCAATCCTGGGGAGGTCAGCGCACGGGGCCTGCAGCCTAATGTACTCCTGAATTGGCTGAGTGGATTTCCGAACAAACACGCTGGTCCAACAGAATTGATTTTCAGCAGGCCGTATGGGTCCCTAACGTAATTATCCTGCAGTGAGTCAGTTCACAGCAGCCCCTGCATTTAAAAGCTGCTGGTCAGCCGAGAGGAGAGGTTACTGCTGGTGCCTCAGCCTCACCGCCAAGTACAGCTTTGCTTTTAATTGTTTAAACAGCAGTGGAATTTCTTTTGCTCTTTCTCAACAGAGAATCATTATATCCCTGTTTAAAGAGGTCTGGAGGGACCTCAGAAGAAACTTTCCCTTCAAGCTTTGTGTGCTAATGAAAAAAATCAAGTCACAGCCTTCTAATAGGCGAATTCAATTTATAACAAGCAAATACAATCATCGCTACACCGGCTCTACACCAGAGTGAAACTTCCCGCAACATGCAGCCTTGTGCCAGGCCTTGTCCCCCACAGGCTCTGGGGAGTGCAGCCACCTCAGCTGCTGGTCTGCTCTGACCATCCTCAAAACCACTGCTGCTGCCTGGGGTGGCCCCTGGCCCTGGAATAGTCCATGCAGCTCCTTGTTCTCAACCACATGGGCCTCAAGCATGACGGCAGCGCATGGCTCAGCTCTGTTATGGTGCTGCTGAGAGTGGGTTGTGCCTCCTTCCCAACAGAGGCGTCATTCCACACCATTTCAATCACAGAATCATATAAAGGTTTGGATTAGAAGGGACCCTAAAGATCATCCAGTTCCAACCCCCAAATACACAGGTTGATTCTTTATGAATTTCCAGCACATTGGCAGCGCTGACATGAAGCAAACCACATCCAGGGAAGCATTTAATACAGAAGAGCCAACTTGCTCCGTGACACAGTAACATCAGATTTGTACACCAGCCCGATAAAGCAAGGTGAGTTTTACAGCATGTCCTCTAACCTGCCTTTTCGTCTCTCTTGTTGAAGGTTTAGGGTAGCTCTGAAAGCCAGGAGACAGCCCCGGGAGGCCTGTAGTCCTGAGCTTTGTACAAAAATGTCCATGCCCCAACACTAGCCCTTGTCCTGCAGCCCTTGCCAATAATAACAATGTGATGTAGCACTGAATACTCTGATGAGATTCCCTCTCCTATCACAGCAACATCAGTTCTTCATAGAAGTAGCTCAGAAAGCCCTGCACTCTCTCTGCCTGTTCTAGACGTCATCGCATCTCTTGCAGCTTTGTCCAGCAGAGTTTTGTCCCTTTGGTTTTAGGTTTTTGTGCCTAAGTTTCCCACAGTGGGGAAACCACCAGCACCGTGGGCCAATTCACAGCGATTTGACAACAAAGCTGCATTTGCAGCGTGAGTGCTCGAGGCACGGAGTGTTTTAGAACCACCCCTGAGCAATAGTTAAGCGCACAGGAATTCTGGTGTTGCTGAGCCCCTGGCCTGGCAATGCAGCTCTCCACACACCGCTGGATGGGGACTGAAGAACAGCCGCGCTGGGGCCAGCTGCAAACCAGCGTCCTCTCTCCAGCCGCAGCCAGAAAACACAGGCAGTGCAGCACAACACAGCAGGTGGCACAGAACTACTGTGTTCCACACTCACCCATGAACCTTTTTCTCCAGGAATTTGTCTAATCTATTTATTCTTTTGTCCTCCACAGTATCATGTGCAATGCATTCCATGCATTCATTATGTGCTCTGAGAAAAGGTACCGACTTTTCTTTGTTTTAAACTTTCCCCATTTGGTGAACACCCCTCCTCACTTGTAATTATGCCCTAATAGTTTTTCCTGTGCCACTCACAATTTACAAGCTACTATTACATTTCCTCATCGCATTTGTTATCACAGATAATGAATGCCAGCTTTTTTTAGTCCCTCTGCTTGTGAAAAGTGCCTCATGCCTGTAAACAGTCCGACTACCTGATCAACTCAAATTCCCCATGTTGATATTTGCAAGTAAGGCCCGACATCCTGATTACCCTTCCGAGACTGCAACGCTTATTAATGCGAAACCCACCCCTCATATCTCCGCTGAAGAGAGCCAAAAAACGTTACTACGCCCTCAGCCTTTCACCAAGCCCCTATTTCATCTGTAGCGCTAAAAATTTCTTGGCGAACTCAAGCTCCACCCAGACAAAGTGACCTGATTTATTTTTGTATTGAGAGAATTAGTGCCGATGCAAGCTGCTTCAGAGCTCGCCAGCCCAAAGTTGCAAGCGAGCAGACAGCGATCGTTCCTAGGCTGAGCACCTACCTGAATAATGGATTCACTGCAATACAATTTTGTGTTGGCTACATCTACGTTTCCTCCAGTCAGTCAGATGCTGCTTTAACTGCACTCTGCTCTCCCCGCTGCAGTTGCAGAAAGCCATCTGTCAGATTCTCAGCCTTATTTCCCTTTTCCTGTCTTTCCCCAAAGTAGGAGCAAATGGGGCCAGATTCCAGCTGTATTTTTCATCCTCCAATTAGCAGGCTCCAATTCATCACTCTGAGTATCTCCTGGCATCAGTGCTGAGATTCCCTCCTCACGCCTGGTAAATCGGTCTTCATTTAAAACCCTCTCTCTTAGCCCTAAATGGAAATCAATTCTGCAAGTTTAGCAAATAGTTAATTACTCCACAAAGAGGATTGATTGGCCTTTGATCACCAGAAAGCTCTGTAGTGCTATTAGTCTCTTTCATCTGTGATTAAACCGCAGAGAAAAAGAAACAAAAACTAAATTAGGCTTCTCCTGTTATCCTACAAATATTTAATGACGGGATAATCTCCTAAAGGTGCGATCAGGGGATATACATTCCACCAGGAAACGTCTCCAGCTCAACCTTGAACCCAAATTCTCTTCCTGCAAAGAGCCTGGCAACGAACTTTACAGAGGAGCGGAGCTGAGCTCAAAGGGACGCTTTGTAGTACACACTCTTCTTGGCCTTTTCTTCTTTCCTCTTCTTATGTACGTTTTAATGCAGATAAAGATTTTCCCAACGGAGTCCTGACATGAATAATAATAATAATAAAGGCTTTCTTTAAATTCGGTTTTGGCTCTGCTGACTTTCTCAGCAGGACAAGGCTGTGTCCCGTTGCTTTGCAGCATTGTACAGAGCTGTTTCCGCAAATGATGGGATCCTCCCACTTCAGACAAATTTCAAATATCGCAGCCTCCCACTGCTAACTCACTCTAAAATTCAGTCCCAAAGTAAAGCAGAAAGCTTTCCACACAGCCCCTACCCGCACTGCAGCAGAAGCCATGACAGGAGGGTCACAGGATGGAGAGCAAGTATCGAGTTGCATTTCTCACGTTCCGGGCAAATTTAAGGTCTAGGAACCTTCCTTTCGTGACATTAATGCAAACCTCATTAGAGGGTGGCTGGCAGATCCCAAGTGGCCGGCACAGCCCGCGTGTGCTCCTCGCCATTACTCACTGCAGCAGCAGCCACGGTAACAGCTCTCAGATGCATTACGAGCCCCTCCAGAGGTTCTCGGCAGCCAGGTCTAGTGACCACATCGTTAGGCGCCTTGCCAACACGTACTCAGGAATTGTTCCTTCCCCAGTGCCCCCAGAATTTTAGGAGAACAGTGGAAACGTGCCTGCTCCTCTCTCGCAAATTGTCATCAGCTGCAAACAGCGCTGTTCCCAGCATAAGCTGCCAGGTATAGTGAGGAAGGTCGAATCCAGCGCCAAGCAAGGAGAGCTGCCTGAATCTCTGCAACCTTTGTGTCTCTGCCTAGAGAGGGTAACGACCACAGCACCGGGACACCTACCAGCCAGGCAAGCAAGTCCCTTAAAAGCCATTGCACAAACCCAATAAAGCTGAGGGTGTGAAGAGCCAAATTGAAATGATCGTTTCTGCCGTCAAGCATGGCACGCAGAAGCTCTGTGCTGCAGGCCCCTAGGAAAGGAACCACACAGACACAGATCCTGGAGAAAGTTAGGTTGCGGGAGGTGTATCTCACCAGGTAAAAGGTGACCTGATTACATACGAGGCTAGGAAACGAGGAACGGAGCTGGTAGGGCTGAACTTCAAGAAGTTTCCCAACTTGCTATGAAAACTGATAAAGTTCTCATAACTTTTTTTCAGTACTAAAATGTCATAATATACTTCACGCAAGAGAAAAGAGGAGCCTCCTGACATGTTTTCAACTCTCGAATGGCAAAGAGTCCTTGAGGGGCCATGCCACGCATCAGGCAACAGCAGGCGTTAATTAGCCTAGATTTTCTATTGAATTGTTTGGTGCGAGCGCGCGCGCGTGCGTGTGTTTTTCTTTCCCTGGGTGTCTCATTTGCAGAATGTTCAATCATCCCCTCTCTCTTTCTGATTCTGCAGCCGTGTGTACTTCTGTGCGACTGTCGAGTCCTGACACCTGTCAAACAGTGCCACAGTAAATTGGACGTGTCAGCCCCAGTGTGCTGGTGCCAAGGTGTGAATTAGATAGTGTCTCTCGCTGCTGTTCTTCTGACCTCTTTACTCTATTACTAGGACATCCCGAGACACACCAAGCCTCGGGGTATCAAAAAAACCCCCAAAACACAACAAAAAGAACCCCACGAACCCACTGCAACCTTAGCCGAGTGGTTCAAGGATTTAGAACTACAGGGAAGAATTTAAATACATGGAATTTGTAAACACGCTGATTGCATTTGCGAAACTGCTAGAAAACAGGCTTTGCATTTTTGTTTCATGCCATACCAGGAGGTCAGAAAGAAAAGGGAAAGTGAGTGAATAGTTACTGGAGCTTTCAGATGAAAAGATGCATAAGTCATTGTACGCAGAAAAAAAACATCACTTGTTTATATTGTGCCCATCACTGGGGATGTGGCTGCCACAAAACTCTGTGCAAACAAAAACCCCCAAACAATGCAACTGAGTGAAATCACCCCAATTCTGGTTCCTTACCTTACGCGGAGGTTGGGGGGGTTGTTTTGTTTTTTTTTTTAAAACAACAGCTACCAGAACAAAAGGCTGATTTGTGCAGCAGGCAGTTGTGGGGACCACCTATTGCACGGGGCTGCAGACACATATGGTGCCGCACAATAACAAATAAGAACAACAATAAAGAAAGCTGCACCCACTTTGCTCAGTACGGTGTTCTCAAAGTTACACAGTAAGAAGCAATTATCCCAAAGTGGCAATTTTATTTGAAAATAACATTTAAATTAAAATGGGCATTTCAGGACCTCCTGCTGAAGAGTGACATGGGCTGTTCAGGGGCCCACTGTCACTTTGTCAGCTGTCACACGCTGCCTTCTGCTAAATGGGCGCAGTTTGCCTTCACCCTTTATCCAGACTCTTAAAAATGCCGCACACATTTTATGAAGACCAACTAAGTGGGATTGCATCTCTGACAGCTGTTTCAGCTCGGGTTCTGTGAAAGTGCTTTGCATACATCTATCTTTCCTGCTAACAATTTGGAGAGATAACAAAAGCTGAGAGGAAAGGGGTGAGCGGGCTGGGGACAGGGATGGAACAAAGAGCTTCCGGCTCCCCAGTCACCTGTTAGAATCCAGCCCAGGGTAACACCAACCAAAGCAGGCGTTTTCGTGAGAAGTCGGCTCAGCAGCTTTGGTTAAATGAACGCTCGGTCTCAAGACTCCCTGCAGTAGGTAGGTGAACCTCTTGCAAAACCCCACCCCAGTCAAGCATCACACGAGGAAGAAGAGATTCTACTGTGGTCTCAAACACCAAGACCTGTTGACCATCAGTACAGAGCTGACAGTGTGAGAGGAATGCAGGATTCCACTGGATTCCTTTACATTCAGTATGGTCTGAATGTCACGATTTTTCTTCTCTCATGTTTTCAACCAACACGTTTGACGATTACAAACCGCCATCTAACAAAACCTGTCCTGCAAGCAATGCGTAGTCCCGTGGAACCTTTAATGCTGGAAGTTATCAGTCGAACAGCTCTCACAACAACCTTCTCTCAAGTTCAGTGTTGTCCATGACGTGAAATACGTTCTAAGTTTCAGATATTCCCAGTGCTCCTGTGTACACAGACTTACATTCCTCATTATACGCAGACACATTCAGCAGCAGACCCACACTTGCTCTAGACTTCATTTGGCTGCTGATACGTCTGTAGAAACCCTCCCTGTTGCCTTTCACAGCCCATACCAAGTTCATCTTGGTGGGCTGGGTGTTCCTAACCCCATGCTTGGATAACATCTCTGTGATCCTCCTGGGTCTCCTGTTCAGGCTCTCCAGAACTCATCTTCTCTGCAGGACCACATCCCATGGGATAAGGAGAAAATCTTCTGATTAAACTGGCAATTCTTATTTGCAAGGCAGAAGCGAGGCATAAACTCAACATAATGCCAATACCATCTGAACTGATTCATTAGAATCACTAGATACATACACGGAGGACTCTGTGATCGAGAGTTAAACTGCTAAATATTTGAATACATAAATATTTTTAAATAAAATCTCATTCACAAAAAAAATCCCAACAGATCAAACAGCTGAATGCTTTGACAAGAACGCTACAACATGATGTACGCACTTAGTATCACTCATCATTTGATTTCAACAGTGCTGGTGAGCAGCAGAGCCGGGGCTGCTTTGTGCCAGCAAGGCACCATCTGAAAAAAAAAACGTCAAACCAAACATATCAAAAAGAAATGAAAGACCAAGTGTGTATGCAAGTAGTACTTTTCTACGGGGACTAGCAGACGCTAGGGGGTAGCTACCTGTCCTTTTGCCTTTCCAAGTGGCAGGGGTCCATTCTCTCTACTCCTACATAATGTAGCCAAACTGATGGGCACCATTTTTTTTATTTTATTTTTTTCTCTGAGGCTCAAGAAGAAGAGTTTCCCACAAAGGCAGCCAGTGCCTTGAGTCAAAAGCTTTCCTGCTCCACTAGTTTCTCCGTGCCTCGATTTCCTTCTGCAACATGAACGTATTTTCAAGCTAGATTACATTGCAAAGATTTTCAGAGCTGTGAGATTTTCACATCTATGGTAATGAGGACCATTTCAATACCTAGAGTAGATGGAACGTGTGCAGGAGATCTACTGATGGGAAGTAAATTCTAATTTCTTCCTGCTTTTATTGCTGATTAAAGTCAAGAAATGTCTGTCGTTTGCTCCATTCTGTGTTGTGAGATCTCACATAATCACTGACAATAGTTTAAGGTATTATCTGATCTGTGAAAGTACATGTATTTAAAAAGAGGTAAAAGTCTTAAACCCAACATATTAAACATGAAAGGGGTGTCTGGTTTCCTTGTTCAAAGTAAGGGATCTGTTTTCAGGAGTGACACATCTATTACTAATTAAACAATTAATTTATTATGCAGCCCTTGTAGAAAACAACATATTTGAAGTCTGAAAACGTCTGCTAAAGAATGGAAAATAATTTGGATACAAATAATTATCTTCAGGATTTTCCTTTATGCTGGAATACGTTTAACACAACTCGAACGTTGCTTTCCTAGAGCTAAGTAACAGGCACCGTGTCACTGTAACGCACAGGCAAAGCAGAGCAATAACAGAGTCATTTTTCCTAAACACGCCTGTTTCTGAGCCATTTTAACAAGAGAGACAGACAGATATTTATCTACAGCTTTAAATTTTTGGTCTGCGGGATCAGCTTTAAGACAGAAGAGATTCTCTATCAAAAAGTCATACAATAAACTGTCACTTGGCCCCACAAGTAACCTGCACTGGGCAGGAACACGAGATTCTCCATCCTTGCCCAGTGATCAAACACACCAAGAGTGAAATCTTTGGCACATGAAAGGTGGAAGAGGAATTGTCAGGATTTTAACCAAATACCACAGCACATTACATATGAACACAAGGGTTAAGTTTCTTTCTGTATACAACCAATAGCTGTACTGAGAGCTACAAATCCAATTCTTTTCTCAAAATATAGTTAAGTGTCGCATTGAGCTTCATCTTTTGAGGTGGGTCATGCAGCTGGCACATGCCCCCTGCACAGCACAGCCCTCAGTAGCTCCCTGTTCAGCTTCTGCACGAGGAAAGCTTGCGTATTCCAAATGTTGGAATCCGTTCTGTTTTTCTTTTCTGCATGATCCAAATATCCTTGCAAGAAAATCCACTGCACATCACATATTTCTGTTACTCAACAGAAAATGAGTATTCTCAACCACAAATAGAAACTCGGTTACAAGATGGATTTAAAGGTCTACCCTTTTATCTAAAGGTATAATTCAAAATAGCATCCGATATCTTGTCTATCACACCACGAACTCCACTTCACTAGAGCAGAGGTCCTAATCTGCCCTGCAAGTCCCTTTCGCTACCAGCTTTCTCAAATATTTTAACACTTAAGTCCTTATCTCAGACTTGATCTTTTACTCCAGCTTTTCTCTGTCATCATATTCCAATTTTTGTCTACGTTTTGCTCTTTTCCTCCATAACACCTCAAAATCTTTTACTAAATACCTTTATCACTAAAATACTTGCCCAGACACCCATTGTTCATCAAACGCAAAACTGAAACGTCCTTTCTCTAGTTTTAACATCTTCATATTCCTCTGAGAGTTAGGACAAAGATAATGTTCCAGGTTTATCACTGTGATATTGCAACCATCTACAGGTGCTAACTTTTTTAGTGCATACATAATATATTTATCTCCCTCCTTTACAGCTCCTTATGATCTGCTCCCTATGACTTCTCTTTCAGTATCTAGAGGCTAATTCTGCCTTTGCATTTCCCTTTCTATCAGCCGCCAATACAGTTGTTTTTTAAGCGTCTTCACGTTTTCTCCTGTGCTGCTTTTATAATTGGGCCTCTTTAACAATTCACAAAATGAACACGATACTTTAAAACAGTTTATTAAACCTCTCCTTTTCCGTGTTGGCTACAGTTATGCTGATTGTGTGTGGAGACCACTGCTGCTGATGCCATCCGATATCACTTCTTCATTTCTGGACATATATATCATATCTCAGACTTTACAACCCCTCAGGCAGAGATTGGTTTTTATCATATGGCACCAAGTGCAAAGAAGAGTTTTACTCAGGGGCACGGATTTGACTGCCAGAGCAGAAAGGAACAAATTATTAAAGAAAACAGCCATACAGCTCCATTGCTTTTGGCTCCTCCTGATCAGCCACACTGTCACACCTTTCTCTGGATTCCCCAGTCCACAAGTGTAGTCACAGCTAATATCCCTGGGATCAGCTGGAGCAGACTTCACCTCAACCTTCTTGCATACAAGACAGGATGGTGCAAGCCTCCCCCATTCAAGCCAACACTTCGAGCCTCCCTGGTCTCCAAGAGCTTCCCTCAGCTGCGGGAACTCTAGATAATGCATCCCAAGAGCATGAAGCAAAGGTAGAGAATAACTTTCATCACCATCCCTTTACTCTTTAAATGAGAGAAAGTTGCAGATGTTTGTGGAACAAGAAACCTGGAATACAATCGCTTCACTCTTCAGTCTCACCTTCTCCATCTGCCACTGCAGGGTTTGCTGCCAGCTCTGCTGGCAAATGCTCCTGGGGCAGGTGGACAGGGTGATGAATGCAATCCTGTCTCCAAAACAAATTTCCCTCTTAACTACAGCCTCTCTCCCTCCCACAGCCCATCTAGACTGAGAAGCAGCAAATTCACAAGGGCAGCAGCAGGAGAAGGCAGTCAGGATGTCCAAATAGGTTTGTCAGGAAAACTCAGCGTAACAGAACCTGTACTAATGCCTGTGATGTGCAGCACCAGACAGAAAACAGAGATGCTGACACAAACTGGAGTTCTCCTTTTGACCCAGCAGCATCCCATCCCATCTCAAATGATATTATTTACACAGAAAATTAAGCTGTGTGAGGTTTAATGAGCAAACATGATCATTCTCAGAAGCTTACGACACTGCAACATGTCTTGCAAGAAAGGGAACTAGAGAAGGAAAATATCATCAAGCAATAAAATTAAGAGTTCATTCATCATATTTCTTCCAGCTTCTAAATATCTAGTGTATGTTTTACAATAAATCAAACTCAGGGTATGACACTGGCCAAAAGCAGCAGGCTTAAAGACAAACACGTTGGAGCTTATTGATATCGGAGCTCATTGAAAATGCAGAACAAAGCATGGTAAAGATACCAGCAGAATGCAGTGAGAACATGAAGGAAATCAAGTAACAGGTAAATAAATCTCAGCAACTGAGAGGAGGAGATAAAACACAGGTAGAAGCAGAGCTACATAAACCCCTGGAGGTGTTCACAGAGTGCACAAGTCCATTGAGTGCATTCATAGAATGGTTTGGGTTGGAAAGGAGCATGAAGCCCATCCAGCGTCCAGCCCCCAGCAGCAAGCAGGGACGTCCTCAACTTGATCAGGTTGCTCAGAGTCCTGTCCAAACTGGCCTTGTTCACGAAGAACAGAACAGAACTGCCAAGTGATTTGAGGGGGGAAGCAAAATGGACAGAATGCCTTAAAATTAAGATACATTTGGACTCGATGATCCAGTGGGTCCTTTCCAGTGTAGTAGTTCTATGATTTAGAGGAAGGAATAAGAACAGCAGAACTTTTTTTCCCTTGAAGATATTTACTCTGTTAACAACTTGATATCGGTAGCGTGTTGCTGACAGCTTGATCCTAGACAACTCTACCCAGAACAGCATCAGCAGAGCTCTGCTCACAGCTGGCTGGACACACGGTTACGCCAGAAGTCCAGACGTGCATGAGATCTGGAAACTACTGCGGCACCGTGGACCCTGAGAAGGGACGGGATGTGTGGGCACTCGCTTGGTTTCATACATCGGCTTCACAGACACCGCTCAGCTGCTCTATTGCGGCTGTATCACAGGAGGCGGCTTCAGTACTTTTGAACGTGATTAGAGAAAAGATTGGAAAATGGGATCCTCATGTTCATTATGAGAAAAGTAGTGCTTGAAATAAAGTCCCAAATATGTTTTGTAGCTGCCTTAGATATAACCATTATTAGCGGCCTTAAGAGGTGCAAGAAATTTCTATAACTGAAAATGTAACAAAGGAACAGAGTACTTGGGGAGAACAGTGGAAAAATCAAGCCCCTCTTTTATTTTTTTTAATATATTTTAAAGGTATACATTTCTTCCGATTTAAATTTACCACCAAACCTCCAGGCTTCTCCCCCAGTGTACCAATTCAGAGCTACTTAGAAGGAAAAAAAAGAAGAGAAAAAGGAAAATCATTAAACAACCCCCCAAAAAGAGGGCTCAATGAGGTCTCATTTCGTCGTAATGAGCTCCAATTTAACATGATCATTATTTCTGACATTAAAGGCCTGTGAATAGTGTCACATGCCCAGAAGCTATTTTTTTTTTACCCTCTAATGCCAGAAATAACAAGCTGCAGTTAAGGGACAGTGAATCAGGGTCTGTAAAATCACATTAAAATAGGAATTTCACTACTGATAGAGTGACTCTTATCTAGGCAGCCCTTTCTGAAGTGTACTGGCATCGGGCTGGTACCTGCCATACCTGGCACAGCAACAGGACGGTTCTGCAAAAGGAACGACACCACCAGCAGAAGTTCTCCTGCCTTGGTGCAGAGCTGCTCCGAGGGCCACAACGTCACAGAATCACAGAATCACCAGGCTGGAAGAGACCCATCGGATCGAGTCCAACCAACGTCAGCACAAACGAGCCACACCAGCTCAGACCAAAGGCCCATCCAGCACAGAACCCTCTCCAAGGGCAGCACCAGCAGGTGCTCAGGAAAATCCTTGTGGGAACAAAAGAAACAGGAAAGCTGGGGAGGGGCTCTTTGTCAGGGAGTGCACTGATAGGACAAGGAGTAAGGTTTGGAGATGAAAGATGGGAGATCGAGACCTCGTTGCTCTCTCCAACTACCTGAAAGGAGGTTGTAGAGAGGAGGGAGCTGGGCTGTTCTCCCAAGTGCCAGGGGACAGGACGAGGGGGAATGGCCTCAAGCTCCACCAGGGGAGATTTAGGCTAGAGATTAGGAGGAAGTTTTTCACGGAAAGGGTCACTAGGCATTGGAACAGGCTGCCCAGGGAGGTGGTTGATTCGCCTTCCCTGGAGGTGTTTAAGGCATGGGTAGACAAGGTCCTTAGGGACATAGGTTAGTGTTTGATAGGAATGGTTGGACTCGATGATCCGATGGGTCTCTTCCAACCTGGTGATTCTATGATTCTAAATGTTTTCCTATTAAAAGGGTGAGGAGGCCCTCACCCAGGTTGCCCAGAGCAGTGGTGGCTGGCCCATCCCTGGAGGGGTTCAGGACCAGGTTGGATGGGGCTTGGAGCTCCTCATCCAGTGGGACGTGTCCCTGCCCGTAGCAGGGGTGGGACTGGATGGGCTTTAAGATCCCTTCCAACCCAAACCATTCTGCGCTTCTATGAAACACTGGATAATAATCCCCCCACCTTTGGGGGTTTTTTGTAACAAGCATCCGGTCCCCAGCAACCTCAAGGTCATGGATTCCTAAGTCTGTAGTATACTTCATTAGGCTGTGAATTTGAATTTATCAGTACAAAACAATTCAAATTCATAAGACTGAAAGACTTGAGTTTGCTGACCTTCACTGTATTTTTTTAAATTTCTACCATATCATTGTTGGAACGGGTCATGAGAGCCTGACAGAGTCAGAGAGATGTGGCCATCCTATGGTGTGAAATATTGTTGTGTTGGTCTGCCTTTCTTCTCTGAAAGTTCCTAACGTTCTGTTTAATTGTTTTGATCAACATTAGGTGAGTGGATGATTTGAGAAAGTTGGCTCTGTTTCCAAAAATCTCCTCTTTGTTAAGCATTTATTAAAAAACAAAACAAAAACAAAAACCAAAATCAAACTGTATTACAAATATGTAGTCAGGGTTTCCCCTCGCCTCATATGTGTTTGTTCATATTTACAGACACCTCATTGTGTCACCATGTCAGCCCGTTGCTAGTCTCCAAGCCAAATCATACATTTACTATCACTTATCTCATCACACATTGCAACTTTAGTATTTGCTCCATTTCAAGACCATTCACAAATGTGCTGAGCACTGAGTACACAGCACAGAGCGTGGTGGGCTCTGTGCACAACCTCCCTCTGTTGGGAAGGACACCAATGACCTGGTGATCACGACCCACTCGCCCCCGACAGCACCGTTTCCCTTGGAGCATTCCCTGAAAAACTATTTATGTCCAAAACTTGGTTTTGAAATCTAATATATCGTATCATTCAATCACTTCTCTATTTCCTTAAAGAGGCCTGAGAAGTTTATCACTATTAACTTTCATTTGCAAAAGCTGTGCTCATTCTCCATCACATCAAACTTATTCCATTCGTGATATCCTTATTTTTTCACAGCAGAAATAAAGTGCACTACTCTCAAATTCTCCACATCACTCTAGAGGCTACAGAACTGTAATCACAATCAATTCCTCCAGCACTGGTCCAATTCAAACTGCAAGTTACACAATACAGTAAACAATACAGTAATTTGGCTATTTTGAATTTGAGTTCATTAACTCTTGGCATCTTGTCCTGACAATTTGTTACAGTTGTTTTTATTGATTTGTTTTAAAACCTTCTCCTGACATTTTAATTTGAGACAGTTTTTCATACCTATTCCCGCTAAAATGAAAAGATTCTAGTGCGATAACCTCTCAGCACTCCTCCACAACACACGCCAGTGTTGACATCAGAGCTTCTCTACCATCACTTTAGCTTTTGATAACTGATTATTTTATAACTGAGTCATCTTGCACCCCTCCAGACTTCCTGGCAACCTTCATAACGCTGATGTATTTGAGAGAGTATCCAGCATTACCTTCTATGTTTTCTGCAATTCCTTTCTCATCATTTCTTTTTCTTTTGGCTTAGCTTACAATGATTTAATGTTTAATCGCCAAAACTTATGCTTCGTACAAGAAAGCTGGGGAGAGACTACTTACAAAAATATGTAGTGATAGGACAAGGGGGAACGGCTTTAAATTGGAAGGGGGAAGATTTAGATCAGACATTAGGAAGAAATTCTTCACAAGGAGCTGGGGGGGAATACGCTGGCTCAGGCTGCACAGGGAAGTGGTGGCTGCCCCATCCCTGGAGGTGTTCGAGGCCAGGCTGGATGGAGCTTGGAGCAACCAGATCCAGTGGGAGGTGTCCCTGCCCATAACAGAGGGATGGAACTGGACGGGCTTTGAGGTCTTTTCCAACCCAAACTATTCTACGATTTTTCCTTTTCTTTAAAAATCTCCTTTTCGTATAGTTCTCCCTTCAAAGTAAGACTTTACTACAGTCAATTTTTGGTGGTGGTTTTTCTTTTCCTTACTAAATTGCTGTACAACAGTTGCCACCTGTACTATGTCCTCTGCACTGCAAGAAAACAAAACCAGTCTCACCTTTTTGGGGTTCTCTCTAAGATGCGGTGGCAAAAAAAGTCATTTAGAGTATCTAAAAAAATTTGATCTCTGTAATAGTCTGTTTCCCGACATGCACACACGCAGTCATCTCCTTTTCAGCACAGGTCTAGGACTCCACTGCTGCTGCTTTGGCATGAATTGGTACCCACAGGGACTCTCATTAACTGTACTTACTGATAGTTATGGCTTTGCCTTAATTAATTCCACTATTTCTCCTATGTAGAGATTTATTCTTCATCGGCACACTTTATTCCATCATTCCTCCTTAATTTATAACCCTGAAAAAACCCTGTGTTTCCTGATCATCTTTCTTCTATCCAGTTGCTGAGATCTATTCTGACAAGGGTTTGAAGCAGACACTGCCAAACGCTCTCTGCTATGTTTAGGTGTCCAGTAGCTGCGTAATTACTTTATTACATTTAAAAGGAGGCGGGAAGGATTCTGCAGAGGACGTATCATTCATGTCCTTGAAGCCCTTTCAAATCTGAGTTATACGAGGTGAGAAACGAAGGTTCTCTTTGCTGTTGGCCTTGTTGGGGGTAACAATGCCACCTGCCAAGAGTCCCTTCCAGCAGCACAGGCTTAACCTTCCCCGGCCAGCGCTGGGAGCTCCTGGGTGAATCAATAAGGTCCTCCCAGGGAAGCCTTGGGGTCGGAGGTGCATACGGGATGAACCAGCACAGTTCAAAAGGATGGACATGGACTTAGAAAACACAGGTTGCCTAAACATAGGAATAAACTCCTTCTAAAGCAGGTGAGAGGCCTCAGGCTGGAGCGCAGCCCTGGGGAGCGAGGGGATGAGAGACACCAGCACCAGCCGAGCACTTCAAGCACACGCTATGAGGTCAGAGCTGGAAGAATGTTTCTATCAAGTGTTTGATACCTTGAGAAAACATCACAAATTTTAAAGCACTTGCTTTTAGCTTTTTGTTTTAAGAAGGCTTTTGGGTTGCTACAAGTAACCTCCCACTTTCTGCCATCTAACGCGTTCCAAGCGATTTCATAGACTCCAAAATGCGTTTTGATAAAGGTGCCGAGGGGCCGATCAGTTTATTGAGGTGTGTGGACAAGCTGTAATGCACTGAAGTGGTCAGCGCGATGTAAAGAGGAGCTCAACTACAGATGTACTTTGGGAAAACCTGGTCTGTTCTACTTACAACAAATCCACACAATGCCAAATTTCCACATGCAAATACAGATCCAGACACTACGGTGTGGTTCCAGAACTGGATGAAGACTCCAGCTGACCACAGCTGTCATCCCACACTCCATGTGAAATATTCAGTGTTACAAGATGACATGGATTATTTTTTTTTTAAGACAAAGATATAGTTATTCTCGGAAAACACACTTGCTTTCACTACACATAAAACAAGTGTGTTTGGTGATCATTTCATGATCTCTGGTACGTGAACTCCTTGCTTATGTAAAATGGAGATGAACAGGTTATTTGGGGGGGGCGTTTTTGTCTGAAACATGTGCAGGTAAGGTGACCTCCAACTGAAACAAAGAAAACCTTAAATTACTGAATGACCTCAGCTCTCTTTCATATGCTCGTATAGCAGCACACACACATGACTATGGGTGATGATTTTTTTTGTGTAATTCAATACCAGGTCTGGATACAAAGATGTTTGCTTAATTGTGACTACGGAATTCGGCACATGTGAGATGGAGACAGAGCGAGAAGAGGCAGAAAGAAATGCAGGTTGATACGCGTCTGTGAAATACGGGGTAAGTGCAAGGCTGAAGGAGCTTTCAAGGAAAAAGGACCCAATTTGTATCTTCATCGATAATTGGTTTGTTTGTGTGGAGTGAGCAGGCGGCTCAGGCGGAAAAGGCAGTGGAAGAAAGTGATGGAGTGAAACAGCAAGGGCTGCGATTCCCTGCCTGATGAGTTGGAGAGAAATTGTTAGTAACTGAGGTAGGTCCCAGAGGGGTTCATTAAGTGACTGGCCCTTCACAGTACCCTGCCACATCTGACCTGGAAACATTAACATGAGGCCAGTGTTACAACACACAAGCGTGAGTGCGTGTGGGAGGCAGGGAGCACACGCCACTGAGCCAGCGTGCGCCTGCACGCGTGTGAGTGCGTGAGGGCTGCCGTCTTGCCACACGTTACTTGACTGTCCTGCACGTGAAAATCCCCTCCTCTTGCTCACAGGCAGCTGCACTCCAAACATTTGTTGGCAACACCGTCCCTGCTGCTGTGGGAGGAATCATGCTGGTAGTTACAGCAGTTCTGCCCGGTCGGGACTGGAGAACTGAGACAGAACACTAAACTACGGAAGGACAACGTCACTGCCCCAAATCACGGGACAATGATGACTAAAAAAGGCAACATGAAATGACATTTTGCAAGAGAGAACTGATATTTACCAGGAAACTAGGGGATAGGCAGGTAAAGGAAAGGAAAAAAAGGAATAGGGAAAACTAAGAGAAAGAAAGAAAGAAAGAAAGAATGGAAGCTTAGTGAATCACACCGCTTTTGGCATTTAAATAACTGAGTATTTAAAAAACATCTAGCAGGCTTCAAACTTGAGCTATAACTGGAGAACAGTGTTTAGAAATTTAGCTGGTAAGTGTCATGTCACCCACCTAACAGAGCTATCCAGCAGAAACAAACGTTCAAGTCTGCAGTGATGATCTGAGTTTGTAGCAAAGAGCATTTGCACTGACCAGTGGGAGAAGCAACAGTGGGAAATACAACCTACCTGCCCCAATCACATTATACACGAGAAGGGAACAAAGAGACATCCCCAGAGCACTCGGTTTAGCTGATATTAATAAAATGATTCCTGCAAATAAAACCAAGTCACCTCTCCAAAACTATGTTCACATCCTTCTTATGACTACCTCAGTCCTAAAATCTGAGTTCTTTCTCATCCTTCATGTGCCTCTGCTGGAATATAATCACAGGATTTTAAGCATTTTCAATCAAGGTGTATTTTATAAGGCTTAAGGGAAACTTAAAAGCCAAAAAACTCCAAACAAGCCAGCTAAAGATAGGCAAAGGCTGAGTGGCTGAAGGAAAACACAGCAGCCAGTTGGAAGCAAAGTGTTCTAGGGAAGCGATGAAGCGGAAAGATAGAAAATATAGTTTAAAAATTGCAGAGAACAACTCTCTCACATAAGAGACTTACTCTTATGAGTAAGAATCTATGATTCTCACATAAGAGACTCTCTCTCTTACAAGACTGGGAGGGACAGCAGCGGTGATCAGATATCCTGCAATGAGACTTCTGAAAGCTGAAGGGGGTGAGAGCATGGGAGCAAAATAAATATAGAAGAGGGAAGAGAAGCAGCGACTCTCATGTTATGAAACAGCAGAACAGAGTCAACGACAGGAAGAAGTGAATGGAAATAAGAGAGAAATTGCACGAAGGAAATGTAAGTGTACTTCACCAATGGTACCTACAAGGACACAGTCAATTACAGCCTGGCCAAAGAAAAGACTGGCATCTAAATATAGGCAGGTTGAGTGCGTAGTCCTAAAGTTCTGAGAACTAGTGAACAGGCAGACAGATAAACGCATTTACCCTTTGCCTTTGCTGTAGCTTTTTCAAACGTTGTCTTCAGGGCATAATTCCTGGCTACCTCTGCATTTGCACAGGACAAACAGCCTTTTCCTCTGCTTCTGGCAAGTCCTACAGGCACTGCAGCACCAGCTGCCATCCCCAACACTGTTCAAGGACAACTTGGCCGGAGAACTCCATCCTGTTTTATTGTTCACACATTGAGTCTCATTATCACATTCATATGGGAAGATTTTCACTTCAACAGGATCTTTCATATGCATTTGGGTTTTTTTTTTCAGGAATTAAAAACCCATCAGTACCCAAACACTAGATTTTCCCCTAAGCCAATGAATAAACAGCCCAAACCTGGACAAAATGAAACTAAATGAAACCATTAGGAAAAAGTTTTTCACAGAAAGGGTCATTGGGCATTGGAACAGGCTGCCCAGGGAGGTGGTTGATTCACCTTCCCTTGAGGTGTTTAAGTCATGGGTGGATGAGGTGCTGAGGGAAATAGGTTAGTGTTTGATAGGAATGGTTGGACTCGATGATCCGAAGGGTCTCTTCCAACCTGCTGATTCTATGATTCAATACAAGCCACATCCACCCTGCTCAGTGTGCAGATGAGTCTGTACCTACAGAGGTCCCGGTAACACCACCTCTCGTTTGGTCTGACCTTTCTGAGCAAACCCTGCCAGTGTTTCACCACCCTCTGTGTAACAAATCGCTTCCTTATATCCAGTCTAAATCTCCCTCCTTGCCCTGTCTCCACAGGCCCTGCTAAGAAGCCCGTCCCCATCTTTCCCGTAGCCCCTTCCAGTACTGGGAGGCTGTAACAGGGTCTCCCCGCAGCCTTCACTTCTCCAGGCTGAACAACCCCAACTCTCTCAGTCCATCTTCGTAGGTGAAGTGCTCCATCCCTCGCATCATCCTGTGGCCCCACTCTGTTAATTTAAGCAAGTGCCAGGTCTAACGACATTTTCCTGCATTAACTTGATTTTACGTTGCAAACTGCCAAAAAGCAGTGAACGCTGCTTCAGGAAAGAGCTCCTAACAAACAGCTTTTCTTGTTTATGTACGACCTCTCCATCCACTCGGAGCTAAGCTTTCCGTAAGCCCTGTCAGCGGAGTGCTCCATACCAGCAGACAATTTACTAAGAGATACAGATCAGGAGAAGGAGGACTCGGTAATCAGATATTAGTATTTTTTAAAATAAAAACTGACTCCAAGTNCTGCCAGTGTTTCACCACCATCTGTGTAACAATTGCTTTGAGTCTAAATCTCCCTCCTTGCCCTGTCTCCACAGGCCCTGCTAAGAAGCCCGTCCCCATCTTTCCCGTAGCCCCTTCCAGTACTGGGAGGCTGTAACAGGGTCTCCCCGCAGCCTTCACTTCTCCAGGCTGAACAACCCCAACTCTCTCAGTCCATCTTCGTAGGTGAAGCGCTCCATCCCTCGCATCATCCTGTGGTCCCACTCTGTTAATTTAAGCAAGTGCCAGGTCTAACGACATTTTCCTGCATTAACTTGATTTTACGTTGCAAACTGCCAAAAAGCAGTGAACGCTGCTTCAGGAAAGAGCTCCTAACAAACAGCTTTTCTTGTTTATGTACGACCTCTCCATCCACTCGGAGCTAAGCTTTCCGTAAGCCCTGTCAGCGGAGTGCTCCATACCAGCAGACAATTTACTAAGAGATACAGATCAGGAGAAGGAGGACTCGGTAATCAGATATTAGTATTTTTTAAAATAAAAACTGACTCCAAGTTTTTTTTAGTCAATTAAACGCATCCGGCACATCATGCATGTGATGTAATGACAGCTCAAGACTAGAAATGCTTTTGATGCATTATTAACCATAAAAAAGGCATTAAATACCAAGCTCGAATGCCATAGGGATGCATATTTCAACAGAAATTATTTTTCAATATATGCTTAAAGTTTATTTTGGTAAACAGATGACTGTGGGCTGTCACAGATGGAGACAGATTTATGCTTAGTTGGAGTCTTTTTGAAACGAGAGGAAATAGCTGGACTTGTTGAACACACAGAAGGAACATAATTCTTTCTCCCAGCTATGAGAAGGTTGAGCAGTAGCTTGGAAGCCGCCCCAGTTTGCAATATTAATTTCAGGGTGACAGTTGGGAAGATAAATAAATAAAGGTAAATAAAATCTTAAGGAAAAAGAGAAAAACACATAAAAGAGAAGAAAAAAAAGTCTCCTAGCAGGAAGCAACATGAGAGAAAGGTGAAATTTCACCACCTGATCTCGAGGTGGTACAGGCATGCATTCATCTTCTGAATCTGCACGCAGAAGCCACGGCAAAGTTCAAAAGCGCAGTAAGTGAAATGAATCCTGTTGCTCGGAAATCCAATAACCCCTGGCAGAAACTTGGAGTTTTCCATCCAGTATCATATCACCAACATCATAACCACCTATTACCACGTATCCAAATGAAACAACAGCAAAGTCAAACTAAAACCAACTGCCCTTCTTGTCCTGGAAAAGAATCATAGAATCACC
>WAAB01004134.1:135990-181284 GCA_013389865.1 Piaya cayana | reverse complement strand
CCTGGACCTGCTGGCCACTCTGTGATTGTCAAGCTGCTTTTCTTTACTGGGCACATAAGTGCCTGAGACATTCTAGATCTTTGCCAATATGATGTTTTCAACTGCTTACGATTATATATATATATATATGCATCTCTGTTTCCCCTCTACCTATTTTAACTCTCCTACTTTTTGAATACTAAATTTTGGGACTTATACAGTGTGTTTAATTTAATTGTCGTATTAATCATGAACCTAAGTACACACCCTTTTCTGCCAAAAAACCTACAAGATTTTCCTTACCAGATGTCCAAAGCTTGAAAATGATGAACAGAAATGACAAAACAGTGGCACTCATTTTTAAGCAACATACAACCGTCATTCATTTTAGATGTTATTTATTGTAGCAAGCAGTCACTTTCCAAAGAAGTGCTGTATTAAGAATTCATTCCTTTACATCGGTAGATAAGAAAAATGAATAGAAGGTACTGTACAATATATATTCAGTTAGTAATAGAAAAGTAAGCACTGAAATGACGACCAAGGCTAAGTTCTGTTTTCGAAACTATAAGGTTTTATAGATACATAAGATAAACTTGAAAATGGAATTTAAACCCCTAAGCCATTGAAAACTGTTCTTAGCCTCACAAGAAACTCAAACAAAGGGACTATTCATGTGTGTCAAGTTAGGCATATGCATAATTCTTCTATGGAATCAAGGCCTAAATTTGCCACTTTAAATAGCACTAGCTTATTTTACATGCACAGATTAAACTGACTCTTCATTCAAATCTCCTCACAGCAGGAGCTCTGAACGGCTCCTTGCTGTCCAGGTGCATAAGTAGCCTCTGAGTAGTCTCCTCTGGGATGCAGGAAAATACAAGAAAATAAAATTTTTGAGAGAAGGGCAAGAAGAGAAACTGGAAAAGGGGGTTAAAAAATTAAGCAAGATGACACTGCTTGAAAAAAATCCTTGTAGATTTTACAACATTATTGAATCTTCCAAAACCAAATGCCAATAATTTGAAAATTAAAGGCTTGACATTTAGTTGCAGAGAATCTCCAGCTCCCATTGACATTTGCACCTCTTCTCACTCTATTAAAATGAAATCCATAGTCAAATGATTATGTACTCTTTTAAATTGTACACACAGATATGAACAAGAGTCCTTTCAATGTTATTTTTGAACGAAAGGAAGAATTAATTGTGTCCTATTTGTCTTGTTGAACAATGGCACATCAAGTTAATCTCCTGTTTGTTCAGCTGTCACCTAAATATTCAGGTATCTGACTTAAGAATAACATCATACCTGACAACTTAAGGATTGAAAGGCTAATCTGTGGAGGTGCATTTTATGTGTCTTTAGCTTATATTTATCTTTGCAAATTTCCAGAGAAATTGTTTATAATACAAGGAACCGTCACTGATATTCAAGTATAATGGTTTTGAAGGAGGGCAGGACTGTAACACCATTCTGCTGGGGGAGGAGATCTGTGTTGAATATAGGTTGTGTGCCTTGGCAACACTCCCACTGGGAAGGCCAAGTGTTCTTCGTTGCTTTCTAGTATTTACATCAGAAGTTGTAAGGGTACAGTGGTGAAGGTAGCTCTATTTTATGACAAAGTTTTGGAGCATTCAAGTTCAGAGGCTTTCAAGTAAACAGAACTTTAAATCTGGCTGCACAGGTTCTTTTTAGTGCTTCCAATTTAAAAATAGCTTGAGCTTATTGCAAAGCTCTTTTAGAAATACCTGTGTAAAGGAAGCTTCCCTTTGTGTATTGAATGCAATATGGCCACTTCACTCCGTTACATCTTTTGTAGTGTGATCCAGGCACAGGGAACCACAATTTGCCTTGGTTTGTCTCACTTCTTACCAGGCACCATGTTGTGCGTGGCTGCTTTCCTTTACAGTCTAGCAGCATCTGAGGAAAGGCAGGAAGAGCTTTCCTTCTGTAAAGGAGAGATGGGAGTATTGTGACCTCTGTATGCATTGCCTACATAACTTCTTAATGCATATTATAATCCAACAGTCACGTTAACTGCTGATGTGCTGCACTGTCCTTACATTAATGTGGATTCTCTAAGTTGATAAAAACTGGAGAGAGGAATGCCAGGATTTGCTTGGATCCCCATTCTTTGTATGTATGTGTACATGCCCTTCTGTTGGCGGATTTCCTATAGCGATAGGCTATTTCAGACATATTCAATATATAGTGATCATCCTTACATAAATCAATGCCCTCTGTAGGGTTCTGGCAGGATCTTGCTCTGCTGCTAAAAGCTACTAGAAAGAATAATGATGACCTTTCAAAGCTCATTATTGTTATGTTTAATAAATTTGTTAAAAAATGGGAAAAGAGAGATGCTTGAGAGTGCCTAGTAGTGTTATGACTGTGTGTAAGATTTTCATATAGCAAAAGTCAGCTCACTATTTGAAATTAAAAATACTTAAATTCACTTAAAATTTTGTAGATTTATTGAAATACCTGTCAAGCAGAATCTAGGCATATGGAACTGCTCAGCATTAATATGTAATTTTGGTGGTGATCTTGGTTGTCAGTAAGCACTAGAAGTCACTTAAAGTTGCAGGTAGCAATTCTGCACAACTGTTCATCATTGCACTGTTCTACTTTGGAGTGTCAGACCAGTTCTCTGACCAGAATTTTGCACATTGTCCTGTTTTTGTAGCATGAGGAATAACTGTACCTCATTTCATCCACTATCAAACAGCTGCAGTTATATTTTTTAATACATATTGAACTTTTGGAGTACTTGAAGCTTTGAAAAGAAAACTCTGCAGAAGACCACATTGGCTCATTGGAACAAGACTATGATGGATAGGTAATATTGCGTTTTCTTGCTGTAGTGTCATCACTGTGTTTAGGCTTTATAGAAATAATAAGGTGAGCCCTGCTCCAAGGATCTTCTCATCTTATTTATTAGCTGTACTAAATCTTGGTAACAGAGTGGTAGGAGGTCTGTTGGCAATTAAGAACTGACTCAAGAAATATATCTGTAAATGTGTTACCCAGACTTTATAGAGCCAGTCATGCAAAGAAAGTGAAATAATATATAATATAATTAATTACTCCACATGATGCTTACCTTGAAGCTCATTTTTCTTGTTACTGTTTTTGTAAGTCATACTGTTTCTTGAAAGACCATGCAGAATGCTATACTAGCAGAACATTTTAAGCAATTTAAATTTGATGACACAATGGTGAGTAAGGGACATTTAACACCTTTCTCCTCCTGTGTTGCATCTGGACCTGGATGATACAATTCAAAGGGATGTCTTGACTGCATCCGTTTTGTTTCTACACTGAAAACTATTTAGATTGTTGCGCAGGAGAGAGGGAAAAGCTTGATTTTCTATGACAGTTTCCAGTCCTCAGAGGAAAAATCACTGAAACCAAATACAATAATTATTGGGCAAAGGTTGTCTGTCTTTGAATCATATGCAAATTGTCTTGCTATCTCTAGAAAAGAGCAAACTGACAATTTTACAGTAAATACAGTGAAAGCGTTGCCAATAAATCTTATCACTG
This sequence comes from Piaya cayana, assembly GCA_013389865.1. Classification (NCBI taxonomy): domain Eukaryota; kingdom Metazoa; phylum Chordata; class Aves; order Cuculiformes; family Coccyzidae; genus Piaya; species Piaya cayana. Next base: position 177,757 of record WAAB01004134.1, on the reverse strand, counting down.
TTCAATAGTATGATGGAAACATTAGATGCCTGTCTGTCATAATTATTTTAATCTTACATACCATTCCAAGAATGAATTAGCGTTTTTTTTTTTTTAGACTGAATTGTGACTATTTTGCCAAGAAGTTCTGTTCTGTTTTATTCTGGATACAAGCAGTTTGTCTCCTATATGCTCTGTAGTTATTTCACCAATCAGCAGACTGCACCTGAATTTCACTTACACAGGTAAAAATAACCAAACCCGATAAATTTCTTTTACAGACAGTCTTGCAAAATTTCTCTCATTTTGGCTTTTCTTTATCTCCTTGTTTAGGAAAAAAGCATTTATGCAATCTTTTGCAGTACCGTTTATCTGTTGTTTATTCCTTTATACTCCTTCCAGTTTTTTTCCTATATCTGCTGATCTTATGCTTTTCCATGTCAGCATTATTCTTGGGCAGAACCATTTATTATTTTTTTTTTTATGCTCAGGAAAAAAGACAACGATGCTTAAAGTTCTGTAAAAAATGTAATTACTTTTTAAACACAATAGAAAAATACAGAATTAACATTTTAACAGAAGTTAAATTTAGAAATAACTTTTCTGTTGGTTGGGCCAATGGAGCATGTGCACGTCCAAGAAATCATATGCTCCATCCCCTCAGGGGCCTATAAAAAAAAGGCAGCTGTTTCAAACACACTTGAGAATATTGTCCCTTTTTTCCCACTGACTGCTGCTAGCCAAATTGCTCTTTAAAGCTAGAGGATGGCAATGGCTGCAGCTGTTTCTTGCTTCTTGCTGCTGAAATGAAAGGAAATTTGGTAAACTTCACACATTAGAATCATATGAAAGCATTATTTAATAGTAGCACACAGTAGTACAACAAAGCACCCTAATCAACCAAAATGTCAGTGTAAGACTCAGAACTAATTTTGGTCTGAGAACCAAAAGGCCATCCCAAATAAAACCTACTTAATCTCTGCAGCACTTGGAGCAGGTAAGAATTATTGCCATTATATGGGGGTTAGAATGTGGCGGGGGGAGCATATGTCAATACTCTGGCATCTCACAGCCACCAGTGCCTTGGCTGTGGAGATGCTGAGGAGACATCCTTACTGCTCTCCCACACAGTAAACAGCAACTGTGACTTTGAAGGAAACAGGAGGAGCCTAGTCCTACCCAAAATTATGATCTCGGGGAAAATGCCAGTGGGAAAATAGAAATAATGTATGCTGCAGTACATGGCTTACTCGAGTTTAAAAGAAACATGAGAGAAATCAAATAAGAAGAACTAGTGAAGCATATTCTCTTTCCCAGCATACGTTGTTAGTAAAGTGGGTTTGCAAGGTCATTGCTGAAGCAGCATCGCTTCACAATCTAAACAGAAAGTGCCCTCTGTCAGCATTTATTGAAAGTTCACTGTAAGAAAGTTCTGCATTTTAAAGTCCATAACAGATCATGGTACAGGCAACGAAATGTGGGCTCTTTTCACTTTTTTGGTAGCCAGAGTTTCACGTGTAGTTGTTTGACTAGAACATGGCAAATGAATCTGATATCTGAGACAAACAAGCAAAAGAAAATGTCTATATTTCTGGCATCATCCCATACAGTGGTAGCTGTGAGCATTTTAGTTATGGGTTTTACCCATATAAGTCATGCATCATGTACAGTAGCTCTCACTAAAGCCAATGAAAGCATGAAGAGACACTGCTGGAAAAGATTAAGTAATATGCTGCAAGGAATGGAGCTTTCTCAAGAAGCAGCAAATATTTAGAGTAGATAATAATAATCCAGTTGCATTCTTTAGGCCACATCTTAATCTTCAAAGATTAGTTTATAACCCATAGTCTGACCCACAGTGACCCTTTCAGACTGATCTTTTCTATCTCCGCTGTGCATTTTGAGCTGCTTTTTCATTTCTTTCTTGGTACTGTTAAGTTGGTAGAGATCAGTGCTGTTTACAACTTTCATTTTAAGCAGGGTATTTCCAAATGTCTGTAAGGGCTTGAACGTCATAATAGCTGGAGAGGAAGAACATATTAAAGACTGTACACTTCTCCTTTTGCTCATTCTCTATCCTTTTATATGGGAAATTAGACAGCTCCTTCAAAAGCAGCCTATTCTTGGCACCAGATCAAATTAAATGTGTCAACACAGTTTGGATGCTTTCAATTACCATTTTTGATCTGCTCAGCCTTGCATTGTAGGTTCATGGCTACAGGCCAACAGATCTGCAATTCCAAATTCCTGCATTTCTTGATGGAGGTTTTTCACATTTTTTTTCCTGTGGAGTGAAATTTTTCTTTGTAAAGAGGACCAGGGAAAAAAGGCTTCCTATCATTTAACAGTGTAAGGGGAACTTCAGTGGCTCACACGTGGCTTTGCAGAGCTGAAACATGTTTGCTACAAACCAGATGATAATAATTTTTGCAGATGCACCTTTATCTGAAATGTGTAACAGGAGCTGGGGGGCAACTGTTTCCCTTCACCAACTGATACAAAGGTTTGTACGTTAAATATAGTATGTAAGATAGTTGTATAATTCCTTCTCAAATAAATGGAAAGGTAGATAACTTTGAAGGGTAATTCATCCTGTTTTAAGATAAATGGACTCAAGAGCCCCTTAGAGCTTCCTCTTTCCTTCAACTGACTAAAAATAGTATCTGTATGAATGGCTTAAATTTAAACAACTAATTCTTAGGCATCTCCCTCAAGTGTTTAAATCTGGCTAAGGTATGTACCCCGAAGTGTGGCTGTGATCCCTCCTCCTTCTTGAAGGCTGTCTTTGACATGATCACAGAATCCTAGAATAGGTTGGAGTGAGCCTTAAAGATCATGTAGTTCCAACCCCTCTGCCGTGGGCAGGGACACGTTGCAGCAGACCTGGTTGCTCAAAGCCCCATCCAGCCTGGCCAAGAACATTTCCAGGGATGGGGCAGCCATGACTTCCCTGGGAAAACCCACACCAGTACCTCAACACACCCACAGTAAAAATATTCTTCCTAATGTCTAATCCAAATCTACTCTCTTTCAGTTTAACGCCATTACTCCTTGTCCTATCACTACATACCTGTGTAGAAAGTATCTCTCCAGCTTTCTTGTAGGCTCTCTTTAGATACTGGAGCCTTCTCCAGACTGAACAAGCCCAACTCTCCCAGCCTGTCTTCATAAGCTAAGTGCTGCAACCCTCTGATCACCTTCATGGCATCCTCTGTACTCACTTCAACAGTTCCATGTCTTTCTTATGTTGAGGGTCCCAGAGCTCCAGTACTCCAGGTGAGGTCTGATGACAATGGACTAGAGGGGGAGGATCGCCTCCTTTCACCTGCTGGCTGCACTTCTTTTGATGCAGCCCAGAAAGCAGTTGTCTTTCTGGGTTGCAAGTGCACATTCCCAGCTCATGTTGAGTTCATGTTCTTTTTGGGATTTGGTTTCGTTTCTGATATCTTGTTCTGATTTGATTGTTGTTTTTTTTTTCTCACAAGTGTAGTTTCTTTTGCCCATAACAGTAACTGGTGAACTATCACTCTCTGTCCTTATCTGGACCCACAAGTTTTACCTTTGCTTTCCAGTTCTCCTCCCCAGTCCATGCAGGGCTGGAGCGGGGAGTGGGCCACTGTGTATTTCTTTTGTTCCCAGCTAGGTTCTTCTTTGCCAGCTGCTGATTTAGACCATGACAATAACATACTAAGGGATTCTTTTAATCTCAAATTTATCCTTCTGAGACTTTTGATTCTTGGAAAAATGATCAGAAATCTCCTGGGAAGAAGCTTTCTGTTTGCTCCTTAAATATCACAGATGAAACAGGAAAACTTTGAGGTTTTTTGTTGCATTTGTAACTTTCTCTCCGCAAATTTTAATTTGCTTGGGAAAGTCAAACAAGGAAAAGAAAACTCAAAAGCTGAAATTTTCTGATTTCAGAAAAATGAGTAATTTCTAGTCTGCAATGTTACCTGTTTAGGCGAACTTCTCTGTCTCTTGTATACAATCACCCCTTAAGTTCTCCATTTTCAGCTTTTGCTACAGGCTCACTAAAAACCATAGTATTCATGCATTTTCTTCTCTCATTCCTCCTGTGTTGTGTTAGTGCTAGAAACTAGGTAGTGCTCTTTAACATTGTCACATCTGGTTTATCAGCTCAGTTTATGAATGTATGCACTGTTTAATTGAAGACCAGCTAACAATTGTACTTATTTGTGTAAACCGATTAGTCCTCAAGGTAGGTTTATATTTAAAACCCTAGCAGTTTATGACATCGATCAAACAAGTTGCTGTGGTTGTTCTCATCTGGCTGGTTATTTTACCTCCATAGGCATCAGAAATTAAACAAGGATACTGTATTTTATTTGGATTGTGTTACTGTACAGCCCTAATACCTGGCAATTTAGCTAAGAAAGAGGTTATTGTTTAGCTAAAGAAAGAACACAGTGTTGATGTGTACACCTAGAGTATCCTTAAAATGCAGTGATAATACGATATCAAAGTTACTTCATTTGGGGTTTTTTTAATGCCATTTTCCTGATCTTCCTAGTCAATGTCATATATCTGTACTGTCTTCACAAGTATTTATAAATTGGTTTGATGTGTAACATAGTTGCTTATGTTTCTGGGATACTTTCTTGAAAGAAAGAGTAGTTGGCAGAACTTTGTATTATATATTTCAGAGCGTTTCACAAATTATTTCTGTCTGATCAGAGCCCTTATGTGCATCCCGCAGTGTCCTGATTCCACAATGTGCACAAACCTTCCCTTCCAGCTCCTATTGCTGTTGCAGACTTGTTGCTTTTGACAGAAGACCTAAGGATATGGGCAAAGCATGAATTTGCATGGATGCAATCTCAGGTGATCAGAGTTCCATGTTGTGCATCGTGGAAGGATACAAAAGCAACACAAGACACTGTATAGGTATTATGATTATCATAAGTGGAGAACATCCTCCTGTGGTTTCTGAATTAGATGATAATGGTAATTCTAGAATATCCTTTCAGTATTGACTAGTCCAGGTGTTTTCACTGTGACCATACATACGTTCAGAAAGAGACAGTAGTTTTAAGGACTAAATGCTTACTGGTGATCAGCTAATGGATTATGCTGGTTTACACAATTTATAAACAATACACTTCTTAAATTAAGGAGCTCAACAAAGCATTATCAGTAGAAATTTTATGCTGCAGGCTTAGCAGATGTTTTACTAGCAAAAGTGTGATAAGGCTGAGAAGGATAAGATTGCCATTCTTGCTCTGCTATATGTACTGCTATAAACACAAGAAGAATAAGCTTTTCATGGGTTTGAATGAAATGTTGAACAAAAATTTGTATTTGATGCACTTATTTAGTTCAAATAAATTAAACTTCAGTCTCTCAGTGTTCTGCCCATGCAAAATAATATCCCACTGATGTTCTCACTTATCTAGTATGATTCGATTATTGTAAAAGAATTCCTAACTCTGAGAGTGGTACTGAGAGTTTCTCACAGGTGATGCTTCTTACTCTTCTGTATGTTTGACAGTTCTTTTTCAAGAGAGTAGTAGTCTGACAGGGTGGATTTACCTGTAGGACAGGTTTTATAGACAAATACATAAAATGAAGTTTGCACTAAAAAAAGGGTATTCCATTTGGCAGACAAACTTGTCTTTCCTAGAACTTCAGTCTGTCCTTGCTAGAGAATTTGTTAGGGAGATTAACTTTTCTCTTGGAACAGATAAGATTTATGCACACAAATATATGGTCATACATCCTACAGACTCATGTTTACCTTTAAGAGTGGTGCAGAATGCTGATAGTCAGAGAGGTTTTGCAATCAGGGTAACTAACTTTCTAAGGTTAAACTTTTTTTTTATAAAAGTGCAGTGACAAAATAGCGTACTCCTAGGCTGCATTGATACATGATCCTCAGAGAGTGAAGCTCACTGATGTCACTGGTAAATAGTTCAAATCACACTTACTCATAGCGTTTCTTCAACAATAATTCTTTACCTCAGTTATAAAAGAGCTTAAATACCAAGCAAGAAATAAGATCCTATTGAGAAGGGCATTCAGCTGTCAGCAAACTCATCCCAAAAAATCTAAATATGTGAAGATGGGTAAAAATTACATAACATGCAAGGAAACCTGAGACTGAATGTTTTTTGCAACAGCTGAATGTCACAAGGTTTTATGCATTCAGCTCACCTTCATTTAAATAGTGCCATGAAGTTTTTACTGTTTCTACATTACTGTTTGAAGGTCAGTAAAAAGATCAGATAAAAGATGACTTTTACTTACCTTTATCTTCAGACAAATTATGTAAACCTGACATTAAGATGTGCCTTCTCATAGAATATCTGAATATGCAACTGCATTTCTTAATATTCTCTGTGTTGGAAGTTTTCTAGTTTCTTCAGTTTCAGATTTCCTTTATGTAGTGGTCAGTCCAACAGCAGACTTAAAACTAGGCATTTTTGAGGAAAAATATTCTTCCTTCAGCAACAGCAAGGCAAAGACTGTTGGAAAGTCTGGATTAGCAAACCTTATTAGAAAACAATATTTAGCTGCAAGCTACATATTATACATCAGACTTTAGGAAAAAATGTTTCAGAAGACAAAGAGCAAAGTGTTATAATTGAAAATCACTGAAATGAGAAATATACATGTGTATATAGCAGACTTAGCAGCTGGGAAGGAAGAAGTTGATAGCTCTTTCACTCTTGCAAAATTACTAGAGTGAAATGAATTGATCCTATTAGAGGAAGAGCAGCTATTATACTAACACCATTGGGAACATGATTTTACAAGTGTGTGATTTCTTTGGACCTGTACTCCTCTCTGTCCTTTCATCCCAACAAGTTTTTACTCTGTCCCATTGCATTTATTTCTTAGAAGGTACTTTCACTGTCAAAGCATGGGAACCCTGCTTGGGTTATTACTGACAGTAAGTAGGTTAAACTGTTTCTTACTCTTCAATAGCCTATTACTCAATTAATGTATCTCAGACAGATCGAAGTTGACATGAATTGCACAGTTCTGAAAGATTTTCCTGCTATTCTTTAGAGCAATCTGAAAAGAAAATCCTCTTAGATTGGTAAATCAGTTTATTTTTAAAATCTTCTAATATAACTAATACTCTTTGACTTCCATGTACCCACATGTGCCTGCTACCCCTGGCTGCAGTCCAAGGATGCCTGCCACTTACTCAACCGCTTTGTACTACATTTAAACTTTTCTTTTCAAATGGAGACTTCATCTAGGTTAGATATCCAATGATAAATTCTTACATAGAAAAAAACAGTGTAAATACAGAGACACAGACTCTGTACAGGCATTTTTTTGTTTATTTTATAGTCAAAAGTGCAAAAACTTGTTAGCCAGTGTCTGTAGTGTTACTCAGTTGTTTTTATCATCTGCCAGAAAAGTTTTAGAGCATACATAGCACCTAAAAGTACAATTTTAACTAATTAAGAATAATCTAGATTACCAGTTCTACTTTTCTAGACTTATAAAAGCTTTATAAACATTTATATCAAATTTTGTATACATCCTAGATGCAAAGTATTAAAGTACCATATAAAATGCTACAGATTAGGCACTAATGTCTGGGAGGCATTAATGTCCGATTAGGCATTAAATGTCCTGAAAATTAAGGATACTTAATTTTCTTTCATTTTATTAATCTTCTCCATTGACACTGCAAATCTGAAACTAAGATATGGTTGTCTTGGACCATTGACTCCAGTTTGACACAATTCATTGTAACTGTTACAGATAAGTCAATCTATGTACTTTTTTCTTTAGGACACCTGAATGTTGAATAGGGCTGTTGTTTTTGTGTGCTTACTCTGGATCATACTGATCGAAATTTTGATGACAGAATGCATAAGGAAACAGCCAAAAGCATCTGCTTTCTAGCGTAGCATCTGTGTAATGTGCATGTAGTTCATATTTGGCACAAATGTAACATCCTCTGATGACAATACAAAAATGCACTCTGAGAAATCTTGGTGCAAATTGGAAAGGATGTGGCATTAATTATTTCTGATCTTTAGATGAACGAGCAGCTTGTACCAATGGAGAAAAGGAATCACATGAAATGGAAGGCAGAGCACCAGAAAACAGATGGACGTATGAAGTCAGGCACCTAATTGCAGTACATACCATATTACTAAAAGTGAATTGTAGGGAGAGTCATCAGTGAGCTGTAGTACAGTGTGTGGTCAAAGTGAGACATGGTAGACATTACACTGAATCTACTTTGAAAGCTGTTGGAATGGTATTTAATTAGAACATTCTTGTCTCTTCATAACTGAATGGTTGTGTACTTACTCAGCTTCTGAGAGTTGAAAAAAAAAAAAAGAAAATCTGAACAGGTCTAAAATATATGGAGATAGTTACGTAGAATCATAGAATCATAGTATAGTTTGGGTTAGAAGAGACCTTAAAGATCACCTAGTTCCAACCCTGCTGCCATGGGCAGGGACGTGTCCCACCAGACAAGGCTGCCCAAGCCCCATCCAGCCTGGCCTTGAACACTTCCAGGGATGGGGCAGCCACAGCTTCCCTGGGCAACCTGGGCCAGTGCCTCACTACTTTCACGGTGAAGAAATTCTTCCTAATGTCTAGTCTAAATCTGCACCTCTCCCATTTATATCCATAAATGGGAGAGGAGCAGATAAATCCATAATATGTCAGGAGAAAAAATCTTGGAACAGTTTCTTTCATTCAGACTGCATCTTGAATACTGGTAACTGGACAGAAATATGAGGAGATAGCTATAGTATCTGGAAATTAACTTCTTTTGCCAATATACTTTAAATAGCTCCAAAATTATAATATGAGAACTCTGATGCATTAAGGAACTGTAATCAATGGTGACTAGTCAGGGACCTCATGCCTTTCCCAGAAGTTAGACAATATTGTCACTACTCCAGTGAAAATATCTGCTTAGTGGTTTCCAACTGTAAATACATTAGATTGCGTTCAAAAAGGAATAGAGAAAAATACTGAAAATATTATAATGCTTTCACAAACATCACTGGTGCAGTATTTTGTGGAAAATGGTGTTCACTTTTTCTGCCACATTTCGGACAAACCTATATCAGATAGAGTAAGCATGTAAGGGAGATGGAATATAGGTTGTGGAAATCCACTAAATATTCGCAATTTTTTCATAGCAAACAGCAAAGTTTAATAGAAGAGGTTATTAAGGCTTTCTGCCCTTGTCTGCAAACTTTGAGAGAGGGTAAATGCATCAATATTTAGCATCAAAATCTCAGTTTCCAAGGAGAAAGTCTTGTAACGACATATCAGTTAGAATCCAGAAAATGTAGACCTCATAAAATCGACAGTCAATGCAGAACATGAGCTAAATCAGCTCTCACTCTAAAAAGGCAACATTCACTTCAGGTACTGTATCACTTTCAAGTTGACTGAACACTTAAGATGTGAATTTTGGCAGATTTTTGCACTGTCACATCATGTATTCTCCCTTAATTTTAATACTATTAATACTTTTTTTAAAATTTGTACTCCTGTCTATCCTCAGCTCTGTTGAGAAATTATAAGCATCACAATAAAGACTAAGCTTTTTTATTTCAGATTGTACAATAGTTACAATAGTATAGTTAAATATATTAATTAGAGACTTTAGTTAGAGGGCATAACAGAGACATATTTATTTGAGTAACAAGTGCTATTTTCTTCTTCCAGAGCAACAAATATCCATTTCAAAGGCTTCAGAATTTTAAACCTGAAGTATGTCAACCCTTGCTTTGCAGTTCAGAAAATCCTAAACATTAGGACAGTCCTATCTTCTGTAAGACTACCCTTGGGGCAAATTACCATGACTTCCACACAGCTACCTTAGGAATTAATTTGACCTGTAATATTCAGAGCATTAAAAAGATTTAACCTCTCTTTGCTATCTACTAGCACTGGGAAATGTCCTGTGTTGTGAGATCCCACATTCCATTTAATTTGACCAGGACCTGAGGGAACTGGCTTTTTAATTACACTTCTGGCTAAGAGGACACAGACAGGATGGAACTAGATGAATGATATTTCCTGGAAAATCAATGGGCTAATTATACAGAAAAAGCAAAGCTCCATTTCACTTCTGCTTGAAAGTCAAACATGCTACCCTTACAAGATATGACTCTTGTTTATAGACGTGGTCCCTTCCTTCATTTATGAATGACATTAATCAAGATGCTACGAGATATGGCAAGAGAATACAAAGGTCAGGGAAAGGAGACATCCCAATTTTTGTTTTGAAATCAACCGTGGGTTCAGTCATGGTCCTTATTTGAATCCTATGTGTTTTCTAGATAGTTAAAATTTTAATTTTACAGAAGAATATTAGAATATTGAAAGAAGTAAATTCATGCCATAGTTTAGAAAGGTGTATTTCTTTTTCCTTTTAAATCCATTAAAAAAATGTATTCTTCCTTTTTTGGTCAATTGATTTTGAATCAAAATGGGAGGCTAAATGCAACTGGATAAGGACTCTGAGATAACTGAGTAACAACTGAGTAGTCGTTGTTAAGCAGGTATTCCCTTTATTTGCAGTGCTGGGTGCATGGGGAATTGATCCTCCAAAAACACACACACCAAGCAAGAAAACTGCATGAATTTTATATTACAGATCTATGCATATTCATTTCATCTCCCCAGAAATGTATTACATATTCATTCTTTTTTGAGAAATCATTAGCCTATCTCCACACCTCATCTGCATGTGCAGTCAGTCCCTTGAGTGGTCATGGGGATCCTTCCTGGGGTCCAAAGAAGAAGGCTTGTGGTCTTCCTTGCTGTTAAACTTTCAGCCTTAAGGAGAAGGAGAGGGTGCAGTCCAAGCTTTGGAAAAAAATGATCCTTCTCTGCTGGTGCAGCAGTGTGGATTCCATGCTTCCTTATCTTATCTTACAGGTTGCTTGTTCCTTGCACAATGGGTCCCCCTTTAGAAAAACATTTCTCAAGGCACTTACCACTATAAGATATACAAGCTTAGACAATTCCTATTGATCAATACACAAGCTTAAACATTTGTCATTTATCGATTTCATTTTAGAAGAAATATGTATCTGATTGTAGTCCTTCTTTGGATAAAGTCTCTCATTGCTCTCATTGTCTTCTGACCGAGTGTCAATACTGATTATGTATAAAGTGCAGATCATGCCCCTTTTAATAAGACCTAGTTGATGTATGAGGCTAGTGTCACAGAGTATTAGATGTGTTATTATTTGAAATTTCACAGTATAGCTCATAATGATTTCCATAATGTTTCACCCATTTGCATAGTTTCAATAGCTTTTCATTTTCCTGTTTGAAAACATACTACTCAGTTAATTCAAAAAGCAAATGCTAAGTTGCTGCGGCCTTAGTTTTTAAGGAATTTTTTTACCTGAATTGATATGAAATAATCTAAAATTGAAAATGGAGAAATTCCCAGATCTAATGCTGGTATGAAACATAGTTGAACCTTTAGAAGCATCTTATTTCTGCTTCTAATTTTACCTGTAATGATATGTTCCTAGCTTTCTAGACTGTTAAGTGCCAGCCAAGCTGTTGTTGATGTCGTTGTGACTATGCAGGTATGACTAAGCGTGAACTAGGTAGCAGAAGTTTCCATATTGGGCTCTGTCCTCATGTGCTCCACCCCTGCAAAGTCTCACTGGCACCCCGCCCAGGTTATGATGCTCTTGAAAGTCTTATTATCAGAGAACGTTCCCTCTAATGTGTGATGTATCCTATACCTTTGTCAGTTCTGTTAGTGAATTTAGGCCCTCTAACTCAGAATTAGTTCCAGCATTATGTACCTTTGGTTTATAGTCTAGCCTTGCACAACCTCTTTTGCATTACAATGCAAAAATGCAGAGCATGTAGGAGGGAAGCAAGTGCAGAATTTGCAAACCAATGGAAAGTCTGAGGTATCAGCAGCTCATGTCAATGTATCAAATGTTTTGGGTTTTTTTCTTCTTCTTTTTCAGGAACTATGAGCAGACTCTCCCTTTTCTTGGTTTCTTTTTTTTTTTCATCTTTAAATTTGTTATTGTAATCCTTTCTGCAGACAGAGGAATGTTGTTAAGTTTAATTAAATTTAAAGAACATCTTTTTAATCCTCCTATGATATTCACTACAGGAACATCTTGCACCAGTATTTATTTTCCAAATGTTTTTACCTGGTTAATGGCGGATGGTAAACAAATAACATGTATGGAAGAAAAAACAAAGATCACCAGATGGGGGAAATTACACAATGAGGAATAGTAAGAGAGAAATATATGAGATAAAAAATGGAAAGCAGGAGAGTAGCTTTCAAAAAAAAAAAGAATAGAGATGATGAGAAGAAAACCTGTATCTGAATGTTCTTTCATACAGCACATGCCCTTTGTTTGGCAATATCTCTTAATATATGCCTAGTACACATATTCTGCTATATAAGAAATACAGAATCATTACAATCACAACTGCATTGTATGTACGTTATCTTTTATCTGTCATATCTGAAGCTCTTTAACAGTGAATGGAAAAAAATTATCTTCTTTTTCTTTTCATTTTCCCCTCAAGGTTTACTTTCCTATTTCTGTTACTCCTCCTTGTTTGGAGCTGCTTCCTTTGTTATTCATTTCAGAAACGTAGCAATGTGTTTGTCATCCTTTGTATTTTGTGTTGCTAACTTGTAGAATTCATGCTTGAAATTCTTTGAGTGAAGCTCACTCCTTGACAGATATTTTCTTTTTCTTTTATTTTTTTTTGTAGGTTTTGTCTGATACAGTATAGTTTATACATTGTCATTTTCAACTTCTTTGGGGTACAGATGTTACGAGTGATTACTTGTGTGGTTTTTTAATATAAATATGTCTTCCAATGTCTCCCAGAAGACTTCTATCTCTGTTAACTAAGGCTATAATTGTGATTCGGGAAGTCAGAAATTCACCACATACTTGCTTCCTAATCTGCTAAGAAGGTTAGTCAAACTTAGTATCAGAATGCTTTTTGAGAACACATTAATTAATGTGGAAAAGTGTGAAGATCCACAGTGTGCTGTAATCCAAAGTGTTAGTGTTTATTGCTGTTTATTTTCATGCCATTGGATGAAATAAGTTTTGAGGTTTTGCCCATGGGAACCAACTTGTTTGACTTTATTCTTATGGAGAAAATGCTTCACTGTTTTGTTGCAGTTGTTTGTTTTCTGATGATCCTAAATTTTCCATTTTTGACAGATGTAAATTACTCATAAATTCTAGGTTGTGCTTGTAGGTGTGGGAGGTTAAAAATAAACGTGATGAAAGTGTGCGTTTCTGAGTGGACATTTAGACTGAAGTTCTTTAACGCTTGGGATTTGCTGGTCATCCAGAACACACTACTCAAGTCCGGCTGTGGCTGTGAGTGCAAACTGAATCAGTAAGGGTACTTCAGACTTTAAACCATGTTCAGAGAGTTCTTTCTAGTCATCAAGATGTCTTGTTGCTCTAAAGAATGTATGTACAGTACAGGTTCCTTTTTCTAACAAAGAACTCAAAGTTGGATGGAAACTGAAAATGGGTGGTGGAGTTGTTTCCTGAGATAAACTAGTTATTGAACATGCTAGCTCCATTGGTACCTCTCCATAAAGTGAGAAGATGATCTGTGAATGTTTGCAGAGCTGTAAGGAGCAGTAGATGGAATGATAGCTATGAAGTTGAGTTCAGAAATACTGCATGAAGAGATAGTGAGGAAAGAACCTTCTTAACTGCTAAATGGCAAGTGAAGGGAGCACTGGACAGGTGGCGGTGACTAGCTGCAGGCTGCTCAGTCTGTCACAATGATGGCACAGTCAGGGTTCATAATATCCTCTCACAGAGATCTTCGTCTACTTCTTTCAAATTTACTCCCTTTCACTGTTAAGAAAAATAAGACTCAGAGAAGCAAAACACAGAAGGCAAATCTTGTTACTTTAGTAACTTTGTTACTTTACTTTTAGTATCCTATTACTGTACCATAGGGCCTGCATATTAGGTTTCAACTATTACCAGCTGCTTTGAGTTTCTGGATTATTTATATTAAATATTAAACTTCTGTTGTGATAAACTTCAAGGTAGGAGTGAAAGTTGTTTTGAAGAGTTTATTTCATATGATTTTCTTGAAATTAACTGTGTTTTACTACTAGTTAAAGAAATTTCAGTGCATTGCATTTCAGTTATTGTGGCAATGTTTCGGTAATGTGACACTGTCAGGTTATTTACTTTTAGTTTAAGACTTAGCTGGTGAAATGTTTATGCCACATATATCTCAAAATGATTACTCTACTCATATCAGCAATGCAGAAAATTGACTTCAGGGTCAGATTTGCCATGTGCATCCCAGCATGTTTTCAATATTAGAACAAAATACTTGAGTCTTAGCACTTCAAAATGTCTAGTGAGTCAGACTTGGTGTTTATGTCATTCTCAATGGAAGGGGTTTGTTTGTTTCTTAGGCTTTTTGTTTGGGAACAGACTTAAATGAGTGATATTTCTGGTACAGGCATCATTGCTGTTAGTGCTTTAAATTACTCTCATATTGAGACTTTGCAGATATCCTAAAGAATAGTGTTGTTTGCTTTACATGTTGTAGAAAGGGACTGTAAGATTTCAGAGTTAGGTAAGGTCCATATTTTTGTGTAGACTTTGTTTGGAAAAGTACTGAAACATTAACTGCATACTAAAAATTCTCAAAATTTGCTTATGCAGTTATTACCTTAAGGTTTACCTTCAGCAACATTGTTTGTAAAAGGTGCAAAATAGGATGAGAGTACTGAGATTATATTAACATATCATATACCTAATCTAACTAATCTCACAGACAGATTTCTATCTTGGATGAATTAAGAGGCTGCCAAAGGAGATATTTAGTCAGCAAGTGGGAAGGCGTTTGAGACAGTTGATCCAGGCCTACGCTTTAGGTTTTGAATCTGACCTGGGTATGTGTTGTTAGCTCTTGAAGCTTTTTCTAGGATTTTCTGCTGTGTGATGGAGATCACAAAGTGTATTTCAGACAATGGGATGAATATTTCTTCTGCTTTCTGTAACAGATTGGAAACGGCACTGAGGGGGCAACAGAAATAGAGAAAACAAAACTTTAGCAGAGAAATGAGGGCAGACTAACAAAACCAAAGAGTACTTGTTCCAAGAGTGAGGTTTGGGCTGTCAGAGTGATGATGAGAGACTTGAGACATGTTTTTCAATTAAAAACTTATTGAAGTACTGGTTTGTCAAAGGGAAAATAAGTTGGCAAGAGAAAGCAGAAAGGTTCTTGGAAACCAAAAAGATTATTAGTGGAGTTTGAACCATGAAGCTGTATTTGCGAAGGGAAAGGGTATTTGATATTAGCAGCTTTTCTGATATCTTGACTCTGACCCTTTTAACTGGCATCAGGGGACGTTTAAAGAGTGTCTGTGGTTGAAGGTCGCACAGTCATGACAGACGTGTCAAAATATTTGAGAAATGATGTATAACACGATAAAAATTTTCCATGGTGGCTTTTTTTTCAGTGATCGCGGGGGAGAGAACAACTGTGGCATTAATTGTAGTTCGTGAGATTCATACTAATGAAATACTAATGCATACAGGATGAACATAAACCCATATAAATACATACTGCACTTTTGGCACTTAATGTTAAGAAAGACCCTACTTTAGTAGATGTGCAGTGATACTCATGGTTGCCATGGGAACTGCTACTCTACGTTTTGTGAGAATTTGCTTATTAATGTTGCACTCATATTGTTATTTTAACATAGCCTTTTTTATTCTGATCAGGTTGTTTGTGTGTATTCCTGCACAGCTGAAAAAGCAGCTCAGAACAAATGAGTGTTTTCATTATTAGATGTTTATCAGATCCAGAAACATGAAGAAAATTGCTTTCTGTCAAGGTGAGGGGAGAGAGGAGAGTCACTGAGGCTTTGTCTCATTAATTTTACAAGAAGGGAAGAGTAGTTTGCAGTTAGCACATGAAGATAATGTCTATTTACTTTGGTAAACCTTACCGGAAACTTGGTAGGTTAAATTTTAATACAATGCATCCATAGGCTATCATGTGAACAAATGGAAGTATGTTTTTATTAGAGAGCTTAGATAGCGTGTATTTTTCTGATCTTATTTTCATAAGCTTTTGAACAGACCGTAAGCAGAAAAATCCATTTCAACTAAACGGAAAATAATGTTGAATTTTCAGGAAAACCTTGGAGACTTAAGAGGGGAATGGTCAAGAGACTGGCAGTTTTGTATTAGTGGCATGATAATGACAATTATGAATGGGTTATTCTAAAGGGACAGTAGTGTTTTGTCATAACTATTCTGGCAAGTGTCCGGAATATAATTTGTTTGGCTTCCTGGGAGCACTCTGAAAATTAATCATGGTTGTCAGAATGCATTCCTTAAATTGATACAGTCAAGTTTTTAATAAAACTTTTATTATTCATAAATAATGAAAATCTTCTCTCTGCTTTCTTAAAGGCGCATCTTCATTTTTTATGTGTTTGTGTATTTTAAATCAATTTAGTCTTGTACAAATGCCTCAGCCTTGTTAGATGACATGTAGATTCTAGACCAGGATTGTTAATAACTTTGAATAGAGACAGACATATGTGGGTGTGGGTGGATGGGTGGTACTTTCTTTTGGTTTTCTTTTTCTTTATCACAGGTTTACACTCAAAAAATTAAATTCCTAATAGGAGAACTGGAGGCAATTAATTACTTAGAATTTAATGTTTCCAGCTGTGAGATGGTTCAGCTGTAGATCAAAACTTCCTGCAATAACTTGTTTCACTAGCACAGACCCTCTTAACTAAGGACAAAGTAATAAAAGTAATGAGCTCTTAATGAATCTCTTGAAGGAGCTGAGATGAATGAGAGTCACTCAGGCTTCTTGGAAAGCAGAATTGATAAGTTCTTTGACAGCATAGGGCAGTAACAAGTTACAGCTGTTCTTGGAAATATTGTTAGGCAGCTGTGGCTGAATACCTTCTAATAATTTAATAAATGGGAGATAAGGTGTCATTTCCTTCCTGATAACTGCAGAGCAAGAGAACTGGACTTCTTGAAATTAATCATGATAGATTTAGATTTAGATCCTATTTATCCTCCTCTGCTTTGTGCTGATTGCTCAGTAGTTTCCTAGGCAAGATTTCCATAAGGAGATTTAGTAGCCATTGCTATGAGAAACGTTTTGTGCTTTTTCAAAAACCAAGTCCCATAGAGGCATGATGCTTTATGGATGAGTTTTGAGCTGGGTTGCCTGAAGAGGGAAAGGATAAAGCTGGAAGAGCATGCAGTGGTTCACTTTTCAAGGTAAGGCTGAGATTTGTTTTCTATACCTGCTTAAGTTGCTACTTCAGGCTTGAAAAGCCTAGGAAACCTGTTATCAGTAGAAATTTGCTGGGCAGTGGATTAAATATTAAGGATATAGGGATCACAAGCTAAAATTACACATGTAAGATGTGAGGCTAGCAAAATGAGATCATAATTATTTTCTGAGAGAGGTTGTCTTATCTAGAACCTAAAACACACAAGATGTCAATAGAATTGCACACCTGGCTGAGCCTAGTGCACTTTGCCGTTCTGAGGCTTAGTAAATTTTCTTTAAAAAATATTGGTGTGATATTATGAAGTGATAAAAAAATCAATGAGGCAATGATTTCCTAGTCAGATGGAGTGCTTTGTTGTAAAATTAATTCTTTCACCTGGGGCTGCAAGGGCTAAAAAAAGTTGGAAAGCAGTGCTGGGTGACTTGATGGAGATTTACTTGCTGTGTTTTTCTAGAGAAGGCTGAAATGAATCTGCAAATGATGTTTTTTCTACAGTAGGGCACCTGTAATTACTCACTTTGCCACTCATGGAAGACGTAATTGATTAAATTCCAGAGCCTATTGACTTTAGTAGTGCAGCTGCACTTATCCTCATCTTGAGATTCTGCATTTACAGAGTGCACTTAACTTAAAGTAGTTTGTTTGGTTGGGTTTTTTAAATTAACAGTAGCGATATGGTATGTGCTTACTATTAAGAGACCTTATTGTCATTTTATTTCTGCAATTTGCAATTTTAAGAACTCAGGTAAGAGATAAGTTATTTCTTGTAGCTTCTGGTGAGATGGTTACGACTGAACTGAAAGATAGACAAGAATTCCAAAGTTTTCCATGTAATTTGTGTAATTTGCTGTCAGTTGTGACACTCATAAAATGATGAAGTTGTCATTAAAATGCTGTTATGAAAATTTTGGAACTGGAGTAATCTGAACAGCATTGGCTTTTACAAAATGAAAGAAAATTAACAGTATTAAGGGTTCTGTCATAAAAACAAATTCAAAGTCATGTGAAAATGAAGCATGTCAATGTCATCCCAGAAACAGAAGAGAATGTGTTTTAAGTCTGAGTGACTGTAAAATTAAAAAGGAAAGTTATTTGTTTTCAGATACGTTATCAGTACAGAACAGAGAGAATCTTTAAAATCCTTCTCCCAGTAGCACTCTCCTGTGCAAGTCTGGTATGCCAACAACTTAATCTCAGTAGAAAAATGTCTTTGATGAGGAAATTGTGTCTTTAGGTAAGTTAAAACAGACACAACCAACACATGAATCTATACTGACAGACACTAAGCAAGTTTCTGTGCATCTATTTTTATCTCTATCTGTATGTTGGCCACTACCTCTTCAATTTAATACAAAAGCAGTGCAGGATGCATACGTGAGCATACCTGCAGATAAGGTAAAGGCAATTAAAAAGTCTAGATGACCTTGGTACTTCAAATGGCCTATGAACTTTGCAGTTCTTTTTTAGATAGTGAATTATTTAAAATGTTTAAGTCTATTTAGATATATTCCTAGGACTGATGGGAGAAGACTGAAAGCTTGAGGAAGAAATCCTAGGGTCTTATGTTTGGTATGACTCTTCTTTCTACTGACTTATTAGATCATTGAAAGGAAGAACAGCAGCATTCTTCTCTGTCTCTGAAAGAAAGTTATGAGCCTTCTGAATTTGAAATTCTGTGCATCTCTCTCCATGCTGGTAGAGGAGCTCAGATTCTACTGATTAGATACCTTGTCTTGAGATTAATTATATTGAAATGTTTAAATCTCTGTATTTCTTTGTGAACCTGATCCTGGAGGAATTAGGCTTTATTTTCTCTGATTTATTTTTGGCTACCATAGGCAGTGTACTGATTACATGTTGATTGTTGCTGATCCCATTTTGGAGTCGCCTAAATCTTCCCCAGAGCCTAGGTAGGAGATGAACATGGGTCATACCCACCTCCACACGTTCTAATTCACTTCATTGGGCTAGCTCCTGTGTGCTTGAAGCACATCGGACACATCCAGTTGTGTGAGTCTTGGGAAACTACAGAAGTGATTGATGTTTATTGAGATAGGCTCATTAAGGGGGAGAAATAATTCTTTGCTGGCTTATACTACTTTCTCCAAATAGGAAATGGTGACTTTGGGAAAAGTTGGAGGTTAATAGTAGGGGGGGAAAAAGCCAAAACCACATAACTTTGAAAAAGTTGTGTTTAAGAAAAGCAAACCTAAACCTGTGTGATTATAGCTTTTCCTGTCTTCACCAATGGTTGTGAATTACTGTACTATGCTAAAAGAAAGGAACAAAGCTTCTTCTCAAATCTACCCAGTTTTGTCCTGTAAAAGTGACTGAGATGCGATATACAACTTTTTTGTTTTGAAAGCGATGTGGGGTTAAATGTGTAATAAGGTAGCTGAGTCTGCTTACAGTAACACAGGTGAATTCTATTCTATTCAGCTGGGTCACTGGTTAGTGACAAAGTTTGGTTAAGAACTGTAAGAGTTTTAAAGAACACATTTTGGTAGTCACCACTTCTTATGTAGGGAATGAATGGTTGGACTTGATCTGGTGGGTCTCTTCCAACCTGGTTGTTCTATGATTCTATGACATTTCAGATCCGTTGTGATTTGAGTAAGATGTAGCCCAAGCACTTTTCATGATTTCATGGTCTCAAACTTGAAAGTTACCAGTTGCACCTGTAAAATGCATAATTGTGAAAACAATGCTGTTGTTTTCATATTCTTATAATGCAGAAAACAGTTATCCTTTTCAGATACTGAAGCCTTGCTAAGAGTTTTTTTCATTGAAGATAAGCTAAACAAGTATTACTTGCCAATAGTACTTCAGTGGTGCTGACCCTCATACAAAAGAAATGCCCTAATAAGTCTACCTCTAAAATATATTCTCTCCTGCTATAAGATACCAAGATTGACTTCCCCTTCTCGAAACATATGTGGTGTTAACAATAGCTAGAGGAGTGCTGAAGTGCTACCAGTGAGGTTAACTGGTGGGTTTTGCTGCTTAGAAGGTTTTAGGTGGTAACTATACAAACATTAAGTTAAATTTCAGTGTTTCTGAATTTCAAGGGCAACTAGAAATGTGGCCATATCCTTTTTCCTTCTTTGTGTTCATAAACCATACTGAAATAAGATCTAGATAGCCTCCACTATGAAAACCAGACCCCAAAATGAGTTGGAAGGGTAATTCTGTGTGTCATATGGGAATATTTCTCACAACACAATGGCCAGAGGAGCTGGAAATTTCCAATCTTCTGTAGCTGTGATAACAAATTCGAGTTCTGAAAAAAACCTTTAGACTGTCTTAAGAATCAAAATACTAATCATAGGTTTGCAAGTGTAGCTGTGATATGTAATTTTAATTTGCTCATGTAGTGGTCAGAAGAAGGATCAGTACAAAATCACAGGCATTTTGAGTAATAAATATATTTTTAAAATGTTTCTTTGGAAGGGGTTGCTGGTATGATAAAAATAAAATCCCTCATGGTATTGAACAAATATGACAGTTGTTAAAATAAATAAATTGCTGCTGAGATTTAGTGGAACTCATGACTGCATGTTGAACGTATAACCAGCAATCTTATCGGTTATGGATTGAAATGCACAGTCAAGGTGTACCTTTCAGCAGGTACATTGCTATTCCGAGTTACTGAAGCATTTCTGTCACTTTCGGCAATGTAACTTGTGTAGCTGTCAATTAGTCTTACAGGAAAAAAAAAAATTTGTTCTTCCTAAGGCTTTTAAACTCTTAAGTCCAAATTGAAAATAAGAGGAAGGTATTATTTCTGGGCAGAAAGCAGACTTTGTTGACTTTTGTTATGTTTATGTCCTTTCTTAACCGATTAGTGATTCTGGAAGAATTGTGAGATGTATCTTGATATTTGACTACATAAATGCCTGGGGCTTAGTTGAAGAAAGCATCTTTTGTTACGAAGTTTATTTCCGCTGATCACTCATCTTTTGAAAGCTAGATACATAATAAGAAGAGACCCCTGTAGGCAAATCTGTTACCTGTCCACAGAATTTAAAGTGATGGCTTTTCAGGGGAAAAGCCACATTTCAGTATCCATGCGGGTGTTGGTGTGTGGAAACATGGCAATTTGAGATCTCAGATATAGTCTTTTTTTTTGTAATTTCTTAGGACTGCTGTAAGTACTTAACATATTTGGATTACAGTTTGGCTGCCACTGAAGACAGTACAGTTCAAGTGGGTAAACTAGTTTGTCTTTGCATTATGTGCTTGCAGTTAAGAAACTTATAAATTTTTCTTGTGATATAAAATGTTACCTGTGCTTTCTGAAAAAAATCTAATAAGCTGATGAAGAGCTGAGATATACTAGTTAAAGAAGAAAATGTAACTTTGTATTTATTCAGATTCTATTATATTTATTCTCTAGCTTTGGACTTACTTTATGTATTTCAGTTTTCAGTTCATTCAGACATTCGTTATAAGAAAAAAAGAAATTAAGTATTTCTTCATGAAATACTTAAACAATATCTTCCCAAATATAAGGGTATATTAATGCACAGAATTAGACTTCCTCTGTTTTAATAAGAGGAACCAAAGTATCCGCATATGTAAAAAGAAATGGGATTTATGGCACAGCATGTCAGGGTATCCTGGGAAATTTGGTATTCGATGGCAAGTGGGTTTACAGGGCAGAAGGGCAATGGAATGCTAAAGATTAAAGTAAAGATTAAATCACAAAAGAAGAGAAATATGAATTCAAACCAATCCAACCAGATGCTGTAAAGATTTAACCAATTTTCGGCCAAGGATGGGATCCTAAAGAAGAGCAAAGAATGCTCTCCTAAGGTCTGTATGTTTAACTAACATCTGATTTTAATTAGTTAACTACTAGAAAAAAAAAATTTAGAATTACTCTTTCATTCATAAGTAATGAGAGAAGGGTGACAAAAACCATTATAAGCTGTGGTATTGCTGAAGGGCAGAAGTTTTCCAGTGCTGGTGTGGAGAGTAGCAGTTCTTTATGAGAAATGGTTTTATAAAGAAAGTTCCATCACTTAGTAAATGCTGAAGTTCATCATCAAGTGTTGCAATGCATATAAGCCTATACAATCTTTAGTTATTTTAATTGCTGGAGGTTTTTGTTGGTTTTGTTCTTTTTTAGGTTCCCCCCACTCCCACTGTAACTTTCAGGGAATTTCTGTTTCTGGCTTAGTCTGGATCTAGGTACTTGTGTCAAAATGAGAATTTTGCTCGTCTAATATAGATTTCTCTGTAAACTGTAACCCCTGCTGCCCGCATCTGCCCTGTATTTTCTTCCTGAACTATGCAGTTCAGCTGTGTCTCTTCTAGTGATCCTNAGAAGAGGTCATTACCCTCCTCTCTAGAATCTCCTTTCAGGTAGTTGTAGAGAGCAATGAGGTCTCCCCTTAGCCTCCTCTTCTCCAACTCTCTCAGCCGTTCCTCATAAGGCCTGTTCTCCAGCCCCTTCACCAGCTTTGTTGCTCTTCTCTGGACTCGCTCCAGAGTAGAAGAGTTTGGGCTGGAAGGGAACTTGAAAGGTCATCTAATCTAAACCCCTGCTTTAAGCAAGGTCATCTTCAGGTGTACTGGGTTGCTCAGAGCCCTGTCTGGCCTTACTTCTCAGGGCAACCTGTTCCAGTGCTTCACCACCCTCATTCTAATAAATTTCTTCCTTTTATCTAGTTTAAATCTACCAACTTTTATTTTAAAACCATTACCCATGTCCTGTCACAACAAGACCTCCTAAAACGTTTGTCCCAGTCTCTTTCATAAGCCTCTTCAAATACTGAAAGCCTGCAAAAATGTTTCCCTGGAACCTTCTCCAGGCTGAACAACCCCAACTCTCTCGGCCTTTCTTCACAGGAGGTGTCTCGCATCCCTCTTATCATTTTTGTGGCCCTTCTCTAGACCCACTCCATCAGGTCCATGTTTTCCTGTGCTATGGGCTCCAGAGCTGGATGTGGTACTCCAGGTGGGCTCTCACCAGAGCATAATGGGGCAGAATCACCTCCCTGGAGCTGCTGGTCATGTTTCTTTCAATGCAGCCCAGGACATAGTTGGCCTTCTGGTCTGCATGTGCACATTTCCAGCTCATGTACAGCTTCTCATTCATCAGCACCTACATGCCCTTCTCCTCAGGGGTGCTTTCAAGCCCTTCTTCCCCTAGCCTGTATTGATACTGGGAGTTGCCCCAACTCCAGTGTTGGACCTTGCTCTTGGCCTTTTTGTACCTCATGTGGTTCACATGGGCCCACTTTTCAAGCTTGTTCAGGTCCCTCTGGATGGCGTTCTTTCCCTCAGGCTTGTCAACAGCACCACTCATCTTGATGCCATCTGCAGATTCATTGTAACTGCACTTGATATCACTTTCTAGGTCATTGATGAAGATATTGAACAGTATTTATTCCAATATGGACCCCCGAGAACACCATTTGTCACTGATCTCCACAGGGACATCACGTCATTGAGCACCCCTCTAGATGTGACCATCCAACCTGTTTCTGATCCACCAAACAGTCCATCAAATCCATATCTCTCCAATGCAGAGAGAAGGATGTTGTGGAGGATGGTGTTCAAAGGCATTACAGAGTCCAGGTTGACAATACCCATAGCTAGTCCACTGACATAGTGACTACATCATAGAATATTCCTAGGCTGGTCAGGCAGAACTTAACCTTGGTGAAGCCGTGCTAGCTGTTTCAAATCACTTCCCTGTCCTCCATGTACCTTAGCAAAACTTCTAGGAGGATCTGTTCCATGACATTCCCAGGAACAGATGTGAGGCTAGCAGGCTGATAGTTCTAGAGTCCTCCTTTTTACCCTTTTTAAATATGGGTCATATGCTTCCCTTTTTCAAGTCATCAGGGGCTTCACCTGACTTCCATGATGCTTCAAATGTCAGATAGAATGGTTTGGCAATGACATCAGCCAAATGCCTTAATACTCTGGGATGCATCTTGGCAGGTCCCATAGCTGTAATGTATTTTCAGGTTCCTCCAGCCTCAGGTCTTGCTCCACCACAGCCCAGCTAAAGAACGTGGGCTCCAATTTCTGTCAAAATACAGAAGTTATGAAAAAGAGCTGTGTGAGAGCCTTTAAGAAAGATTAAAAAATGGTGAAGTTATAGGCAGAACTGTAGAGACAATGGCTGATAGTACCCCAAAGACTTGAGAGGAAAAGGATAAAAGTATAAAAACTGAAGTAAAGAAAATAGAGGCACTGGTTGGAGGTCAACAGATGTATCTGTGAGACAACTGGGTCCTTGGTGACTGTAGAGGTGTTGAAGGGTGGTAGCTTGGCCACATGGGGAGTCTGCTCCAGAGAGGTCGATACACTGACCCCTCCCTTCTGGGTTTTGGTCTTACTGTCCAGTAAAACCCCTTTGAGTTTTCATTGAAATTAAACTGTATGCAGTAGTAATCCTTTTCAAAATGTCATTGCTGAAATGTACATGACATTTTAAAATATTAGATTTATTGAAAAGGACATAATGACATCTTTGGAAAGACCACAGTCAATTTATATGGTAACAATATCTTATTTACAGCATGGTATGTTAAAATACTTGGAACAGCACAAAGTGAATGCTGTGGACCTTATTGTTATTTTAAAAGGCTGAAATTAGTTTAATCAATATGAAGAACAGTATTATTTGAAACAGACCTATGGTTGGACTTCTAAAATGCTAATAGAGAAATATTTTGTTTAGTCTTTTAAGTTCAAGATTTTCTTAAAAGTACTGGTACTTGATGCAGCAGAGAAGAGAAGAACCCAGGCAGAAACCTGGCAACTCCACATATCTTTGTTGAACTGGAAGCACAAGCAGAGAAGAATGAACAAAACAGAAAAATATCACTGGGCATTCATGGAAAAAACACCAGCTCCTAGAACTGAAGTGTTTGTTTTTCTTTTTTTAAAAAAAGAACTAGCAAATTGGTAGATGAATTTTCAAGTTCCTCTACCAGCTGTGTTTTGGAACAGAATTATAAGGAAACAGTAGTACTGTTGGCCATAAGGTAATATGAAAGCCTTATTATAGTGTGTCACAACCCAGACCCATGAGCCACACACTCGTGTCTGGCCCTGATGGGGGGGAAAGTGGATTTGTTTGTCCAGAGGCCAATGAGGTCACTCCCAGGGTGAATATCAAAACAGTATTTATTTCTGGCTCCAGCAAATCTAAACACATCAAATACCGGAATGCACAACAAAGATACAGCGGGGTGCAACCACCTAAAGTTACAGAAATGAATCCCTGGAAACAACCCAAGTCCCTAGGATCTGATCCAACATGCACACCATGAGGTAATGGGGGGGATGGGATGGGGTTGTGGGGAGAGAGGGGGGGGTCAGAAATCACCACATCGAAGGCAGCAGATGATCTTAGGACTTCATGTAGTGGAATTGAGAAGACTGGAGTCAAGAAAGGAAGCAAGGGGAGGATAAGAATGGAAGGTGAATTTAAAAAAAACCAAACAACAAAAACCAAACCAAAACCCCAAACCATAGGATAAAGATTTCAAATAGATGTAGTTATAAAGCTACTGGAAAGCATCATGGCAGACCTGTGGATGGAGAGAAGGGTAGTGAAAAGATGCAATAAATGCCATAGGGTGGTGCTACTCTTTTGTAAGTCCTATATTGAAGCTTCTTTGACTTTTTTGTAATTATAAGCAAGTGCTGTGTTCACTTCAGGTGTAGGACATCTTTAAAGCAGGATTTATGCTTGTGTTAGCAGAGTTAACTCAGTGGCTGGATGCAAATTTATTCTACATTGGACTTCAAAAAAAAATCCCAAAACAACTCAGCATCTTGAAGGGGCTGCCAGTTTATATATAAAACTGGAAAGAACAATGAACATAGAGAAGTATCACTTGCAAAGACACAGGGAAAAATGAAAGAGGAAAGGCTTTTCTGTGAGTTGAGTTAAAGGGGTGCAGGGAAAATACGACAAAGAGGAAACATGCAGAGTGAAGAGAAGTAAGCAACTTGATAGGCTTAAGGATACACAACAAAAAGCCCAAACAAATCTTGCTGGGAGGGTTGAACTTCAAAGTAACCGTACATTGGTTTACTCTTCGGCAAGAAGCCAACCTTCCCTTCCATACAACACAGAAGTTTTAAACTTGAGGTTTTAAGTAAGGGGCCCGAAGAGTTAATGGTTAAGACCTACTTTTTCAGTAAGAAATTATTGATCCTGCTTTACTTTTATGGGTTATTTTTAATGAAGCACCACTGCCAGAAACAATGTATCCATCTCTAAGCTTTCTGCTTCTCTTTTCACAACATGATCATTTAAAAATGATCAGGCAGACTCTAGTCCATATATTTTTCTTCCTTCATGTTTGCTTCTTTCGTGTAACATCCATTTGACAAGCTTCAAAGAGAGTCCTGAGCACACTTATGCCTATAGGAATAGAAAAATGCTTAGTTAGATAATTGAGTCCTCATGTAAGAACTGATAAGCAACTTATAATAAAATGACAGCAAGAAATTCCTGTAAAGGTTTATGACTGTTCACATCTTGCAAGCAACTCTTCATCTGTCTATGAAATATTAGTTACTATAATAATGCACAGCCTAAAATTATATCAGACAGATTTGATAGTTTGATACATGAATTGGAGCAATATAAACCTTTGTGTTGCTGTGATTTAGGAGGACTAAGAAAAAATGACCTTAGACAATTATGTTCTGAATCGGTGTACTTTCAACTTCTATTGGTCTCTACATTTTTATTCAATTGAACAAGTTTCAGCTAAGTATTCTGTCAATGGGCTTACAAGGGTGATTCATAGGGTGTCCTTCACCAGAAGAAATTGTGATTTTTCAAGATGAAGTAGTTAAAGTGATTTTTTTCCAGAGCACTGTTGTTGATCCGTGTGTGTTTATGTGTACATCTGGCTGGTTACAGTAAGATTTTTAGTGTGATAGAGGGCCTTCTAGGTAATGAACTTGCTGCACATTTACTGTAAATTTACAAGCAGGTGATAGGAGACTGCCTCAAACATTTCTAAGAATGTTTTACACAGTGAGAGTTTGAGATTCTCAATGTTAGTTTAGGGGAAAAAATAAAATTGAGATTTCCCAATTTCAACAACCATGGCTTCATTGACTCAGATGCGCAAAGTAGGATGACACAGACATAGGTGTATTAAGGTTGTAGCTTTGTTTTTACAATGTAATTGAATAACTGTACTTAAGCATAAGTATAATTTAGTACATGGATATTTGGTGAGGATATTAAAAAAAGAAAAAAAGAAAAAATTTTCCTTGGAGGCAAGCAGGGAGTGGGCAGGGGAAACAAGGACATGCATTTAGCTGAACTTGAAGTGTTTTTCTCTTCCTTTCCAATGTTAAAGTCTGCCAGCTTGGATTCTGCAACGGGTTTTCTTAGACTTGGCTCAAGAGCCATCAGGTTGTTTCTGGATTTGCTAATTGCAGGGGCTAATAACTAAAACTCACATCCTAAGTCTTTTGATTATTTGCTGACTTTGTGATACAGCATAGGAACAACTGCTCTGGGCAGTTTCTGGTTTGGTTTGGTTTTTTTCTGATGCTGTGGAGGTTGTACTGTTGTTAGTCCCTGTCCATCAGGTAAGAAAAGTCGTGCTGGTCTCAACTGTATTACGGGACCACGTGCTAGTAACCCAGAACACTCTGCTTTTGTTATGGCCTCCTAACATTGAGTGAAGAACTGCTATTTACGTTTTGACAATTTGCTATCTCAGGTAGGTTCTTGTGCACCTAGTATGCAATCATCTTTCTTATTGGGGCTCTGATGAGAGTGACTGTTAGTGAGTCATTTTCCTGCCTGGTCAAATCTTTCACTAGTGGAAAATCTTTTAAAAGTAAAAGTTTCTAGGCAGAATCTGGTCAGGGCCCTGAAACTGTTATTGTTACATGCAGCTATTTGAGACCAGGGACATAATTGCAGAGAGCATCACCAAAAAGTGCCACTGCCTCTGAGTATTCATTAATAGCAGAGTCTGGACTGAATTCAACATTTCCCAGCTGGCCATAGTCAATAAATGGAATTACTAGAGCAAGTGTCTTAAGCAAGTGTGTCTGAGTTTTTTGTCTTTGTATTTTGTACCTATAGAAAATAATTGCATGAATACATTTATTGTAGCTAGGAATGCGAGCTTTATTCTTAACTCAGCTACGTAGGACCTGAGCCTGTATTTTGTATTAAAAGGTAAAATAAGCTTTAGTAGGAAGCCCTATGCTCATAATCAGCAACAGACTTTTACTAGGATGCTTGACTGTGTTCCCTGTGCCAGTATTTGAAATTATTTCGGTTTGGATTATAGCACTATATAATTTTACACTGTAGAAATTTTAAATATGTAAATGTATATGCATGAAAACCTGCTCAAGTGATTTTTCTGTCCATTGCTAAGTAGTTTGCATCATTACTCATTAATAATAGTGATAATATAAAAAGAAAGAGGTTACGCCCTTTAATTTTGGGGGATTGCAATAGCACTTGTGGGATTTTATCATGCATCTCTGAAATGAGTAGTAAAACTGCAGTTGACTTTGGAGGCTACCCTGTTAGTATGCAGAGCATGCTTGCTGCTTCTGGGCTTCCCAGATGGTACTAGCATTAGGCTTGGAAGGATCCTCTTTGACTTCCATTTGGGCTTGGACTATGTCTCCTCTTTGAAGCTGTTGGACAATCCTGGTGGCTGGAGGTCACAAAAAGAGGAAAGATTTATGCAATCAGCTATAAGACAGACTTGAACTCTAGGTTTGTGTCCTTGAAATTTCATCCTAACAGAACCAGTGTTGCATATATGGTGAACTTGAAAGCTGGGCCAGATGTGGAGGGCCACTCTGTTTATTAATCTATCATTTGTATTTGCCTCTAGCAGGTCAGTAAATCCTTGGGAGAGAACTTCTGTACTTGTTTATATGTTACTGAGCTTTCAGATTCTCTGCTACGTGCTCCTCTGCCCTCAGCATTTTAAGCATGCTAAGGCTTTGTGTGACTCGGAATACAGTGCTGCAGAGCACAGATTCTATTTCAATGCTATAGTCCCTACAGGAGTTTTCAGAGACATTGGATTAAAAAAAAAAAAAAAGGTCAAGATAAAAGTGAAGGAAAAGGAACCGGTGCTAATTAGCATAGGAGGAAGAAAAATTATATAAAGTACAAATTATATAAAATTAATTGAGATTAAGTACTTCCAGCATTATTCATGTGTTCACCTTATTTCTTGTATGGGAACACATTCAGTTTTCAATATATCTTGCATGTGACAATTAATGACAGATATATTATTTTGTACAGCAGGGTAATATGATTCATAGAGATATTTGCAAAGGTCGGGATTAAATAATAATTGGAAATAATGGGTTATTAATTGTCAGCTCGAATTCAGCATCAGGTCTGATGTCATTTTATGACTTGGATACATGGAAATTTTGAAACTTGCCTGCTCTCCTAGGGTGATAAAACCAGCATTTCAACTGGGCCTTTTGCGTCTTTCTTCTTGTACATTGCTATAAGATGAAGTTTGACTGCTTTCACATTTGTAAGTCAGAACAGTTTCTTGTACAGAGATTTTTCTTCCCATCAGGATTTAATCACAGTCCTGGAAACTGACCCCCTCAGTGCAGTGTCAGCCAAATGAACTGGTCATTATTGTGTTTGTGTGCAGCCACTTGTAACATGGACATACAACACAGGTCCTTTCCTTCAGTAGCTATCTCACTTTATAGGTAATCGGTAGCAAGTTGGAAGAGGGCAGGATAGTACATCTTGAGATTAAATTGGACGGCTGCATGGAAACATCTGTATTTACTGGAGTTGTGCAGCCATGTTTTTTTCAAATGAGTGGCTATTGTTAAGAAGTTCTAGCGTGGCTTACAGACTCTGTTATCAAACAGTCTCTTCAGAATTTGCTTTGGGAAGAAAAGTAAGATGTGTAATGGTTTGGAAATCTAAGCCGGGAAAGAGCCAAAAGCTGTGAATGGTTCCTGTTGTAGTGTACAGGGAATGTCACAGAGGCAGTATNAAAAAAAAAAGAGCCATAGCCCTAATTCCTTGCATTGTCCATTTAGGAATATTTTCAGTGCATTGCACTGAAGCATTGAAGATCTGATTTGGCATCAAGGCTGTATGGTTGGGTACTACTGAAGTTGATAGAAGAGTAGCAGATCCCTCATGGGAGGTCTCTTGGTCTTTCTTACGTCGGTTCAGGGTAATGAAAACTAGACATCTGGGCTTAGGATGCCTAAGACCTAGGAGGCGATTTTAGCCTTTTTCTTACCTATGGGAGAGCAGCTCTTTCCTCCCTGAGTGTTTGTCCTAATTCTGAAAATTTTGCATTGCTCAGTCTGATTCCCTGTCACCTTTTAGAAAAAGGTCCTTTCTGCTTTTCTCATCTTTACTTGATATTGCTTAGATCCTGAAGTATTTTTGAAGATCCAATTCCTGTTAAACTGAGAGCTTTTGAAGTCAGCATATGTATATTTAGAATTTACTGATGTTTCTTTGAAGAACTGTTCTTGCACTCTTTGAATAGCTCTAATGAGCTTTCTTAGTTTGATTTAGAAACGTAACACAGCTCAATGTTATTGTAAAGACTCCAGGTATATTTCATAATACGTCTTACAGAAATGTTTGATCCTGCAAAATCAAAAAGAGAAAGTCTAGTTTTGGGGTTTTATTTTGTAAGTGTACTGGCAAACAAACAAACTAAAAAGAAAACCTGAAGCTATGTGCTACCATTTGACATGATAAATATTGTTTAAAGATGTCTGATGCCTACCAGATGCACTGCAGTTAATAGGCTTAGTATAGGAAATCATGTTTGATTTTACGTGTGAATGACTCAGCACCTTATTAAAAATTGTGATCTATTGCTCAGTTAATGCAATTAACTAAATAAAATCACTTTCAGAGATTACCTCAGGGAGGGGAAATGTCCCTGATGCTTTCCCCCCCGCTTAGATGTAAGTAAGGGGCTTGGAATTGAGCACAGAGGGGCAGACATAATGAAGAAAAATCTGTCTTACATTGATGCTCCTTAGGTTAGGAAATCACTGGTGTGTTATCCTTATCTTCTTCTGCCATGTTTTTGATCTTCAGGTACAGTAACAGTCCTTAAAACACACTAATAATAACAAGGGCCACAAGTCAGAATTGGGTACTGCAGTGCACAGCAAAAAGCATTCTACTAACATCAGTAGATTTATTCTGGGATTATGTGTAGAAGAAGAGTATTTTCTCCTAGAAAAGGTGAAGGAAGTGATGTACTTCTCAGACAATGCCTTTTAGGAATGTGGCATCATTTAGTGAAGTCCCTTGCTTGGTGTTTGTATGTGAAAAGTACCTCAGAAGCAATCAAAGGACTGGATGAGGAAAGAGAACGACCCAAACTGTTGTTTTGTTCCTCTCTAACCAAACTGGCTGCAAAGTGCAGTACCAAAATGTTTTGAATAAGACTGTTTGTGCTTTCAGTATGGCCCTGGTTGCTCTCCTGTTTTCAACAGCCTCTCTTCAGCCTTCATGAAATACTGTATTAGCAGAAAATATTGACTCTATTTGCAGAAATACTTCTAGCTGACAGCAATCAAAAAATATTAATCAGTTTACTTGAAAAATCACACAATGTCTGCTAAATATCAACTATAGGGTTTAGAAGTACCACCCCTGAAACATTTTTCCTTGTGTTCAGGCATGTGACATTTTATTTATTTTTTTCCTCTTGGTAATGAAAGTGTGGTGGCTTTTTCCCATTTTATGGGATGGTGGCATTTAGAAAAGCTTTAGTTCTTTTTTTCCCCTCTGTGTAGCAGGAGAAAAATAATTACAATGAGGTAAGTTAGGGGTAAATTTGTAGTTCACTAGCAGTCTGTAGCTATGCTCAATGTAGATACTCTTAGTTCTTTACTCCATTGCAAAGAGATACTTCTAGTTACAGTAAGAATACTTTGAAGAAAAAGGATAGTTATAAGAAAATGATGTGTTACTGATGCCCTTGCCTATTTATGTGCAAACTTATCCTGTGTAGAGAAGCCTTAAACTTGTTACCTACTATATATAGTCTCAGGGTTTTTTACCTGAAGAATAAGATATGAGAATTTAATAACTTCCAATTTGTGTTATTTATTTTTCCCAGTTCTGTCTTAGTGTATTCTGCGGTAGTTTTCTTTCTTTATTTGGTTGTTGAACTTGTTTTGTTGTCCTGGAGTAATTATTCAGGAAGAACGCAAGCTGTGTTGATGCCATCTGTTTAATATTGAATTTTTGGAGAACAGAGGTCATGGATTGGGAGAACTAAAAACCATTTCAGAATATAGAAGAATATATAATTGTAAATATCTCTTCCTCTAGGTGGATTTGGAGGCATTTGCCTTCATCATTTTCATTACTATTCTTATGGGAAACTTCCCCCGGCAGCACCTGAAGTGCTCAGCATCTGCGGCTCAGAGGTGATGTGTGATGAGTATGCTTATACATTGAACCAGAGGAGTTATCTGATAATGCTAGGATCTGACCTTTACAAGTTTTTTTCTACTGAAAAAACATTCACCAGGAATTTGAGATCAGTCAGATAGTGACTAAATAAGATATGTAACATTGCATGGTTACCTCTACCCTTGTGTGTATTCTCAGACCTATCTATGAGTAAAAGGGATTGCTTCAAGGCAAGGAAAAGCTTTTATGCTGTGTGGGAAGGACATTAAGTGTTTGTGTTCCCTGTTAAGCACGCAATTGCCAGCTCTAGCTGGGAACTCAGGTGCATAATGTCTGCAAAACCACTGTTCATTCAGTTAAATCATGAGTTATGCACCTGCAAAAATGTCACGCTTTAGCTTTGAGTAACTTTCCCATGCTTATTCCAAAAACATGTACCAAAATGGAGTTGCTCTTTTTCCTGAGGATACAATCTTGGTAGTTTTTATTGCTTTTAATTTTTTTTTTTTTACTTTATCATGTATTTAATATGTTTTTCTAGTAAACAAAAGCAAAAAATGCTGTGTGCTTTTCAGCCAGTTAAGTGTTCATGACAGTGAGAGAAGTTTCCACTTGGGAGTACAGACATGTAGAAATTGAGTATTTTATTTTCTGGTTTTTGTTGATTGATGGTGGAGGAAAAAGTGCCACACAAAATAGCCAATAAAGGGCAAACAAGACAGGGTTGCAGTAAAACAAATAAAGCTGCTTAGCTTACATTTATCAAATGCCATGGGGAGTAGCTGCTAGTGAACTGTAGAATTTATTCAACTGTAAGTACTCTGAGAGTGTTTGTCTCGAGTGTTTTGTTCATCTGGAGAAATAAGTTCCAAGAAAAAGTCCGAAATTCAGAAACCTCCACCAGTGTTTGAGTTCATACTTATGTATAGTTAACTTGGAAGCAAGAGCAAAGATATATGCAAGTAAATAATGTGTTATATAGTGCAGGAGTCACTGAGAAAAAAAATAATCTTGAGTTAGGCATTAGTTTGCATCTTGGAGATTTTGAAAACCTAGAAATCACAGATTTAAAAAATATTAATAATTTGATTACGTTTTATCAGTACAATTGCTACTGAGTGCCATGAGGAGACCCTTCTCTAAAAGAGCAAGGAGAAAGGAAGAGGGAGGGAAAGTAGAGGAGGTGAAGGACAAGAGAGATGGAGGTCTAAGGAATGAGGAGCATCCAGCCAAGGGAAGAAGGAAAGGACAGGTGCCTGATGGAAAGGGAAAACCTGGCCTTGTAAGGTTGCTTGTGGGGCAGAGGTGGTCAGGAGGGGAAACAGAGGGGAAGACGTTGGTTGGAGAGGGGAAGCTAGGAACCAAGGAGGTGAGTGTAGGATCTCACTCATAGAATCATTTAGGTTTGAAAATACTGTTAAGATCATCAAGTCCAACTGTAACCCTAATACTGCCAAATCCACTACTTCACCATGTTCCTAAGTGTTACATCTATGCATCTTTTAAATACTTCGAGGGATTGTAACTCAACCCCTTCCCTTGGCTAGCTGTTCCAGTGCTTGACAACCCTTGCAGGTGAAGATTTTTTTCTTAAAATCTCATCTAGACCTCCCCTGGTGCAACTTAAGGCCATTTATTTTCATACTATCACTTCTTACTTGGGGGAAGAGACAGGCACCACCTTGCTACGACCTCCTTTTGGGTAGTTGTAGAAAGCAATGAAATCTTCCCTCAAACTCTCTCACTGTGAGTACTTAAAATGTGTCTAAACCATCTTCAAGAGGATATTTTGCTTTCTGTTTTAGCGTTGTTATTATTATTAGTCAGAATTCTGAAGCATGTGAAGGCAGAAGGGGAAGATAGCATGAAAAAATCAGGCTGTTTAATTTCAGAGCATGGCTGGCACGCTGACCTCAGGGTGACATACAGCAGGCACTGTGTAAAGGGGCAAATAGCCTTTTCACTTCCAGGCAGAGAGTGTATTTGGGGAGTGGTATCTACACAGCATTCCTTGCCCTCCCTTCAGAGAAAGAAAAACCTGCTCGGCTGATATAGTGTCTGGATTGGAATCTGAGCAGGCTTGATCACAGCAGGGAGAAGGCATGTCAGTTCTTTTTTCACATTATGTAGCTGGAGTACATTGCCCTGAATTATTCCACCCTGATGATGAGCACCTCTCAGTTTCAGATGCTTCTCCAGGCTTGCAGCACTTCTCCCTACCCCCATCTACTTATTATGTACTCCTGGGCAAAGCAGCTCTCCACTGGTCAAATGTTCTTATCCTGGAGGCTCAGCCTTTGTACTGCATGCTGGCATGCAAAGGGTAGGAGTTCTCTACTTCTGGTGTCTGATGGTCTCCTTGGAAAAATCCAGACACATGGAACCATCTGGGAGTTTTCCTATGGTCATAGACTCATTATTTCAGGTGCATGGAACTTTTTTTTCCTGACTGTTTGCAATGAGTTACAGTACAGTAATTTATATATAATTCTTGGTTGTTTTCCTCATTGTTGAGTTTCTGCCTGGCCATTGTTAGGAAGCTGCAGCCAGCTGCATTTTATCCTCTTCATACCAAGTTACCCTGTTACAGAATTCCTGCAAGGTACTGTGACTTCTCAGGTGCTTTGACTGGCATTGGTACTCCTAGACGACAAATTAATGAAAAGTGAAAAAGGGAAAGTAACAATCTTTAACCATGAAATGATAGTTTGAGAAAAGTAACACCTCCAGGCCTAACCATCTCTGGATCTTTTCATTCATGAGCCTTTTCATTTGTGAACCAATTTGTTAGTCAATATTTTAGATCCTGAAGAACTTGCAGACATTTTGAAAGAGCCTTTCTGAAAAGGATAAACATCTCTGCCATGTCTGTCTTAGACATGTGAGCTTTTATCACACTGAAGACCAACCTTGCCTGCCACAGGTGCTGTACTAGTTCAGCTGACTGTGACTATCTAAACAGAAATCACTGTGATCAGAGCTCTTGATTTGTGACTAGGAACAAAAATTAACAGAAGATTGTATAGGAAGTCACTTATGACTCTTCTTTTCTCCCTTTAACTGCAGTGAGTTAATTTCTCTACTTTGCTTTTTTGGAATAGATGGAAACAATCCTAAACAAAACTCGCCAGGTTAACATCAACACATCAAATTTCCTCCTTCCCACTGGAACAGCAGCAATGTCATTAGACTAAAAGAGTATTTTCATCCTTCTCCTGTGTATGAAAAAGAGAGACAGGGGAAACCCAGATGTTCCGCAGTAGCTGCAGAAACTGGACATCAATTATATTTCTCTAAGTAATCTGCAGAGAACAAATTTATCCTTCTTAAATGAAGTCCCATGTGCTCATTGATTATAGCCTTACTGTACAGGCTACTGGTTTTCATGCACTGTGTTGGAAGGTAAAGAAGGCTGGAGGAATAAATACATTTGAGAATATT
Organism: Piaya cayana; assembly: GCA_013389865.1. Lineage (NCBI taxonomy): Eukaryota > Metazoa > Chordata > Aves > Cuculiformes > Coccyzidae > Piaya > Piaya cayana. Next base: position 141,617 of record WAAB01004134.1, on the reverse strand, counting down.
AAACCTTTTCTTGTAGAAGCAGGAAAGCATTTGTGATTGCTGAAGCTGTCAGGGTTTACAGCAGCAAACTGAAACATACAGGTGGAGTGTTCTGTGATCTAACAATTGCACGGATCTCTTATCAACTAGTACAGATGCTCTTTGCAGGTTTAGGGTCAGCATGTATTCAGATATTACTGTATTGGGATGCTGCTGAGTCACATAGAGGAACTGTTTCCTTCCTTGTTGTTGAATCTTCTGCTGGGCAGTGTTGGCTTGAAATTATACTTGAAAGCTACAGGACAAAGCTTAGATAAATACATATGAATGCTTCAAGTATTTTTAATAATGTGAAAAAAAGATTGACTACGTGGATTGCTGTACTTGTAAGAAAAATATACGACAGCTTCACTTTGTAAAATGCTACATACTATTCAGAGATGCTGGGTGTAGCTTGAGAAACTAAGTAGCTCTAGAAAATCAAGGATATATGGATTTTGAGGAAAAAGCTGTTTCAGGAAATATTTCAAGATGTAGAGGAATGTGTGGTAGACTTCTGACTAAATGCTGATGAGAATTACTTCTTATTACAGCTGTTCACACATGAGGATTACAGAGTGCTGAACAATATTAGGGATATTTTAAATACAAATGCAAATCTGATGATATCTTGAATGGCACAATATATCTTGATACTTGCTTTTTAGAGTATCTGTCATGACAAATATAACTGCTACTTGTCTGTATTTGTGGGATCGTGTAGAGTTTTGTAATATGATTTTAATAACATCTGTTTGCATTCCATATGCCAATAACATCTGTATGTTCATAATATATGCTAATTCAGGTATCTCAGGACAAAGCTGATCTTTGTAGTTATAAACATCTTGTAATTTATTAACAGATGTGACTTTCATAAAACAGTATTTGCCTGAAATTTATTAAATTATTAACAAATGTTTAATACCTCAGAGGACTGTCAAAGGTGAATGCTGTTATGTACTTATCAGACTAGCAGAGGAATTGGCAAGACTATTAAGACTGCTAATTTTAGCTAGCATTAAAATAAGTGACTGGAACTAGAAGGTGAAGTTTTTGATATCCAAGAATATCAAGTAGTCATTATGTGTTTTATCATTGCTTATGATCTATTTTTATTGTGCTTATGATGTACAGGCGTTGTATGGGTTTAATGCTTACATTGCTTTAATGAGAGGTGCCGTGAGAATGATAGTGTATGACTACTCAGTAGTACTGACTATTTAAAACTATTTCATGTAAGTTCTTTGCAACTCTTCTTGATTTTTAGGTTGGAAAAAACATAACTAAATAGTAAAATACGTGAAATCTCCTTTTCTGAGTGACTGTGATCAAGCCCTAAATTTCACTCCTTTGATCCCTGTGACCTTTGGGCCAGGTTGTGAGCATTTTGTGTTTTCCTGTAATTCCTCTCATCTTTCTTTGACATAGTGACGTGTGTGGGATTTATCCTGAAATGCTCTGGGAACTGAGTTGTTTTGTTTCTGAAAAATTTGTCTTTACTGGAAATGTCCTTGGACTCTCATTTTTCACTTTGAGAAACTGTTTAAGCATAAGGGCTTTACCCAGCTCCAACAGACACGACTTATTAAGGCAGTTAATCTCATTGAGTTTTCTGGTGTAAACATTTACTGTCTATAGGAAAACTATCATATTTTAATTATATTCACCAGAAAAACATATTTTAAACCACTACAAGTGGCTGATGGTTTCTTACAGTGATGTAAATCATGGTTCTGGAATTTAAATGCAAAAAAAAGCACAAAAATTTACTAAGATGCTTTCCTTGTGCTTACTGTAAGTGTTCACTCCAGGTTTACTACTTTGAATATCAGGAAAAGTAGAGTACATCTCTCTACTCAGCAAGACATCATGTTTTCTAAAATTCTGTGCTATCTAGAACACAACCTACAGTAGAGAAATTGGGGGTTCACTTTGTATTTTTCTAGCAGGAAGTATATTTCTCTCACAGTTGGACCCAACTGAATTCCACTGTTTTATAGAACTTCAGGGAATGCTAGGTGGGGTTTTTATATCTGTACATTCAGTTTCCACTGAGGTTTTTGAGTCCACTGATACTAATAGAAAATCTCTACGTGATACTACAGCTTCAAGTGGATTAGAATGTGGTTACCTAAGAGACTGCTTCTCTAGCACAGCCATGTTTCTACAGCTGTTAACAGCAAACCTAAGATGAGTTTGGTGCATGTGAAAGATGACTTGGGAATCTATTGGTTCCCTGCAGCTTCTGCATTCTTGCTTGATCTGCAACACCTGCATATGATGCTGCCTTCCTTCTTACCATCTATGTCTGTAACATTCATACGTTCTTGTTGCGGCATCCAGATTTGGGACTGGCATCTAGAGTGGCTGATCTGGTCTCTAATTAAAATAAGAACCAATACACACTGCTAAAGCAACCCTGCAGCTGGTTTCTCCTTTCAGCTTTGAAGAATTTAGTACTGTTTTTGCTTTTGTATTTTTAATAAGAGTGTGTCTGTCACTGTTCTTCTGTGCATACAAGGGGAAAGCTTCAAAAACACTGGAGGAAAAGATGCAGTTATTAAAATGTAAATAAGTTAGTATCTACTGAGTTTTGGTAGCATCTACAAAGTTCTGATTAGAATCCTTTAATACTTTGGGGCTTGTGTAAATACTGTCTCGTTCATTGTCTTGTACACCTTCCTGCTGGAGCAGCGATGAATTTGTCCACATATGTTTACCTGCTGCACTGATTGAATTCAGACACTATGTTCAAATATGAGGTGTGATTAGGAGCTGCAAAACGTAGGCTTTGGCTGCTTGTTTCCAACTGTGGAATCTGGGTGATTGGCTCTGTCCTCCTCTCTGACCTCTTGTCCATATCTGCTGCTCAGAACAGTAGCAGCTGTGAAACTGTCCATAGGGGCTAGCGAAGGGTTAGACGGCTGCTGGGTAATTATGCAGATGTGACTGTCAGGAATTTAGCTTCCTGTTTGATGTCTGGCAAAATGCGGCAAAACAGCTTTCTGGTTTTTTTTTCACAGTCTTTCTGCAGACCACGCACTTGTAATGGTTTTAAAAGACTGCCTATAGGTATTTTCTTGGAACATAAAAATAAACTCATATTCTGGCTCCTGAGCCGCTGTGACCTAGTGCTGCTGTTATTACACTTGATATTTGTAGGTCAGTAACATATAGAGGTTTATACTTAAGAACTGTTGACTGCTTTTTTTTGTTTATTTAAAAAAAAAAAAAAAAAGGAAAGAATGGAAAGAAAGCTTAGATTTTCCTCCAAATAAAAGTATTATACTTATTCTTGAGGCAGTGACAAAGTCATCCAAGCCAGTAAGATGGTATTTCATATTATTAACAGAACTGGGTCTACACCAGACCTCAGAGCACAGTAGTAGCCCATAACCAGATGGGACTTAGTCTACATCTTCTTTATCACTTTTATAACAGGGTTTGCAACTCCTAACCAGCTGTCACCATGGCCTGCACATCAAGGTTTGATACCTTTCTACTCTGGTACCAGCAGGTGCTCTCTGTGAGGCTCTGCAGCTCCTGTTCTCCTGTTGAGACTGGGGGGCTTCAGCACAAGGAGCTCCTGCAGAGCTTATAGGTGCAGTGGGTGCTGAAATCCCTCAGCGGGACGGTCCTTGCCATCTGGGATTTTAAGTCCAGAAATGTTAGGGCATGAATTGAGGTACTCCCTTACGAAATATTTCAGAAACCTTGGTTAAAGCTTCTGTCATGTACTGAACTTGAGATCAGGATAACTTTGATGGTAAGCTGTTTCATAATGACTGCTCTATGCAGTGCTATCAGCCAGCTCTAGTAGTTATACTTCGTACCTCAGTGCCAGTTTCCTTTGGTGGCATGTAATGTTAAAGAATGAGTATAACTTGTCGTTGGATGTATCCTTGTGTTGAGTTCCTTACAAAAAACTGAAACCAGCTATCAGTACACCTATGATGAGTTACACCTCAGTTATACCTGCTACTGTGTATTTATGCTGCAAATTATGTGATGGCTGAGCTATTTGCTGAGACACAAAGCCTTGAATACAGTAGTAGTGTAGCTATATCAACTCCAGAACCTGTTCCAGCGTGAATTGCTGTTGAGTGTGGGAGTTAAAGGTATCAAAATCCTGCTGTGTGTGGAAGAGCCACTGCAGGAGGGAGCCCACAGGAGAAGTTGCTCTGTGGTTTTTTGTGACATATGAATGTTCACAGGAGAAGTGGTGAGTGTGTTGCTCCTCATCAAAAAGTTTCTGTTTAAAACAGCAATAAAATCTGGCACACTGTCAGAAACTGATTTTATGATGGCAATATTATTATAATGTTGACTTTTAATTAAATGAAGTTGACATAGTTTAAGTCTGCAGATTAACCATCTGTTGCTGCATTAATGAATATCCTCCATGGCATCAGATCAGGACCCATGTTTTGTTATGTTTTCCTTTTTTTATTTTAATTCTCTCGGATAGCTTTCTGAAACATACATTTGTTGATTAAAGCATGAAATATTGGCCAGAGTCAATTTGGATTAGGTGTGTATGCACTGCTGGGAAATGAACTTTGTGCACAGGGTTGTGTTTTTTCTATTTTTCTGCACTTTTTCTAGGGTAAAATGTTTCTAAGCAAAAATTTTTTGTCATCTTCTTTATTACTTCTCTGTGTCATATACCTTCCTTTGTACAACACCTTTTAATTTATGGTTCGTGAGAAATCTCTTTTAACATAAAAATCTTCTGTGTAGACAATTAAACGTGGAAGTTCCTCTGTTTTTCTTTATGAAGGTGGGATGTCTCAAATGACTTAGACAGAATATCTTCACATATGTGGTTTGTGTATTGAATTTATCTTCAGCACCAGATGTATCTTCAGATACAGGTGCATAAAACAAATACTGTTTTGCACACGTCTCCTGCAACCAGCAGCTAAACAATATATGTAGGTCTATAATCACAAAGTAGCTGTAAAGAAGACATTGTGGTTTAATTTGCAGCCGCATCTTGCTTTGCTTTAGGTATTTATATTGCTCATTACTGGTATGATTTTTCTGTTTATAAAAAAATAATTTTATTGTAACTTAATCTAAATGAACCTTTTGTCCTCTTTTGTCCTTCTACAGGGAGTTGTTTAGATATTGGATGTTCTTCCTGACTTACTTTAATTTTTTTAATCATTTTTTACTTAGACACTTTTGTAATCACCAGTTGTCTTCCTTTTATTGAATGCTGGAGATTTCTAACATTCGGTTTAGTCTCTGTCAGGAGGGAGCAATGGCAATGGCAATGGCCAAGCTGGTTTTCATGAAGCAATTTATTCTTACTGGTAACTGTGGAGATAGGGAGGTTGTTCCGTATATGAACTTGAAGTGGGTGAAACAGAAGTGGCATCTTAAATCAGACTCTTAATCACAGAATCACCAGGTTGGAAGAGACCCATCGGATCATCGAGTCCAACCATTCCCACCAAACACTAAACCATGTCCCTCAGGACCTCGTCCACTCGTGACTTAAACACCTCCAGGGAAGGCGAATCAACCACCTCCCTAGGCAGCATATTCCAATGCCTAATGACCCTTTCCGTAAAAAACTTCCTCCTAATCTCTAGCCTAAA
>WAAB01004134.1:118543-135617 GCA_013389865.1 Piaya cayana | reverse complement strand
ATGCCTTCATCCAGGTCATTGATGAAGACATTGAACAGGTCTGGACCCAGCACTGAGCCCTGGGGAACCCCACTTGTGACTGGCCTCCAGCTGGATTTAACTCCATTTCCCACCACTCTCTGGGCCCGGCCATCCAACCAGTTTTCCACCCAGGAGAGTGTGCGCCTGACCAGGCCGGAGGCTGATAGTTTCTGTAGCAGAATGCTGTGAGAAACTGTGTCAAAGGCTTTGCTGAAGTCCAGGAAGAACGTTGGTCCTGTACAGAAAGCAGATCATGTTGAGCACAGATGGAAAGAACATGTCTGGGAGTTGATTTTTTTTTTTTCCAGGCCTGTGTTATAGATCTTGGTTTTCACGTTAGTCTCATGACAAATGGTTTGGCTAATGATAATTTTTTTTTTTTTTTTTCCTTCCTTAAGGAAGTGTGAGTAGCTGGCAGACGCATGCCAATAGCTTGGTATAAATCATGAATTCTTTTTTTCACAAAGAGCGTGCAGGTTCTTTTAGGATCTCAGGAAGAAAGTCACAGGCACTTGAGGCCAATTAATGAGTTTATTACACAAAGTATGATAGTATGAAAGTTGGTGGCAATAAGACAAAAGGTGATAGCTATCTTAGGTCCCTTCTGATGTTAACAGAACTAGTAGGAAGAATGATAGCAAGCTTAAGCCCCTTCTGATGCTGGGAACCTTGACTATTGCAATAGCAGACCCTTGAAGCTGATCATGCTATGTAGATCCCATCCATGATGAGTTTTGTCAGCATTGTGGTCTTTGGGGGTTTCATAGGATTTTATTAAAAGTAAACAAACCTATTCAGCATTTCTGTTGTCACATAATGGAATATTATGTATAGATATGCTGCTTAAGCTAAAGATAAGACAAGGTATGTAGATTGTGTCATGTGCGTGGACTAGGTAGGAACCACATACAGGTTCCTCCATTACAAACTCATTAGCTAGGTTTGTCCAGAAGCCACCAAGGTCTGCTGAGAGCCATACACTCCCACTTACCTGCACAGGAGCAAGTTAAAGGCAATATTGATATATGCTCTGGTTATATAGTGGTTCATTCATGCTAAGGTATTACAGGCAAGGCCTGTGGTTATACTATGTCTCTAGGTTCTGGCAGAAATCACTGTCTTCTCATTACAACTCTTTCTGCAGTGGCCCACTGCAAATTCCTAGCTGGCTGGCAAAATGGGCAGATATAACTAAGGTGCCCTGTAGCAGCTGTTTGCGTGGCATGGTGTCTGCCAATAAAAACCTCATGATGTGGTCCAAGCATTCCCCTTGCTGCATGAAGAATCTGAGTGATGAGCAGCTTTGATCTCACTTTATTGAAACCCTCTTCCCTGCTGCAAGGGTTGCAGGCTGACTGTGAGGATGAGGGACAGAGAGAGGAAGAGTTCTGTGCCTGGACTCCTCAGGGAGAAGGTCTGACATGCTGATCATTTAGAAACTGGAAAAGTCAAATGCTGTCGGAATCAACATGGATATATGGCAAAATAACAGGAAAGTAAAGGCAACACTGTCTAGGGCCTTAAAGTCAACAGTGCCATTTTAATGTTAATTTTCCCTTTTTAAAAACAGCCTTTGAAAGCATCTTGTGACTATCTGAAGGAATACGGCATAGTGTCTTCCATTAATTTGATTAATTTGACATTTAATAACATTCTACTGCAAACAACTTACCAGTTAACTACTGGATTTTTTCTCATGTTTGAAGAAAAAAAGCCCTCTTGAGTGTATAAGAAAATTATTAGAGGTTTTTTTTAAGAAGGGGAAAAGCTTTGCACTTTTGTTACTATAAGCGTTGTTAGGCTTTGATATACACATTTTTCTTGCCTAATAACTGATTGATATCATTCCACTATAATTTGAATCATTGTTATCCTGAAGGGAATTGTCTGATTAAAAATATTTATCTCTCAAGAAGATGAAAGAATGCCAATGTATAAAAGATTTGCAAGTCAAATTTTCTCAATTCAATGCAAAACTAAAAAGTAAAAGATTTTCTTTTCCTCTTGCAGTAGCAGAGTGTGTGGCACTAGCCTCCACCTTGCTGTATTTTCCCTGTGTTGGAAGGAAGAAGCTTACGCTTCTTGGTGAGCACTTCTGGTTTTGAGATCTTCCCAGTAAACAAGCTGTCAATACTGATCAATCCAAATGCCAGTTCAGTTGTGAACTTCTGCCTCAGCTACTATTTACAACTTGTGATAGAAATTAAGTTCTTAATCATCTTATAGGTTTTCCTTCTCATTTTTACCACCTACTCAGACTCATCATGGGAATTTCTCTGGAAGCCAAGACTTCACCCTGTGTCTGTCTATCACTCTCTCATATTTCCTTCCTTCAGCTATTGAAAATCAGCTCATTTAAATAGTGTGACAGCTGTACAAGAGAGCTGGCCTGTAGTTGCGGCTGCCAGATCTTGGGAGGCAGTTTATCCCAACCTGGTGCTGTGTAGTTTGATAACCTGAAGCTGTGGGAAGTATCTGTAAAAATTAATTGGGTTTCTACCAAGAAAGCAAGGTCAGGCTTCAGAGCCCTGGTCCTTTGGTGAATGGCTCTGCAGCCAGCTGAAGGTCAGTGGCTGTTGAGGGGAACAGCACAAACAAGTGCAACTCTGTCTGAGCCATAGCGGTTGTACTGTCACAGGTGCCAATGTGATGGTAGACTAAAGAAACCTGTGGAGGCAAAGCAGTAGTGGAGGTTGCCAGGGAAACCTGCTTTCTTGAGTCTAAATGAACATGGAATATGAAGTATTGACATAAATACTGTTATGCTTCATTTCTTGATGATGCAAATGCAAATAAAAATTGTCAAGCTCTATTGTTTCTTTCTACACTGGAATTCTGTTAAATTTAGTATGATGGAATCTTCTTTTTGACAGACTTTATATTTGATTGCTGTGTAGTTTCTGTGTTCAAACTTGGGAGCCTAGAGAGCAGAGTAAACAGGTTCATGGTTAAAATCACAGAGTCATTTAGGTTGGAAAAGGCCTTTAAGGCCATTGAGTCCAACCGTAATACTACACTGCCAAGCTCACTACTAAACCATGTCTCTAAGCATTAGATCTACACATCTTTTAAATACCTCCAGGGTTGGTGATTTGACCACTTCCCTGGGAAGCCTGTTCCAATGCTTGACAACCCTTTTGGAGAAGGAATTTTTCCTAAAAATCCAATCTAAACTTCCCCTGGTGCAACTTGTCCTATCGCTTGTTACTTGGGAGAAGAGACTGACACCCACTTTGCCAGAATGTCCTTTCAGGTAGTTGTAGTGAGCAGTCAGGTTTTCCCTCAGTTTGCTTTTCAGCCTCACCAGCACCGAGTACAGGGAGACGATCACTTCCCTAGTCCTGCTGACCACAATGTTTCTGATACAGGGCAGGGTCCTATTGACCTTCTTGGCCAGCTGGGCACCCTACTGGCTCATATTCAGTTGACTGTCAACCAACAGGCTAGTCTTCTGGTCAGAAAGCAAAACACATTAGGGAGGAAATATTAAGTGTTGTAGAATTCGGGGGACATAGCTGGATGCAAACTCTGCTCATGCATTCATATTCTAGACTTGTCTGAGCTTGTTTTGCGCAACAGCTCCCTTTTCCAGTGACTGGAGCAAGAGAAAAGTGGTAGGAGTGTACTAGCATGGTGTGAAGCCTCAGAGAATAACCTCTGCCCCGAGAAGGGCAGTTTTCATCTGAGAAAGAAGTGTGACTTAAATGAGGTCTATAGTACACGCAGAGACAATTATCATTTGATTGCATGCATTTCTGGCCTCAATTTCTTGCGTGCTCCCCTTATCTTCATAGGATGGAAGCTCAATCTAAAAGGAAATAATGTCATGGCAATTTCTTGCTGTATGATTTTGACAGCCAGAAGGAATTTAGATAAATCCTTCACATAGGCAGGTAGAAATACTTAAAGGTGATACAGAACTCTATTTCTAAATGAAGAAAGCTATGAGGACAGTTCAGGCTTTTATTTTAAAACATGGGATTGGAATAAAATTTGAAATTTGAAGTAAATGAAGTCAGACTATAGCACTAGAGGAACTATAGCTGTAGTGACGCTCTACTACTGCTAGTGTATATGGATGTACTGACTTGGTTAGTTTTGCCCCGTCCTCATTCATGCAAGAAGTAGATCAAAGTATGCTGTCACAAATATGAACATTAAGCTGAAACTAAGCATACAGAATTAAAAAAAAAAAAACAACACGATATTAAATACTGTATTATGAATGCTTATGGTACAGGCTACTAAAGTTGATAGATGAACACTACGCTTCCATGTGTGTCTCTGCAGATGGAGTCACGAAGCTAGGGATCTGCTGCCACTTTCACTGTTAACTGTGTGTAAATCTGAGGAAGAGTTGTTGCCAATACATCCATCATTCCATTTTCCTCCAGAGATAATTGTCTTAAAATAGATAATGCTACAGTACAGTCTTTGACTTCTATTTTTTAAAATTATTACTATTAACTTTGAATGAGAAATGAATCGAAACGTGCGGGTCTTGCCCTTTAATAAAAAAAAGGCTATCTCTCAAGCCAGCTTTCTTCTTCTGTGTGGCTTTTTGTCTTTAGGTGTGTCAAGAGTTAGACAGATATCAAATGCAAACTTAGAATAGCAAGCAGCATGTCTGGTTTGCCTCTTACTGCAGTTTTTCTTTTTCGAATGACACGCATCTGTCTGCCTGATGGGCTTTTTTCAGCACTGCCATTGGCAAATACAGACATCCATGGCCAGGGTGGCAATGTAACAAAGTCTTGCTGAGTGGATGACTTAAAGCTGAGCACAATTTGGTCAAAAGTTAGAGAGGTGTAATTAAAAGTACATCAAGCCACAGAGAAAAAAGTCACATGATGTGATTTGAATTTAAGCATAAACTGTATCTTAATAGCATTGCTCAGTGTTTCTTAACCACATGGGTTTCCATTTAATAGTGTACCCAAACCACGAGGATTTTCCATTCCATGTGACAATACCACATGCTGAAACTCAGAACTTCAAAAGCAATCGCTGTTTCTGACAATGGCAGCTATTTGGTTAGCGGCTGAGCTTAATTGGAACTGAGCATGATTGTTTTGTATTAAGTGTGTCAGAATTGTGCTTTGGTTAATGTAACTAATATTTATGAAATTTTGTTCCAGTTTGCTGTAACGTACAGTTTATCATTCCAAATGCATCCTTCTAACACAAAACTGTAATGATAACTGACAGTTCTTCAAACAGTGCTCCTTCAGAAACTGTCACTTGGTGAATGTCGTTATCAGTAGAAATTTTAGTTGTTGTTTTTACTTTCCTGATAGTATTTAAAATAGCCTGCAAATGTAAGTATTTAACCATAAACAGTGTGCAAACAACCATGGTGTTCTCTCTACAGAAAGAAAGCTTTTTAACAGAAACATTCAAAACATACCTTAGATGTAGGAACTGTTGATAGTATTTCTGGCTGCTGGTGATAGATTTACAACTGCTTAAACAGCTTTTGCAAATCTGTGTTTACTATCTGCCAATAATTATCTGTTGACTTGTGTGCTCTAAGTCCCTAAACTTTATCCAATTGCAGGTCAAGGAAGGGAAACTCAATTTTTTTTTTTTCCTCAACCTTAGCACTATGGTTTTAAAAGCCTTAAAATGAAACATCCTGAATATGAAATGCAGAAGGGGAATTTTGGCTTTCTCTAAAAACATATCATGGCCTAGATCTTATGTCTTCTTTTACACTGCTTTGCACTGTTCTGGCAGATAGGAGGAGTAGGGCAGCTGGCATGGCTTACAGCCCAAGGAGTGTGCTAGAGGAAAGAAAATCCCTTGGTGGCACTGTGCCAAGATTTCTTTCCCCTTTGCAGACTGCAATATGAAATATGTGTCAGAAGACACTTTGGGGAGCAGGGGGAAGGGAAAAAAAACACATTTGACTAGAGTAAATCCTAGAGTCTGGAAGGGCTTTGTTTATTACACTTAAGCACAAAGTAGAGCAGCCTTGAGGTGGCTCCAATTTGTGACTTGATGATAAAAGGAAAAGACCAAGATATAGCCATCAGTAGCCATCAACTGGGCTAGCATAAGTCCTACTGTGAAACTTTAATCCAGAATGTCAGTGTAGAAAGACGGCATTCACAAACTGTAAAGACAGAAATATTGGAATTCAATTACAAAGTCTGACAAACAGATGAAACTTCCATACTGTTCCTCAGCGTGAATTGGGAGTATGGCTAATTTAAGAAATAATTCTTCAAGTGGGCTAGATGAGAACAGGAAACCTGTATGACTTGTGCTATCAGCTAGCCTGATTTTTGGAATATACAACAATGGACAGAAATTGCCCGTAATCTCGTAGGAACCCTATTGCTGCACTCTGTTGTAGTTTCATTTTCAGAGCAAAGGGATATTGAGGAGTATTGAAAAGCTAAATTTCAACACAACTTCAGAAATAAAGGGTCAAGATTGTAGCCAGCTGATCTGTTTAAATTTAGTTGTCAAGGCAACGGCTGCAAACTTATGAAATTGGACAGAAATCTTTCTATATTGTATATGCATTCTGCTATGTACACATTGTGCTCAGATGATATGAATGTTAGAATTGCAGAAATCAAATACGTGAAAGAGAAGACATACTAGAATTAACATTGCCTTCTGTTAGTAATCCGTTACTTTTTCTATGTCGTTGTATTGTAAAACAGTTTTTCTGTGGGGTCATGCTTTTTTTTTTTCCTCAGAAATCTTGCATGATGAGGAAATTGTTAGTTGTTCAATGCATGTACTTGTATTTTTTTTAATCCTCCCTGATGTATACCCGAATGTTGCATTTATTGCATTTCATTGCAACATCTCACAAAATACTCTACATCGTCGTTGTCAGTATTGTAGTGGGAATTTGTATTAAAGGCCCATGGTCTTGGAAGTGCTGCATAAACTTAAATGAATTTATCCTTACCATACACAAGGGGAAGTTATTGCCTTATATCTATTTTACAAATACAGAATCAAATCCAGGAGATTATGACCAAAATTGTCAAGCAAACATTTGTTTGAAGAGGCATGATCTGAATTTTCAGAAGTATCAAGCTTTTATGACAGTGCTTCCATTCAGAAAACTGCTTCAGTCAAATACAGTTGCAGTCTGAATGCTTAACGCTTCTGTAAATCTGGCCTCAGGTGTTGCCCGCTGTGCATGCAGGAAATGAGAAAGACACAATTAGTAGCCATCTGTGAAATGTTTGCTCAGCATCACACTAGAGCTCGATGGCAGAGATGGGGATGGAATCCAATTCTCAGGAGTAGCATTCAGTTGTCTTCACCGTCAAGCCCTCATTTCTCTTCCGTCTGTCTACAGCTCCGTTTATTAACTCCTTGCAGCATTGGCAACAAATGAGGCATGGACAGCAACCTTCACTGCTCAGTGCTGATTCATTCGTGTCGTATGATCCCACGCTACGCACTAGATGAAGTACTCATCCTGTGGTAGAGGAATAAAAAGTACCTTTGTGAAATTAAAACCCGATAGTGTATGGAGAACTGAATACAGGTGTTTTGGCTGGATTTGAGTACTTGGCATTACATCCTGGTTATTCTTTTAGTGAAGGCCTTTCATTTGAAATATTTCATTCTGTGTGTATATATATGTGGTTGCGTTTGTGTGCTTGTGTATAAATAGTTTCTGGAATAATGACAATTCTTTCTGAACTATACACAACCTAAACACACATTGGAAATATTAGGTACTATAAGGCTTATAGCTGAGGAGTTTGGAAAGAAGTTGATATTATTCTTAGTAGCAGTAGTAGTATGTTAAGCTTTGGCTTGTCAGTAGAAATGAACAGTTGCTAATGTGGAAAATGTAGACCAAAATGAGAAAAGGAATCAATACCCATTGGGAGTTAATCCAAAACAGAATGTCAAAAAGATAGTACAAAGGAAAAATATTTCAAGAGCTGAACCCAGAGTAGTGAATTCTTCTGCTAAATACTTGCAAGGTAACGTTAAATATAGAAAGTCAGTAATTTTGTGTTGTTTATTGTATGAAACATATCTTGGTTTCACAAATTTACTCTTCTACATTGAAACAATTTGCTCCATTGTAGTGGCCCATCAAGGAGCATTAGTGTCTGGAGATGAGACACACAAAGGTGTGTGCTTTTTGATCTCATTCAGTTTTCCCCAAGGACCTTATAATAATAGCTTCTGTGTCAAGAAAACATTGGGAAAATAGCTTGGATCTCAGGCACTCAGATCACTGCTTGATCTAGATTAGTTTGCCAGATGCATTTTCATCATGATTTAGAACTTGAAAACAACCCCATAGATTTTTCCAGTCGATAGGATGTTCAGATCTATTAGAGTGACTATCACACAAGACTTACAGGTAAGCTAACTGCCTAGATAAACTATAAAACCCACAGAAACTTAGCTGTCTGCCTGCAACGTGATACCCATAGGATGTGGCTGGTGAGCTCTGTTGATGAGGTTTTGAGGGCAGCAGCAAGTGGAAGTGGTGCTCAAGAAGTATGGCTGAGTTCAGAATACGGATAGGGGCTGTGGCAGTCAGGGATGGGTAGCTAGGTCAAAGACTGAGAGCTGGACTGCAGTCATCAAGGTCTCCGTGTACAAAACAAAACCTTTCAGGTACTGTACTCTGCAGACTCATCTTTCTGCCTTTAGGACCCTTCTGTGTTCAGGGTCTTCTGTCACTGAAAGGAGTCAAAACCAACTCTTGATGTTCTTCAACGCATGTGTAAATAGCATCATTTACTGTCCCCTTGTGGGTTACTACACTTAGGCAAGAATACGAATTAGAAGATTTGATAACAAACCTGTGATGTTGATAAATATGTAGAAAATACATGTATGTATATGATTGATATGGATATATTGCATTTAAGTGTTACTGTACCCATCCTTAATCCAAATGAGAGACAATTAAATGCTTTGTAGTAAATAACACAGAGTGTTACAATTAGGGATGTAATTCAAGAGACATAGCTTAAGATTTGTTCTAACTGCTCTTCCTGTAGTTACTTTCGTCCTGGAACATGTTCATTTTTACATATGTTGTATCTACAGAGACCATGAAATAATGACAAAATGCAGCATTAGAAGAATCCATGTATAAGTAGAATGAACACAGCATTATTATATTTAGCTTGCATATCTTAGGATCAATAATGTTAAATGCCTTATGGGAAAATTCTCCATACTGTAAATTTTATAGTTGGATTGTGAATATCTGAGCTTGGAAGAACAGTTGGGAAAGGATTTCATATGTGCTGAAGTATGAATTGCAGTTTCATGTAATATGAATTGTCTATTGAACTGAAGTGCCTTATCTTTTTGGCTCATAGTTTCTTAGGGCATAATATAATACTATAAAGCTCTCTGGGGAAAAATAGTGTTGTTTCACTCCTTTACAATTAATATAATTTTTTTCTTATTATGTTGAAGTCTGTAGTTAATTATTGAATTAAATTCTTTGTATATTTCTGAACTTTCTGTTGTTGGTGACCTAGAAGTACCCAGGAGCTGGTATCGAAGAGTAAAACCAGCAAAACCACAGCAGCTTGTATGTTAAATCTTTAAAATCTCTTTAAACCTTGGGCAGAAACCTTGTATAACCAGCAAAATGACCTGAAGTTTTGATGTTATCAAACCTGAATTAATCTAACTAATTCAAAGTAATTCTGGATAGTTTAGTATACAGAATAACTATATTTACTACTACTAATCTGTGTAGTGCTTTTATGGGATTTAATAAGCTTAAAAAGATGTAGCTTGGACTTCTGGTATCAACCTAGGCAGTGCTGGAAATAATGTGAGATTTCTGTTTAATTTTAAACTGTAAAGGGTTTTAAAAACTACTGTGTTATTTGTGCTGTTGTGCTTATGGTGAAAGGCCAAGCTAAAGAACTGAGTCAATTTAAACTTTGTGGTACTTTTTGTAAGAAAAGATATGAAAAATGTTATGTCTTCAACAAATTCAAGTATGAGTAATGTAAATTATTTTCCTGAAATTCTGGTGTGACTTGTACAAGACACCTGTGTTTAGGGACAATTTAATTTTGAATTAATCTAAGTTGAGATCATAAAACTACTTTGACAAATCTCAGAGAAACTTACCTGAATTAATGCTTTATTTTGGAGCCAAATAAGTGTAATTTCTCATATGTTGAGAGCGCTCTGGATGTTTTTGAGCTTAGATGAATTAAAACTAATAAATCAGTCTCACTAAATCCACAGTGCTTGGATAGATCAGTTTCTCCTATACTTCCCATTACATATCTTGCTGCATGAACAGTGGTATTTTGTTACAGAAGGGAACTTTCATAATTTATCCCAGAGGTGTTTAATTCATCATGTTAGACAGCAAGCCACTAGATAACTGGTTTGTTTTCTGTACTGTAAGCATTGGACTTCAGAGTTACACACTTGCCATCCATAAAGACATAGTTTATTGTAATTTTTTTCTGTATTTTCTGTTAAAGGTACGTAGGCTAACTGAAATTTTTAATGGCATATAGAAGCATGAAAAATGCCTATTTTCTATCTTAACTGCTACATTGTTAGTTTAAAATATTTATTGACTAAAGCCTTTGGATACTGAAGAATCATTTAAAAAATAAAATGTGTAGCTGGTGAACTTTTAGAGCCTATCACATGCCTGTAATCACTATCTTGGGGAAAAAGTGCTTTGGCTATTTTTTCTGTGCAGTTGTTTTATTATGAAATGCTATAAAAGCAACTATAAACTCTTACAAGTCATCACCACCCACCAGTTTTGAAAGTCTGTCTACTTTGACTTCAGATGCTTGTACTGCTCCAGTAGGCTTCCCTAGGGATATAGTTTCCCTGGAAGTGCTGGTAGGATAGGGTGCCCTGTCTGGTGTGCATGAGTAAAACCTCAGGAGCACCCACCCTTCAAAGTGTGTACAAACTCTTTCGTTGACACTTCACAGGGACCCACTTGGAATGACCTAATTCTGCCCATGTATTTCTCTAAGACACATGTCATGGCCCACACCATCCATCTTGCACTGCTGCCCAGATGCTTCTTTGAAGAGCTGTTCAGCTCAAAGCTCAGGTAGAAGACCTATGACTTCCTTTCAATATAAAGTGCATACATGCAAGATAGATTTAACAAAACCATGCCAGAAGGTCATGGAGCTCTATTCTGAAGTAATAACTACTGTTCTTAGAGATAATCCTCTTGCAGGGAAGACCCAGAAGAGGTTTGACAAAGAGGCTGTAGTCTGAGACGTGAAATTAGCATAACTTTGGGAGGAGAAGAGAGAGGGAAAGGAAGCACACCAGACTTCAGGAGTAGAGGAATGTCATGTAAGAAAAGTGGTTTGACATCTTACACCTCTGCACAATTGCAAGCTTCCCTTAACCAGGTCCTTAGGCAGCCTTAGAAATGTCATATGACTGATGGTAAGCCTCTTTCTTGGGAGACTGTGCCTCAGTCTAACTGTGGATCAACAGCTGCAAAAATATCTTCACCAGCTCTTCTCAAGAGCTGTAAGGTAGCCAGGAGCAATCCACAATGAGCTACAAGGGTTCATCTGGACCATACTATTTTTTTCCCACTCTGAATGAAAAAGGAAGGCTTGCATCAATAGCCTCTATTAGGGCACCCACACCATCCTCTTAAGGAGTCGATGAATCCATTTCTGAACCACCTTATATTATGAGTTGAAACTAGATGAGGGATCCTGAAAGAGGACTGCAAGATAGAGTTAAGAGGCAATGACTGTGCAAGGGTTGTCCCCTGGTTCAAAGCTCACAAAACAGCTCTTATCTTCCACACTGGCATACAGTTTAAAAAAAGATAAAAATAAAAAAGCTAGTGAATGCTGGTGACCTGTTTAAGCAGTGGCAGCCTTTTTTCAGCTTTTTTTCTTCCCAAAATGTTGCATATTGAGAAAAGGTTTTATGCTGACCTTGTTGTCTCTTTTCACTCTAGTGCATGATGAGATTGCAGAAAAAGTAGAGTCGTCTTATTGTGCACTCTTTGTTTTGTCTGACTCAGGATAGAATTTAATATGGAACTAAGAGATGGAGAGCTACCTTCTGGAATACAAATGCTTCCAAGAATGTCTCAGACTGTGTAGGGCACAAAGGGAGGCAATAACATAGGACCAACAAGTCTGCATGCCCTTTTGGAGCAGTAACTGGAGGGTGAAATCCCTCAACATCTAAACTGACCTAGGACAGAAGACCATGAGTCTCTGGCTACTAGTGGTCAGGACTGGGAGGTCGGCCATCATCTTCTCTTCCACAATAAATGCGTTTGCTCCCAGACTATGTTCATCTGTGTGATCATGACTTGTTGTGGCATGGATGAATAATCTGATATCAGACATATTCTAAGGGCACGGCTCATATTTCTTAATATAATACGTAATGTTTTATAATTTCAATGCAAAGACTGAAAAAGACAAGGAAGGCAACCTAGTAAATTAATTTTTGTTTGGCATAGTTAGAAGGTATTTCAAACTATCATTCTTTCTGAGAAATGCTTTGTTTCTTGACTTTCTATATGGTTCAAAACAGACATGGTTTGTATTTATGTTGCTTTTCTAAGTTACCTGCATTTCCATGGAAGTAGTATTTAGTATAGAAGTAAATCTGAAAAGATCATGAGAGTTCTTTTTATTGTGCCTAAGTGCTCTCCTTTAGAATGGTACGAGTTTGTATCGGCCACAGTAAATGAAGGTGGCTTGTATAAGTGTTTCATAGCTGTGCTTTGAATGCTGTGTGCTTGTTCAGCCAGAATACTGAAAACTATTTTATTTATGTAATTTAAATGTGCTCTGAGTAAAATATCCAGTGGCACTGCAAAGGGACTTACCTTTTCATAAAAGTTCTCTTTTGCATTTGTTTTTCTGTTTGTTCTCACAGCGGATGTGTAGATCCACGCTGCTGAATGTAGAACCTCTTTCAAGGTTAAGTAGTCCTTCTCTAAAGCCAGTACAGTTTGCTTGCACTTAACAAGAAGATATTTTTAAACTCGAAAACAAAGTGCTTTTATGGTTTATAACATGTTTTCTGAATTTACTGCCCTGTATGCAATTGTGGTGGCTCTCGATGGGACTTTGCAACTGCAGGAGCTTCCAGCAGTGACTGGCCTTTCAGCCAGGGGGCTGCAAGAGGTCCAAGACCTGCAGTTGCCAGCAGGATTTGTCTTGCCACATGCCAAGCTGAAGATGCAAAACGCCATGGGCTACAAGTACCCCAACTTGCCAAGTGTTTTTGGCTTGGCAGCTGAAAAGCTA
Organism: Piaya cayana; assembly: GCA_013389865.1. Taxonomy (NCBI): domain Eukaryota; kingdom Metazoa; phylum Chordata; class Aves; order Cuculiformes; family Coccyzidae; genus Piaya; species Piaya cayana. Next base: position 122,337 of record WAAB01004134.1, on the reverse strand, counting down.
TGATTGTGGTTTTGGATATCTTAGTGAGTGTTTTCCCAGAATTTGGCATATCTCTGCTCAAGTAGTAGATGACCTACTCTTAATAAAATTAAGCTGAAAGTAGGTAGTATCTGACTAGATACTACTTTGGGTAGAAGGGGAAGAGATAACAGTGATGGGGAACTGCAGGTGAGAGAATAAAGAATGAATATTGGAGCAGGGCAATAGTACCTAGGTCCGGACTACATGGTAGCACCATGGGTAGGATAATACTTGGACAGCATAGATTACACTGAACAAAGGCCTTATGGTGAATGAGTACAGGGGCAGGCTGCTCACTGTGCCCCTATGCTCCCATTCCTCCTCCAGCACCTTCATTGTCATTCTGGGCTGCCAACATGATGAGTGGGAGAAGGCTGGTGAAGGTGTGTGTATGAGGGGGGACTTCTTAAGAAACCTAACAAGGGAGTCTTGTATTAAATCATAGAATCACCAGGTTGGAAGACACCCACCAGATCATTGAGTCCAACCATTCCTATCAAACACTAAACCATGCCCCTTGTCCACCTATGCCTTAAGCACCTCCAGGGAAGGTGACTCAACCACCCCCCTGGGCAGCCTGTTCCAGTGCCCAATGACCCTTTCTGTGAAAAAATTTTTCCTAATGTTCAGCCTAAACCTCCCCTAGTGGAGCTTGAGGCCATCCCCTCTTGTCTTGTCCCCTGTCACTTGGGAGAAGAGGCCAGCTCCCTCCTCTCCACAATTTCCTTTTAGGTAGTTACAGAGAGTAATAAGGTCTCCCCTTAGCCTCCTCTTCTCCAGGCTAAACAACCCCAGCTCTCTCAGCTCATAAGGCCTGTTCTCCAACCACTTCACCACCTTTGTTGCTCTTCTCTGGACTAGCTCCAGAGCCTCAACATCCTTCTTGTGGTGGGGTGCCTAGAACTGAACACAGTATTCAAGATGAATGGAATGGAATGAACCTAGTCTACAGAGCCTATTGCTTTTACTGGGGTCTTAGAGAGAAACCTGGACAGTGTAATTGGTGCATGAAATCAGAATCTGTTCCTAGCTTTATTGCACAAACCCCCCATGTTTTGATGAAGGTATTCTGGTTTTGTAGTCTTGTGTTTCATAGCTTCACAGGCTACTTTTCAAATCTACTTCTTTAAAAAAAAAATAACGAAAAATGCCAACCTACATTCGTTTCATTGTTTTGTGGCTCTAGCAAGGTCCCAAATGTTCCTAAATTCAGTGAAACTGCTAAATTTCAGTGAAAACTTACATCTTTTGGTGGTCATTATTTTATGGGTAGGTGGTACAGAATGTTTCCAGGATGTTGCAGCTGGGATAGTGCATAAGACAGCCTAACCCATAACCACTGTAATACCTCCCTTCTACAATCAAAACTGATGTCGAGACTTCTACAACTTCTCATGCCAATAGAGCTATTGAAAACTGAGTTATAGATGGGGAAATGAAACAGATTTATTTAGAAAAGGTAACTACACGCAGCATTTTTAAGTCTCAATTTTTATGTTGTAAAATCATTGAAGTTGTAGCAATGTCTCTTCCAATTTCTCACCTTTTAGCTTGCAGAAGGAAAAAAATAAATAAAACCCTCAAATGCTGACAAGTGTTGCATCTTGCTTCTGTCTTCTCATGTAGGATGATTTGGAGTTGTAGAAGGATTAGGAAAAGATTTCTGACCCATTGACCTGTTCTGTCGCAGGTAGCTAGATATCTCTAATTCACAAAACTTCTGCTGGCTATAGAGTTAATTTGTTCATCCTGGAAGAATCAATGTTTTATATACGTGTGTGTGGGTATTTTGAATATGGATTTCTCAGTGTCTGTGAATTGTAGTGGCTGTCTGAAAGAAATGATAAGCCCTTCCCTCACTGAGGGATGATTTTTTAATCTTAGCCAGTTGCTCCCCTGGAAGAAAAAGGATGACTAGTTTAGGAGTTTACTGGCATATATCTTTATCTATTATTTTAATAATACCTAAGTTGATGAATGATATGTTTATTATTTTTATATTACTGATTTTGAAGTCTTTTTAAATTATTCGTTTTTCATAAGGAAAATGCAATGTAGATATAAGAAGAGTTGGTTTCCATGTGAAGAGTTGTAGGACATATCAGTGCTGTGCGTTGGGGCACAGGTTCATGCTTCCAGATGAAGAAAATGCCCAAGTCATTAAGTCTGTGCCAGAAGAGTAATTGCTAAAGTGAATACGCCTACTCAGGTCAAGAAGCAATAAAGCCATGTTAAGTAAGTAAACTGGCAGCCAGGAAATATTAGTTGTGCCCCAGGACACTGAGAATGTAATTCTGTAACTTCTGAATGTATGTGGGCTTATATATTTGCCATGTGATTGTGCTCCTTCATAGAGCTGCTCTGTAAGTCTCTGACTTTTAAAGATGATTGTTTTCCACTTTCCTCATTTTTCCATGAGAGTGCTTCTTTCAGTTCTTTAAGGGCCTAGCAAAGCATCTACACTAGATGGATCAGATAGACTGGAAACTTTTCTACATATCCCTTAAGATGCTCTTTTCTTTATCATACACATTGGAAGTTGATATTACTTGTGTTAGTTCTTTCTACTTCTTGTGATTTCTTTTTACCCTTGATATGTTTTTTTACGAGTATCTGATTTTTTTCCTCAGTTTTGACTTGTAGACAAGCCTCACGCTACTGTGTTGTTTTAGTAATTCCAGTCTAGTTTCTGTTTTCTGATATGCTTCTTTCTCATGCTTAAAGAAAATTTATGATGTAGCTAAGGTGGTATATCCATTGCTGTGCTGCTAATTAATGTAAAGTTCCTTAATCCTCAGACTCTCGAGAAGATCAGTCTTTTGATCCTGTGCTAAGTTAAAAGCTCTTTGTGCTTCAGGGTGGGCTGAATCCGCTACCCATACTTGGTGCATAAACCTTGCACTATGATCTGGCTTCCTTACAGATGTGACCAGTTTCTCTGCATCTGCCTCTCCAGTGTCCCCAGCACCAGCTAGGAGCAGGAGCACCACTGCCCTAGAGGCAACTAGGGGCCAGTGGGGTCCTGGCCATCTCCACTGGCTTGTTGGGCATACACGGCTAGGTCTTTGCTAGGGATGGGTCTGCTGGGAAGTCCTGAGAATGGACCCCTTAGGAGATGTGAAATGAACCCACAGCTACTACCCCTGGCAGAATGTGTCTCCTTGCCTAACTGGACCTAGAATATGTTCAGCTGGGAGCTGAAATGGAATTAGTATTCATTCAGAAACATGAAATCCACAATGAGTTAGCTATTGTTACCTTTTTTCTTTTTTACCTGATGTACTACAATAGCTTCTTTTACTCAAGATGGTGTTAGCACTTAGCAAGCTCATAACTTGCTGTGCTAAAAGTGTGTGAACAAACAGAAATTATAATTACAGGACCAGTGCCCTTCTTCTGCTGAACATCCAAACCAGTCAGTTGGCTGGTAGAATTTGTGGTACATTCTAAATGAGCTGTTGGCTGTCTTTTTAGTAATTTGCCATTTCTTATTTGACAGAATGCATTTAACATTTGGATAAAAGAAGCTAGAAGACTAAAGTTTAAAATAATGAGCAGGCTTTTGTTTATCCACAATGGATTCTGGTATTAGTCATTATGGTTTTTATTAGTTGTTTTCTAAAGGAATTTTAGGAATTGTTAGAAACTTCTTGATGTTTATCTAAGGAAATGAGTTGGATATGTTTGTTTCATTCCCCATACCAGGCAAAAAAAAAAAAAAAAGTTAATTTTAAAACCCTGAACCAAAATTGGTCACCTGTTTACTTCAGGTG
>WAAB01004134.1:69307-113487 GCA_013389865.1 Piaya cayana | reverse complement strand
ATTGCTCCTCTAGTTCCGGGGTTTGTACACAGAGGGAACAGCTTTCTTTGCGATTAAAGACTGAGGCAAAGAAGGCATTTAGTACCTCAGCCTTCTCCTCATCCCCTGTTACTGTTGTTCCCTCTGTGTCCAAAAGGAACTGTATGGTCTCCCTAGTTCTCCTTTTGTTATTAATATATTTGTAGAAGGATTTCTTATTATCCTTCACAGTCTTAGCCAACCTGAGTTCTAGATATTAGGCAGTAAGGGAGCTTCATCCTGGCCTTTTTGTTTTCTACTGCAGATTTACATATATAAATCTGTCTGGGATCACAGCACCTGGGTTCTCAGGGTTGATCTTTGCAATGCAGTTGGCATCTATAGAATATATAGGGAAAGATCACTTCTGAGGTGCAATGTGTGGAGGAAACACGTTGTGTCTGAAGACATATTGCTGGAGGTAGGTATATCTTCTGTATTCTGTGTCACACAGGTTGTGTGGCTCAAAACTGATGGAGTCAGCGCACAAACAGTGCCATAGGAACTTTAGAAAATAAAAAGCTAGGAAACTTCTTAAAGAAATAAAACTCAATTTCAGGAACATCATTTTAGTGCTGCTATTTAAGAAATAAAGCCTGCTAGGCCACCTATATAATCTTTCTTGAGCTTGGGATGTACTGCTTAGGTAAAAAGGAGTGTAACAGTTCATCTCTCATAAATCTGCTTGAAAATCTATCACTAGTTTCTCACCAGATTGTTGTGTTGAATGTCATGTTGCTGTGCTTATGTGTTTACAACAGTCCTTTATCAGGGAAAGCTGCAGCCATTTTTCCTCTCTTGAGGCATGCTGTGACGCAAGTCTTTCACTGGTTTGGATCCTGCTTGCTTAGGTCTTAACGATTAGAATTTCACTTTCCTTCCCCCTTCCCATTATATCCTAGTTTAAAATTTTGTGAAAATTCTGAAATCAATAATTCTTCATTTTGAATAGCATCCCTACAAAATAGGCAGTCAAATACATTCCTTCACTTTTCTTAGTACTCTGAGGCACATTGATGAATACACTGGCATTCGTTCACAGACAGCAGCTGGTCCTATAATTAATGATTACAGTAATCCAATTTTCACAGAAAAATGTGACAAAACTGAGTTGCAGGCTTAAAATTTTTTGGCTTGCCCCACGATGTGCCCCAGAATAGATGCATGCATCAGGGACAGGGAAGAAATGAATGTTTTCTGGTTTGTTTGGGTTTTTTTACATTAAAAAAAGGAGAAATCAGAATGTCAGTGATGCAGAAATTCCATAATGAAGACAATTTATAGTAATACATGGATTCCCAAGTTCCCATGAAATTCAGTGGAATTCCAGTTGACTTGACTACGTTGTAGCAACATTCCTATGCTGGACCTGTGGAGAGGAAAACAAGGTTGTTGACCATAAACTTGTGAATTGATACTGTTCAATACATGTGAATAAACTGAATGTTTTTTCAAGGAAAAGTTTAGAGGCTTCTAAAACACAAAATGTGGCCTTTAGCTTGAAAAGGTGGAAGAACAAATCCATTTTAAGGACCAGAAAAATAATTTCAAAAAAAACCCCCAAAAGTCTCAAAACAAATCAAGTTTTCTGTCATTAGAGGAAGAGCTAGAATAGTGTGTCCTGTATCTGTAAAGAAAAATCTCTGCTATTTTAATGGGACAATTATTTCAAAATGAAAGTTTTTGCCAAAATCAGATCTTTTTCAGAGTTTTTTTTTTTCTCTGTGTATGTAAAGGCAAATAGCTTTCCATTTGCCTAATCCAGGCACTCCTGGATTAGGCTTTCCATTTGCCTAATCCATTCCACTCCTCCTATCTTTAGTCTGAATGTTATGATGGAGTCTGTTATGCCAATGGACTTTAGAATGTTTGGGGTCAGTCTCAAGTTATGTTTATGGACTTTGGCTGCAGTTTCTCTTTAGTATTGGTAAAAATCACACAGATGAAATATAAAAGCAGATTTTATTATTACATTTTNTTTTTGCCAAAATCAGATCTTTTTCAGAGTTTTTTTTTTTCTCTGTGTATGTAAAGGCAAATAGCTTTCCATTTGCCTAATCCAGGGGCTGGCATAAACTTTCCACTCCTCCTATCTTTAGTCTGAATGTTATGATGGAGTCTGTTATGCCAATGGACTTTAGAATGTTTGGGGTCAGTCTCAAGTTATGTTTATGGACTTTGGCTGCAGTTTCTCTTTAGTATTGGTAAAAATCACACAGATGAAATATAAAAGCAGATTTTATTATTACATTTTAAACCTAATGGAAGTAATGTGCTCAAGTCACAGTTACAACACATTGTAAATGAATTCAGTAATTATGGTCTGCAGAAGGGCTGTTTAGCTTTCAATTTGAAAGAAATTAGCAGGGGTTTGTCTAACAAACACTGAGAGACAGTGAGAAAAATGTCTGGTCTTGAAGTGTCTAATTTGGGCTTGTATCTTGGTTTCAGTTTCTGGGATAATGAATGGGCACGTTCCTTTGTTGGTCTTTGAGTCAAATTGCATTCATCCTTTCAGGACTCAGGTGTTTCTCAAGAGTTTTTGTCTACAGCGTGATTAATAGGCCTTTTCTGTGTGGTGGGAGTTACAGTAAAATTTGTGCTATTTTTGCCTTCGCTTCTGCCTTTCTGTGTGCTGGGATTACAAATGCCTTTCTGTGTAGTAGGAAGAGACATGAAAATATGCAAGTTACTATTTAAAAGGAAGCAGTAGAAAGAGAGCAGATACACCATGCTCACCTGTGTTATGTCATTGGTGTTTTGTTGTTAGGTGTTTTAAAATAATTTTTCTCTTAGATATCTGTGGATTTTGGGGAAAGAGACAGCATTTTATTTAGTCAGCATGTACTGGTTAAGCATTGCTGTGGTCTTACTCCAGAATTGCAGATTCTGGGATAATAGTGGCAACAAATAATAATGATGATGAGAGTTAGTCCAGATGTTTATCCTGAGGTTAAAATCACATCAACAATGCAACCAAACATGATTTGATTTGTCTTTTTCCTCCTTAAGCGAGGACGTGTTAGACAAGTCTGGATGGTGAGCAAAGTGTTCTTTGCTCCCCACTTAATCCATTCAGCAGCTCTATTGCTTCTCCCTATAGCTTCATCTTACAAACTTGAATCACACAAAAGAACTCCAGAAAGTCTTTATTTCATAGTGTTTCATGAATCTGAAATGAAAGCCTCTTCAGTAAGTCCTCATGTCTGAATTTATGAGATGTAGCAAGCTGGTATTGTTTGGTTTTTCCTTAACTGTCCTTGAGGTATGGTAGCATATATTAGGAAGCCCATTGCAGAGTTCTGTAGCTAACTTTATATGTGAATGTTGGGGTTTTAAAGGAAGAAGAAAGCCAAACCATCATTGCCCATTTACAAAACATAACTGAATTGAAATGTTTGTCCAGATAGAATATGGCTGACAGTTGCATGAAGCTTATTTGCTTTTCATGCAATTGACTGGCTGTTTCTGTTTTCCAAAGAAAATGCCTTTCCTCTTTGCATAAACTGTCAAGAGAGCAGAATGCAGTAGTAATGTTGCTTTTCTTCTCAACCTCTTCTACTGCCCCTGGGAAGTGGATGCTGCACAAAAAAAATCATCATCTTCCCACTTGCACCCCACTCCTTCAAGGTGCCGATGCCCTCCTGAATGTTGGTGGCTTGGTAGCAACGTCCACGTGACATCAGTGAGGATTGCTGTCATGATGAAGTTCTTGACAGGTACTTGATGTCATCTGCTGCAAGATAGGTCTAAGATGCCTGGAGGATGAAATTCTCTCTTGCTATTATAGCAAAGGCATTTTTTTCCTCATATTTCTCTTTTGTAGGGTATAGGCAATGAAAGTGAAAACAAATGCAATGTTTAAAGGAACACTTAGTTGTCATTGGTGTCTTCCCTACCAAAATAACCTTGGTTTACTCTCATTTGTAAATGACAAAATTAATTATAATTTATGTTTAATATGGGAAAAGGGAGGAGAGGTAGGCCCTACCATCTGCTAAACAGGCAGTTTCAAAACTGAAGTGAATAAAAATGGTGCTCTTATTAAAATACCGATACAGCTTTTTATTGTTCTGCCCATCATACCTTATCATTAAATATTTAGAATTACCTGAAATGTGTTTAAGCAGACAAGAAACACCCACCCCTGCCATGTTTTGAAAAATTCAGGTATTGTAATTTGATACACAAGAAATGCATTAGTCATCACGTGTCTTGAAGTACAGACCATGTAAGAACTGCAAGTCCACGTAGCTCATGCTTTGTTTTTCGGAGTTACACTTTGTCTTGCATTAGCAAAGTTGGTCTGAATCAGCAAACACCTAAATACATGTTCTTCCTTTTTGTTAAGTGGCAAAAATTCCCATGAAAAAGAAATGGTAAATCGTTCAATCTGTACAATACTGGCTATAGAGCTTCCTGGAATTGTTTCTGTATAGATTGAAGTAACTTAGGCTTGCAAAACATAGCATCTAGATTTAATGAAAAGCACAAACCCCTCACCTCTAGGAAATGGTGGATATTATATGGTTACCAGTGTAATTGTAAAAGGTGCTCTCCAGCTGTGTTTTTCTGAGCTGGGCTGTTTCTGTCCATTTCTTTTTAATGCATAATCATAGTCCTTGGATATAAATTTCATTAGAAACATGAATCCTGATTTGACAGTGTTTCTTTAATGTATCAAAGTTCTTGATAATGATGTTCAAAAACAGTATAAAAATGCCAAGATTTGTTTTTTAAGGAAGAGAAATTAAATATAGACTCATATTAGTAAGATCTCCGGCATGAGTTATTCATGCAAATTGAATGCATCTGTATCTAGGAATGACAATGAGTTAAGCTAACTGAACCATTCAAGCAGGCTTGGAGCCAAGTGATTGAGAGTAAAACTGATGAAAAGTTCACTGAGCTTTTAAAACCTCAACTCAAATAACCTGTAATATTGCTGTTTTAAGGGTTTTCTCTAGAAAGTTAATTATACTGAGTTTCCAATTGATTTTTTTTAAGAGAAAACCATTCAGTTACTGACTCCAGGACTTATCTCAGGGAAGAAATTTGCTGTGATTTGGGAGTTTTAGCACTGATTAAACATTTTTTCAGCTGCTTTTGACTTAAAAGAGCAATCTGATTTACAAGCGATAAATGAGAGTCATGCTAGATGGGCTACAGCTGAATGCATCTGTTGTTTAGACTCACTAATGAAAATAAGAAATATTCCTTTAAGTCTTGTGAAACAAGTTCTGAAGGGATAGGGTCTCTGTAAACCCGTGATGCTTCCTATTTTTTGAATTTTCTTTTCTGTTTGGGATTCTTTGTGTTGGCATGAAGATCCATGTCCTTCAGGCCTGAACTGAAGTATCTGCCTCTGTGGAGAATGAGCAATTTCTTGAAAGAATGAAGTCTAGTTTTTATGCGTCAGGATTTCAGCTGCTGTTACCATTGTTTTAAGTGCTGTGGCCAGCAGCGGATTGGTCATCATCACTTAGGGGCTTAAGGTCTCGTGCATCCACCTTTTCGAAGAATTTAGGGCAACTGTTACACCTTTCCTTAAGAAATATCATGCTGTATTCTCCTTCTGGTTTAACACACCCTGTGTAGAAAGAAGGGAAAGGACATCAGAGTGGAAAGTAGACAAGTGGGTTCCAGATTGTGTTTCTCACTTTGCTTGCATGTGTTCTTGTGGGAGCCTTTGCAATGGCAGATGTAGATCATAGCACCCTCAGAGCCATCCTGGCTTGGGCTTAGATGGGCTGTGCTTCCCAAGAGGCTGCAGAATTGCTGCAGTAGCAATGGGTCGTGGATGATCTGCGTCCTCAAATGGCCCTTTGCCTCTTCCACTTGCAAAACCAAGAATCCCACTTGGACCATGAACATTACACAGTACAGGGTTTTTTTACCACCTCTTTATCCCATGCAGGAACACCTTCCCCAATGCTAAATTCTGTCAGCCTTCTGTTCCTGGACAGGAACAGGTACAGGGATAGCAGTGGATGCAGAACAGTACACCATATCGAACACTTCAGTGTCCAAACCAGTGGGAAAAAAAACTCGAGTATGAGAAATGTAAACTGTGCTTTTCTGTTTCATCAGGCTCATATACTGAGCAAAGATCGTTATGACCTGAGTAAATTTACAGTACAATTGTTGTCTTATGGTTCATAGAGATGTTATTTTAAATGCATGGAAATAATTCACTATATTCTCTCTATGGCTCTGATATTTTAAAAATCACCAATGAATCTTTAGTGTCTTGTTTATGAGCCCAAGGCAAAGTCACTCATGACAATATGAATATTACCTTTGACACCATGAAACGTATTGGTTTATCTGTTTCTAAGAAAATGTGTGTATTTGATGATACTTAGGAGCAAAACTCACCATTCTTTCTTACTCCATGTCACCTTGATGTTTGATTAATGCAGCCAAAAGTCGACCTTTCAGGCATGGTGTGGCCTTCTTAAAGAGCATGACAATTAATACATTGCTTCAGGAAAGGGCTTTATTATGATGATGATTGTACATAAACTCCAGCTGAAGTTCTTGAAGTGTAGTTGCCAAAGTTATAAAGAGACAGACAGCTACATGCCCCAGCTTTGTTATAAAACAGATATCCAGAAAAAAAATGTATTTGGGGAGCAACCCATCTGCCCTGTGACTAAGCTGACTTCTATAGCTACAAAATCATTCAATTTCGTTTTACTGGTTTTGTAACTGAGGAACTTGACTTTTCTGGCTTATATGACTGTTGCACATCTCAGTCATACTTCTGCCTTGATTCCTTCTTGGAAATCTATAATTCCTTCTATTCTTTTCAAGAGAAAATTTATGCAATAAGGGGGTGACCCCTCTGGCTTATCTTCAGCTCCATTTGCTTATCCATATGTTTACTGTTTTCAGAAGTGTTTGAGTAGATTGTGCGTGGGTTGAGTTCCAGATTAGTTTTAGCCCACACCATAACATCTACAACCCTGGAGCTGAAGACCCATACATCATCAAGTCTCCTTTTTTCACTACTGACCATATGCAACAGGAAGATTTTTAAGTAGAGTTTTATCGTGGGTGACTTGGATCTCTGATGCAGAAATCATTTCAGTAAAACAGATCAAAAGGTTATCAAAGCACATGACAAGGCTAGTTCAGTTGGACACCCGTGGCTAGTATGAAGAAAGTTGTGGAACAAGCAGAGATGGCCTTTGAACTGTGATAGAAGCCACTTTGTTTAGTGACTTTCTTACTTCTTTGGTCAGCTTAGCCCTTGAAGTTGGTGTTTGATAGCTGCATCATTGCAGGCAGACTGCAAACTAGAGAGAAGATGGCAGAAATGTTTCCAAATTGTTTACTTACAAAACAGTTTTTAGTTCTTTTTTAAAAACAATAATATTCTATCTTTAATTAATTATAATTTTTATTTTTGAAAAAGTCAAATGTGGAAAATGTTCTAATAACTGAAATGTAATATCACCTGATTTGAGGTGAAGAAGATTACTTCTTTTTGCCTTTTTTGTTCTTTCCCCCTACTCTTTCTAAAATAATAGAGGAAGAACAGAAACCCAGATTGACCTACAATCATACGCACAAAATTGTTCAAATATTTTTCATTTGTACCATCAAACCAAAAATGTATTTATCCAGTTCCAGCTAATCCCATGTTTCACAATGAATCCTTGGTGCCTTTGCATAACCTTAGACTTCTGTGGTTCACTGTTCACGCTGAGAAGAAACAGAATAGCATGTTATTTAGGGGATGGGGTTTTGGAGTCAGTTAGGCTGGAGAAATATTTTGAAGACAAATAAATGGTGCAGCTGGGAGAAGACTGCTGAAAGGAGGACCATGAGAACATGCTGACATATCTCTTCCTCTTTGCTAAAGCAATGCATTCCTCTTATGTCAGAGAGATATTTAAAGTTGAGAACAGATGTAAATTTCTGTATAGGTTGTTTGTTGTTTGTGTTTGATTGGGGTTTTTTGTTTGTTGGTTGTTTTTTTAATAGAAATACATTTTAAAATAACTCTGCAAAGCTGTAGTAGTATGGAGCAAGGAGGAAGAGGAAAGTTGTCATTTGTTCTCTCTCCTCCTTAGACTTCTTTTGTAACTTGTGGTATTTTGCTTAATGCTTTAAGTTTGATTGTTAAAATGGTGATAACGTGCTCGTGCTTCATGGGAGAAACATTGAAATGTAAGAAACAGGATTTATTCAGATATACAGAGTGTTTTGAAATTCCTATAAATTAGATATTATAAAAAATATTAAAATTTAGCTCATTTTTCCTTTACAAAGGGAAGCCATCCCTGCAGAGGTCTTGTTCATCCCTACTGAGGTGTTTGTGCTTGGAGCACCTCCAGTCATGCAAAAGATTTTCTCATGAGATTGATGTTAGCGCAATAGTTACCTGACTTGAATGGGATGGCATATGGCTAGGAACTCAGATACTGTGTTATTTGAAGTAGAAACAGCCTAAATGCAATGGAACTTCCTATAATGTTTCATGTATCTCCCCTTTTCTATTTTGCATTTCAAAGGTCAGCATGTCAGTTTGACAGAGAGTTTCCAGCTGTTGTACAGACATAGATTAAGGCTTCTAATGTTTAGTTTTACTTTTATTCTTCCATCTTAAATAAATGGTTGGTTGGTAGGTAAATAGAAGACCTGATAACTATTTTGTTGGGTAAGTTTATTATATTATATTCACAAGTGATCTTGGGACATACAGGGGTTATTCTGGCATAATGTACAATTTAAAATTGAGCTTTACTCAGTCATCTGTGATTAGGCCTTAGGAGGAATAGACTCTTGCTGCAGAACAGCGTTTTTAGTTCATTTCATCATTATTTAAGAGGGATGAGCAGCATGCCTTCCAGTAAAAACAGAAATAGCTGTGAAAATGCATAGCTGGAGCCCGATAGATTAAACCCCATGCCCAGGAAGAGGCCATCAGGTCCCTTGTTGTTTCTGACCTTCACAGAGGTACGATGAATGAAGCGCACCTTGGATTCTTCATTTTCTTCATGTACAAAGTCACCTCTTTCTTTCTGTCCCTTTGAGTTTTGCAGTGTTTCTCAGGCACTTGTTCCTTTCAAAAGAAAATGCACTGAGGCACCCAGTTTAGCCTTTTGTATTGACCACAAGTGAATAAACAGCTTTGAGCTGCCTCTGGTAGGGAAAAGTTTAGCCTACAATACTTCACCTGCTACTTAGAGGTTGTTATTGCAAAGTCTGGAAGAAGGGCAACATTGTGGCTGTTTTTAAAAAGAGTAGAAAAGATGACCTTGAGAACTATCAACCTGTCAGCCTCACCTCTGTGTCTGGGAAAATCATGGAACAGATCCTCCTAGAAGACACGCTGAAGCATATGGAGGACAGAGAAGTGATTAGAGACAGCCAGCATGGCTTCACCAAGGGCAGGTCCTGCCTGACCAACCTAGTGGCTTTCAATGATAAGGTGACCTCATCAATATACATGGGAAAAGCAATGGATATAATCTATCTGGGTTTCTGTAAAGCCTTTGATTTGATTCCCCCCAACAACATTCCATCTAAATTGGAGAGATATGGATTTGATGAGTGGACTGTTCAGTGGATAAGAAACTGGTTGGATGGTCATATTCAGCCAGTAGTGATCAACAGCTCAATGACCTGATGGAGATCTGTGACAATAGGTGTCCCTGAGGGGTCAGTACACGGAGCAGTGCTGCTTAATATTTTCATCAATTATATAAACAGCAGAATTGAGTGCACTCTCAGGAAGTTTTCAGGTGACACCAAGCTGAGTGGTGCAGTTGTCACACCTGAAAGATGGGAAGTCATACAGAGGGACCTGGACAAGCTGGAGAAGTTGGCTTGTGTGGGCCTCATGAAGTTCAACAAGGGCAAGTGCAAGCTCCTACACCTGGGTTGAGGCAATCCTGTAGAGAAGGACTTGGGGTGATGGTTGATGAGAAGATTGATATGAGCTGGCAATGTGGGCTTACAGCCCAGGTGGCCAACAATATCCTGGGCTGCATCACCAGAAGCGTGGCCATCAGGTTGAGGGAGGTGATTCTGCCCCTCTGTTCTTCTCTTGTGAGACCCACCTGGGGTACTTTGTCTGGTTCTGGAATCCCCAACATAAGAAGTATATGGAACTGTTGGAATGGGTCCAGAGGAAGGCCATGAAGATGACCAGAGAGCTGGAGCGCCTACCATACGAGGGCAGGCTAAGAGAGTTGGGGTTGTTCAGCCTGGAGAAAAGAAGACTGCAGGGAAACCTTATAGCAGCCTTCCAGTGCCTGAAGGGGACATACAAGAAAGCTGTGAAGGGACTTTTTACAAAGGCTTGTAGTGATAGAATGAGGGGGAGTGATTATAAATTGGAAGGGGGAAGACTTAGCTTAGATATTAAGAGAAAATTCTTCACAATGAGGCTCTGGCACAGGTTGCTGAAGGAAGTTGTGAATGCTCTCTCCCTGGAAGGGTTTGAAGCTGTGTTGGATGGGGCCTTGGGCAGCTTGGTCTAAGTGGGGCATGTTCCTGCCCATGGCAGGGGAGTTGGAACTGGATGATCTTAAAGGTCCCTTCCAAATCAAACTATTCTATGATTCTTTTTCACCTACTATGTTTCTGCTACTCTAGTTTGAACTTAATTTGGTGTTGTGAACTTTTGACATGTGTGTGCTGAGCTACTTGCAGGATCTAAGTGCAACAGCCCATAGTTTATGAATCCTAACTCACCTTATGCAACAGAAGCACCAGGGTGTTCATGCTGGCCACTACTACAGTATCTGCAGTTATGTGCAAACCCAAAATATCATGTAACGCAGTCTGATTTTCATAATAGGTTTTGGCACTTTTAGTACTTTGGCTTCTAAGTGCCTGGCAAGAGGTTTCTTAAACTGGTGTGTAAGACTTACAAAGACAGCTAAATTCTGAGTGGATCTTCCGTGCATAGGTCTTTAGTCCTTCTGCATGAGGAAACAGTGTGTGTGTATGTTCATACAAATTCTTGGGGCAAACTGATAAAGCAATATCATATACACTTTTGCATATAACCGCTAGGTTGCTGGCTCCTGAAGTCAGCTAGTGTGTCTTAAAGGCAGTTAGCATGAAGAATGTGGCCCTCATCGGGTCTGTCACCAATCTATCACCCTCACATAGGGTGGCACATGTGAAAATGCTGAAGCAGCAAGGCAGCAATTTACTTTTAGGGTTGAGGATTAATGTAAGCTCATTTACCACTCATCAAGAGTTTTGTGTGATCTGTAGTAGGCTTTGATTATGAGTTAAGCACTGAATATGATGCAGAAAAAAATGCCATTATCCAAACTTTGCCAGGTGTGCTTCATGCAGATTTTCACTGAAGTCTATTATGTTTTAAACCATATGGTAATTCAGATTAATTGTAAAACATGTAATTGTAAAAAAGCTGGAAATAATTTTTTTTTAAAAAAAGCATAATTGAAAAATACCACAATAAAACACATATTAAAACTAAAGATAAAATTCCTATAGCTTACGAACTATGATAAAGAGGAAATACTGTGTACCATCTGAAATCAACTTTTCCACTAAAAATGGTGAAACCTTGTTCATACCATGTGATAAAACATCTCAAACTCCAAACTTGTTAGCAGTATATTTGCTTGAAACAAGAACAATTTTATCTACTGGGAAAATGTGAGAGAGATTGTGAAGTGGGGGTATATTTTTATGCTATTTTACCCATGGCAACGTGCAAATCTGAGGGGTCTGTTTACCAAGTAAAATAACCCTTACCTCGGCAGTATTTTTGATGGTCTTATGAGGTCTGAGGCCCTCTGAATCTCACCAGCTCATTACAGCTGAAGCAAGTGTGAGTGTTCCACAGCACATGTAAGCACTCGGTGCATCCTCAATCAGTGTGGGAAAAAAATGTGGGTCGCTGCTTTCTGAGTGGCATTTCTTCACTTCAGCTGCACATTTGAAGAGTCAGCAATAGCAAGCTTTCTTGTTTCCGAATCTCAGTCTATCAAAGGAAATAGAAGAGTTCACTGTGGGAAGGAGTTTTCCTGCTGATATGGTGTAACAATATAGTTTCTGATATCTGTAGCTTCTGGGGGAAATAGCTACAATAATGCTGGCAATTGAGGGAGCAGTAAATGTGCTTGCTCTTGAACATTAGCTAGAGTCTGAAGAAAATTTCTGTAAGATCTTAAAAATGCTGTATCTCGCATTTCTCCACACTTCTCCACTGTTTGGCCTTTCTTTTTTCTTAAAGGTATTATAAAAATCCTGTTTTCATCAAACATCTTTAGGACACTAAGTGTTAATTCTGGCCCTAGGTTGCTTGCCTGTAGAAAAACCTCTATGTCTAAGATTATCAACAAGTGCCGTACAAGAAAAGTACAAGATCCAACATAGACTTTTCTCGTTTAGTTTATAAAAGGATGCATGCATTTGTGGGCATATGCGATTAGTGAGCCTTTTGACTTTATTCTATGCAAATTAAAGTACTTATTCTCTCTGGAGTGATAGCTAAATGTTGTTATAGTTGAAGTTTTTTGTATAGTCCTCATTACCAGTATATAGTATTCTTGGCTACACAGGCAGGCGTTATAGGCTGTAATAAAACTTTCCATTGTAAAATAATGGTCAATTCTCTGTATGGATGCATCAAAGCAGAAAGGAAACACAGCTAGGTTGAGCCAACACACTTGCCTATCAAACCCTGTGATCTTCACCTGTCCAATTCTAGTGTTTATTAACATAATTGTGTCAAAGCAAAAACTGACTTTTAGTCACAATCAATTTGAACATTGGTAGTGCATTAATGCAATATTTTAATTATTTGCGATGGGAGAGATTAACTCATAAGGCATAAATGAACAGTGATTAGAAAACTGGGGGAAATGGAAGATTTGCTGGTGGAGGGAAAGTGTGGAAATTTTTGTCTCTGGCCAAGTTTCGCTTGTCTTTTGTTCATGAGTTTAATGACTATATGCCAGAGGTTTGTTTGGGTTACTGAAATAGCAGGCAAAAGTCTGAGGGGTATGAAAAGGAATCCTCTTCAAGTAAAACTGCTCTTTTATTTCAGTCAGTGCCAGTGCAGACATCTTTGCTCAGTAGCTGGAATATATTATCTTTTTCAAAAGGCCAGTTGAAAAAGATTGAATACATGAGCTAATTTTAAATCAAAAGCTGTGTGATAATACATTAATCTTTCCTCATCTGACATTATCCACCCAGGAAAAAGAAAAATGCACAGTCTTGCTGACCTAACATATGGGATATGACCTACCTGCACAAGCTGCGGGGAGGGAGAGAACCAGTATGTGCCTGAGGGCAAAGTCCTTGGGGGAAGCTGTGAAGCAACCAAAGTCTTGAGCCACTGTAAGGTCCAACAAAGCAGTAACAAATATATTTCAAACAAAGCTGCAGTTGAAAGAAGCACCATGAGACTGCGTGCCTTTATATTTCTAAAAATCAGCCTTCCTTATAGATTGATATTAACTTTTTCATGTTTACTTTCTTTCTTCTGGTCCTCAGTAAGAGGAATGAAGTGTACTGTGTGAAATGTTCACAGCCATACATATTGTGTGGTTGGGAATCACTCTTGAATGTGAGTTGATAATTGTTTCTCTGTTTTTAGGCAGTTCTTATTGAAACACAAATTTCCAAGGCTTATGGACCCCAGCACAACCTATTTGTCATCCCTGGACATAAGCTGCACTATGCATATAGCAAATTACACTACATAATGTCAATTAAGTGTCGTAAAACTGATCAGCCCAGTTGGCTTTAAAGTAAAGAAGCCAAACAAAAGTCATGCAGGTCTGCCTAAGTTGCACCTGTGGTAGCGATGTATCTCACTGGCTTCACTTGAATCAACAGCCCACAGAATCCACAGCTTCTTGAGGGTGCCTTACTCTGGCTTCTGACCAAAGGGATCTGAAAGCTTTATTATTTTAAAATGTGTGCTATTCTCTTCTTGTTTCTTGCAAAATAAATTACTTTTTTCTCCTGAACTTGGACAAATTACCCATAGATGAAAGCACTTGTATAGTTTTGATCCAGCATCCAGAGTGAGGTGGGAAGGGCAGCTGTGAAGATGAGGTTGTTGTGGTGCTGTTGCTATGAAGGGAGGATCAGTGACGCGGTTATGAAGTTGTAGGTGGATTACTTAGGGAATTTTATTTCTGACTGGTGTTGTTATGCTACAGTTTGTGTGTGGTGTTGGGCATATTGTTTCTCATTCCTTTCACTTACTCCCAATGTGGGAATGGGTGTAGCAGGAACCTCTTCCTGGGAGGTGTGGCAGGTAAATAGGAAAATCTCTTTTAAGAACTTCTCTCTATATATTCTCGAAGAAATATTAGCTTTCTCTTGTTTTCTACCCAGTTTTAAGGAACATCTCTCCAGCTCAAGCTCAGCCATGTTTGTAAAGCAGAGTTTAATGCCGGCATGACAAAGCACAGTATGTTTGTGACTCAATAGCATTGTGATGCAGCTTTTCTCATAAGGCCCTGGCTTGCTTTTGTATGAAAGAGGAATTAAGGAAGCTCTTTACAGAAACAGCTCACCTATGAAACAGTGTTTCCAGCAAACAGCATCTAAGAAACTCTGCAAGCACAAGAAGTGCTTAATGCAATCAGCTGAATTGTTTTGATTTTTGAAACCATATTTTCTCTTATTAATGCCTTAAGCTCACTGGATATTGTTAGCACACTTTTCTCCATAGTGTAAAACAAGAAACTCTTTCTTCAAAAAAGCAGTTATTAGGCTTTTTAAGTCCTTGTCTTAATTTGAGTGATAATATGTAATCCTAATCAAATTTTTAACTGAGGTATTTACCCAGCTCCTGAATGTTGTTTTCGCAGAACTAGGACAAAATCATGTCCAGGGTAGTAATACACTTTTGTAAAGATATATAGCATGTGAAATGCAGTGCTAGTATATAGCATTAATCAGGATGTCACAGCTTCTGAAATGAGCTCCTGTCAGGGAGCATATATTGGTGCTCTGGCTGATAATGGCCTCGCTAATTTACGACTGACTACCATGTCTATAATAATGAAAAAAATCTCTTCCTAGTGCTCTTTGAAATTTTCCCATTGATGCGTGTCATTTTTTGAGCAGGATAGAATAGCTCTGTCATAACATAATCTCTGTTCTGTAAATGCAGAATATGCTATTATATAGAACAAAAATGTTATACTGTGTGGTGTAGGCAAGATAATATAAACAGAACTGTACTGTGTTTGTTCTTGGTAATAGAATTCTTTTATCTAGTCAACTCTTCCCTTCCTTTGCTTTGAAAGAGGCTTTTTAGAGAAACACAAGGTTTAGTTCATTTAAAAATGAGTTTCTGATTTCAAGAGTGCAGAAGGTTTAGTCTCAAATCAGTAAATTGATCTATGGTAAAATCACCATTTTAGAAATCTCAAATAACAGATTATAGTAATGCTTTGTTGGTAGTGAATCTCTCATGGAAAGAATTGTTTATTTGAATTCTTAAGCTACCTTGTTCTCAGTTTAGACTTATCCATTTTATGAGTGGAGCCTTTTTGATCATTGAAGCAATTATACGAAGCCCTTTGAATGGTCATTTTCTTAAAGTAGTCAGTATTTAATATAGTTTATTCCTGGTAAGCTTTACTGTTTGTAATTTGGATGCTGACATTTGGGCAGGTTTTAAGAGTTTATTAGTTTTGCAAAGTCAATGAACAGGTATTGTGCAATATATAGAAAATCCCATTTATATACCAATATAGTGTGTATACTTGTAGTGTGCAAGAAGAAAATTGCAATCCAAGTTGAATACTACAAGATCATTAGAAGAGACTAAAATATAACCTATTGATGTATCTCATCTATTTTTAAGAGAAATCAAAGCATAGTCCCTGAGAATTCTTGCCAAAAAAACCCTGTGTTGCTTTTGAAGGCTATTACAGCACCAGGGGAGTGCAGTTGCATTGGCCAGTGTTACACAGATGCTTTCCTGTGAAAATGCAAAGCAGCTCTGGAATTTGAGCATGCTCAAATACTTCGCTCTGAGCCTTCAGTTTAAAAAAAGTCCCTGGAGTGCACCAACCAGTTCATGCCAACTTCTCCTCTCAGTTTAGGACATGAAAAATAGTAATCTTAATACTGAAAAATGATAGCAAAGAGTATTTTTATGTTGGATGCTCCTTAATTTTCACAGACGCATAGTGCCTCACTACCTGTATATAATGTTACGATATGTACGAAGGTAATTGCACAAAATTGTCATACAAAGTTGTTACAGTAATAAGCTGCTGTTGGAATCTCACATCTTCTGATCTTGCTGACCCATTTTATTGTAGCATTACTCTTTGTCAAAGGCTTGGCAAAATTCCTGCCAGACAGGATGCAGATGTGTGCTCAGAGATTCAAACCTTTTCTTCACATCTTTTCCTGCTTCTTTATGGTGAAAATATGTTGTTCTTTAACCTGATGAGGTTGTCTCTGGGGACTGCTTCCAGGCCCCTAACACAAAGATAATTCTCACGTCCCTTCTCCATACAACCGATGAGTGCCGTGCTGGAGGGATGGGTGTCCATGCTGAAGGCGGTGCCCTCTGAAACATGTCCTTGTGGTGTGCTCCACTTGTTCTGGAAAACCTCAAAAATATCTTTGCTTATTTTCATTTGTCTCTAGTATGGGCTCTGCTGGGAAACTGAATGAAGGGAAAATAAGGTCCTTCCAGCAAAAAGATGGGGGAATTTACTGAAAAGATTTAAGGATTTATAAGTAATTTGGATAAATCACTGTCTGAAACACAGGGCCATATTTCTGTCTGTCAACCTCTCTGTGTTGTTTCCCATCAATGTGGTATTATGGAGCTATTTGAAAGTCATCAGATATTTTAGGATGTCATCTAATAAAAAAGTTTAAAGAAATGGGAGGTTCTGAAAGTTTTCTTTCTGTTCAGAGCTCTTTAGAATGATACTGAATAGCTGTGGAAAATTTGCCCTTTGAAATACCGAATACCAATATTTCTTGTGTACTATATTGGGCATCTCCTGACCCATTCATTAAATTGTAACATTGAATCCTTGGCAACTTTCTAGTCTACTGATGATTTATTTAACTCCAAAAATGAGATACAAAAAAAGGTTGAAAGACTGAAAGAAGCATTTTGGTGCTAAAATAAATCAGAGTTGAGATTTTTGGTGTTGTGTTTTTGTTTTTTTTTAAAAAGATAATAGAGAGGTAAGTAGAGAATACAAAACATAAAAACCTTCTCAAAGGAAAATACAGGACATATTTTCCCTAAATGGAAGCAGAAAGCATAACGAAACATAAGGATGAAGAGCTGAAGGCAGGTAAATTCAAAAGATGTAATGATAATGATGTATTAATTCAGTAGTGACCTAAGCCTTTAGAAAAAAGTAGGGGAATCTCCACTCTTGATATCTTCACACAAGTCTAGATGCCTTTTCAAAATATGTAGCAGTATTAGTTGGTTATTCATTGTGTGTCTGAGTGTTCTACTCTTGGTGGTGCTTAGTGATAGAGGGCGTGCACCAAACTTCTCACCATTTTCTCCTTCCTCACTTTGTCATGCATTATGACAGCAAATCCTTCCCTCTCTTTTGACTTAAGTTCCAGGCAGCTAAATTGAGCAGGAAATATTTTTTTATGACTAATTGAACCACACTGGTGTTGGGGATTAACCGTAGAAGGCAGCTAAGCACCACACAGCTGCTTGCTTACATTCCCCTCAGAACCTCCTCAACCTCAATGTGACAGGGAAAGAGAAAATGAAGAGTAAAAGCAAGAAAACTTGTGTGTTGAGATAAAATATTTGGAAGATATTAATAAGTGGCACGAGAGAGAAAGAAAAGGAAATTGAACAAGTGATGCGAAGACAGTTGGTCACTGCTTCCTATGAGGAGCCCAATGCCCCACCAGTTCCGAAGCAAAACTTCTAAGCCCACTCCTCTCTCCATGTTTGCTGAGCATAACGTTATATGACATGGGATATCTCCTTTATTAATTTGGGTCACCTACCTGATATTGTCCCCTCTCAGTGTCTGGCACATTCCCCAGTGTATTTGCCACGGAAGCAAAGTGAGAGGCAGAGAAGGCCTTGGTGCTGTACAAGCACTGTTCACACATAGCTAAAACTTTGTTGTGTTACATTAATGTCTTGCTCACAAACCTAAAGCACAGCACCGTAGGAGCTGCTATCAAGAAGAATAACTTCATCCCAGGCAGACCCAGTACAGCTAAGCCAAAAAATAAAACATATTATGAAAGGTAGTTGATTTTTTTGTTTTTGCAGGAAAGTATTGCAGGTGAAAAATTGGAATGGCTACTGTCACAGCAGTGATATAACCCAGTGCCCTGCAGGACGCTCAGGCAAGCTGCAAGAGGTGGAAGTCAGTAGAGTACCATGGTCAGCTAACCTGGAATATCCATTAATTTAATTGCCTCAATATGGAACATGTGAATTGAAGAGAGTAATTTGAAAAACCCTTTAAACCTCAGTGATACTGTGTTAGTTGCTCTTATGCAATGAAAGGCCTCTTCTACACATGAAAAGTATCTTCTGTGCAAAAGGGTCCAATGAAACAGATATATTTCTGATGGGAAGGGTCATGGTGGTTGTTTAGAGAGCCGTTTCTGAGGTAAAATGGCATAGTCAAACATTATATGTCACTTGTTTTGATAAAAGATTCTGCTAGATGAACTGTGCTAGCATAGAGAGTGGTATTCTTGCAGTCTGTGCACCTTTGTATTCCAAAAGTAGCACTTACTACAGTTTTTGGCTTTTGGCTTTTTTTTCATTTCTAAATCCTTATAGGTAGTCAACTTTTTCATCTTTATATACAAGGGACAGACATCTACACTTATGTATCCTCTTTATCACATGTTGGCCTATGGTCAGCAAGAGATATTGTTTTTATAACAGTCCCTGAAGATGCCAGCATGTGGAACAAAAGTTATTTTTCTACAGCTAGTACAGAAGATAGGTCATGTCACCATTTCTAGTAAGATGTACACACATATTTAAATGTAATCATAACTTCAATGAAATTTGACCATAATGGCTATAGGAAATGTAATTCTGGAGACATCATTCACAGGGGCCCAGGAGGCAAGGAGCCTTCTGCAGCTGGGGAATTCAAGAGACACTTTCTGTCTAAGTAAAACTTCCTAATCTCATTTTATCAGTATAAGAACTATCCTCATCAGCATTTTCAGTGCATACAGAATTTCAGCGTGAAAAATTAATAATTTCCTGTATGAGGTATAGGGACAAAAATCGCCTCTGCATTTGTGGAAAGTTCATTTTCTTAACGTGAAAATTCTTGTATAATAATGCTGCACAAATGGAAGGCTGTTATTACTCATAAAAAGAAAGATAAGAGTTAAGAAGGTTTGAGTATGAAAAAACCCAGCGGATTGCTTTTAAACTTGATTTAATTATCAAGTAGAAAGCATGCTGCATAATGAAAGGAATTTGCTGGAAATGCTGTAGACTTCAAAGTCATAATATTTTTCTCTACTAAGTTATTTGTAAAATTTATTGAATAAGTCTATCAAACTTCTACTGGGAAAAATGAATGTTGAGCAATGTCATGATTAAGAGGCTCCTGGAAGGTAAGCATGGAACTGACCTCAATGAGAGCAGTGGAGAAGAGGCTTGAAGAGCTTTAGTGAGACTGATGGGTGAAACAGTACTTCAGGGAAAGAAGCACTGACATACTGACTGATGCTTGATTTTTAGAACCTAGGGGTCCTGACTGCTATTCTTGCCTTGCTTTAGGCTCCCCAGGTAATCAGTTGTTGGCTGGTGCATGTGGGCAGTCCAAAGAAAAGGGATTAGGATGAATTCTTTAATGTGAGTTCTAGAGCAGGAAGTTGCACTCCTTTCTCTGTTTTGTAAACTTTGATTTATTTTCACTGCGCTGCACCTCAGAGCTCCTTATTCGGTATCTGGCATTTGTCCCTTGGCAGGTGTAGAGTTAAGCCCCTCTCTAGGAGAGGAGCAAGAATGAGCCAAGAGATGTCCTTTCCTAGCTGTGAATTCTTAACACTAGGTTATTGCTTGTCCAAGGGGCATAAGGACAGCATCGCTGCTACCTCTTCCACTCTGCTGTATTCCTCTATGAAACCATAAGCATTTTACTGTCTTGGGCAAACAGGGAATAGGTAGGTGCTTTAGAAGGAGACTGCTGTGACTGATGGACTGTCGTTTTAAGGTCCCTCACATTATGGAAGCTCCAGAGAGACAAGGATTGACACCATTTTTGGGGTACTTCTACTGGTGAACTTTTTGCAATTGTATGATCAGTCTTCAGACTTAAGGCTGCTTCTTGCTCAGTTTGTAGTATCAGTGGAATAATGAAATCTGCCGGTTTCCAGGGTGAGGACCGTGAATGCAGTCCGTTCATTGTGAAGCAGTCATTGGAAGTTTAGTGATGTGTAAGTTCTTTATTGGATTTGATCCCTTATTCCCAGAGGAAGATGTGCATAGACCTGCACTTCTCTTTCCTGCACCCTGTGGCTACTGATGAACATTCAGATCACCACCGGTTAAATGAATGTGAAGGAAAATGGCTTAAAGCAAAATGTATTTATTCACTGTTCAGTAATAAAATGTATGATAAGAAAGCACAAAACCTGGGTTTTTTTCCAATCTTCAAGTAAGGATTATACGCAGAAGGGAGGACTCAGATCAGTGATTAGAAAAGGGAATTAATGGTAAACAACATCAAGTAATCTGTGACAGTGTTGCAAATAAACTTCAGATATTAAAAACTGGTTTCAAACTATCATGCGAATATGGCTTCAGTTAGAAGCTAAATTCAGAAGTCAAAAATATTTTCTACAAATTGATGAAAAGTATTCATGTTTCACTAGGTTGCACAGTTCTCAGTGAAGGAAAGCAGACGTTCCTAGCCAACACCATATTCCCTCTTGTCCGGGCTCGTTAAGAGGGTGGGTACGAAGCTGGAAGCTGATAGAACTAATCTTCTGCAGTGTCTGAATGATAAGCATCCCTTGTTAAGGAGCCAGCAATAGACGTGCACTTCAGTATTCTTTAACTTTGGTTTTAAGAACTTCATGGGAACTTACATTATACACAGAGAGTTGCGGCTCTGCCTCCTCCTTTTTACAGAATGAGACCTCCTCTGTCTACTCACTGTGAACGGTCTAGACAATATTGTGCACAGTGGATAAGTTACTTGAACATTGAAGCCTCAGAGGCTCACATGGGGCAGCAAAGTACTTCAAGGTCGGAAACAGTCTCTTTTTGCAACTGAGATTTTGAGGATATTTTTTTTGCCTCTTCCTAGCTCCCAGCTAAACAGTAGTGGTGCGATTGTAGACATGCTGTGTAAGTATTTTTCTGTAAGCCAAAATAAGTATTCTGAAACCTTGAAAGAACAGAAGATTAATTATTTTTTCCCTCAGCTGTGGTGCCTTGTGCTGAGTGGTTTTGAACATTGTTTTGTTCTCAGTAGATCAGTCTGAGACAATGGAGTGCCTTCGTGCCAATAAAGATCAGCTGGTTTTGCCTTTTCTGTTTAAGACATATGGGAATCAATAGTGGAACATTAAGAAGAAAATACAGCCTAGAAGTGGCAGCAACAGATTGAAACTTGAAAATTTCTTTTCTATTCCTGGCTGTGCCTGTGGCTGAACAATTTACTTACTGTCTCTTTACCTTACTTCCATTCTATTTTAAAAGTACTATAGTAGAGCTTTTGCAACAAGAATGACTGTGAAGGTGTTTGTTATGGTTGTGCAGTGCATAAGAGAAAGAGTGTGTTGTTTCATACTCAGCATTAGAGCAACCCAGGCAGTACAGCGTTTTACCTGCAATTAACATAGATAATACATCCAGGATTGGGGTCTACCATTTTCTGTGTACAGCTTGCTGACCTGTTCAGCGTAGGCTGCTGTGCATCCGTGTGGCCCTGCATTGAAAAGGAAATGTTGGACAGGATGAAAAGATATTAGTAAGTGTATAAACACCCTCCTGTCTCTTCCAGATCAGTGTATTTCATTTCTAGAGGGAAATACTTGTATTTTTATTCAATGTCAATAGTTAAAGCTCAGTGGCACTCACATGTTTAACAAATGCTGAATATTTCCCCCCATATTTGCTTCTGCTTTATCCTAATTGAAAATAAAACAGTGATTTGATTCTCTTTTCTCATTGAACACTGGCTGATGCTGCAGTGCCTTATCCCTTATTTTATTGCTACTGGCCTTTTCTGCCAGCAACTCTTTTTCAGATAAATGTAGAGAAATTTTATTGACAGCTTATTTTAACAGATCTTATGATGAAGGATGTTTCTGTTGCAGAGGTAGACAGCAGCTGTGAGATGGGTTTTACTGGCTATGATCCAATTTATCTAAGTTGTCTGTCTTGCTGTGACTCATCAAGTAATGTAAAAAGTAGATGTGAAATGGGTAAGAAAAAAAAAATAACAGCAAACCCACCTCAAATAAAAAGAGGCACTTTATGTCATGGTGTCATGCATTAAAGCAGACCAAGAAAAGCAAGACTCATGCTGCCAGTATGACTTCTCTTTAAGGCAAAGCTTTGTGTGGTGGAATTCCTGTCTATATTAGCAGATAAATTATCATATTGAGTTCACTTGTGGATCTTGAAAAGGAATTGTAGTCATAAACCCCAAGAAAGACAGCATTCAGAGGGCTTCTATCTAGATAACAGTTAGTTTATATGTGTACTATGTTTTCCTGCCTAGAAAATGTCACAGTGCAAGTTTGGGACAATTGCCCCATTTTACATAGAGCCTTAACAGGAAGAGTCTGACTCACCAGCTGTATCTGATTTTGGAAGCAGGTGCTTTCCTGCCCTTTGCATTCTCCTTAATTGTGTGAAGGGAAAAGGGGAGGTTATTTAAAGCCACCTGTAGAAGTCATGAGTTTACACTTGCAGCAGATACGGGATGGAAAAGAGAGGAACAGTCATAGGCCAGTTTGAAACTACAGCCTTTGTGAAGATGTGTGTGTTGAAGCTGTTGTGGTGTTGCAAGCAGAAATAAACAGTATTAGAAAAATACTTGGAGTGCAACAGATGGACAGATGTATTTTACTAGCTGAGTTCAGATTGATACTCTCAGCTGCACAGTCTTCATAAGAAACGGTAAGTAGATAACATTACACGCAGTGTGCATGTAAATTTTTAGTAGATATATAAAGTTATTTAAATTCTGTGTAAAAGTATTACTGTCATATTAAGTCTATTCATTTACTCAGAGGGTTTTGTATACTGTATGGAATGTGCATGTTACCCAATGACTCATTTCTGGGTGAGGTAAAATCTTAGGATTTAACATTACCAAAGGAATTGGCCCAAAGCCTTTTGGCATCATGAAAAAACATGTACCTATATGGACTTCATCTCAAACTCTGAATAATTAAATCAGGTCTCTCTTTTCTGGTTGAAGAAGGCTGCTCTAGTGAAGGAGAAAACGCAGATGAATGGTGTTTCAGTGAACAGTATTTGCAAAAGAATGAATCATTTTGAATAACTCATTTCTAATATCTGTGCTTTTTTTTATACTTTTGGAAACTAGAGCTCATGTTGTTGTTATTTGACCTAATAATGTTTTCTTCATCTCCATTTTGCAATAGCAGCAAACATGGTGTTAATCTGGGAAGAAAATAGGCTTTTGATAAATTTACAAAATTTTAAAAATACATATCTTTTCAGATTTTGCCTTAGTTACATCCTAATTGTTCATTTTAGGTGTTAATATAAAGCCTATTCATGGAAAAAAAATAATAAAATCATAGATTGCTTGGGGTGGAAGGGACCTTAAAGATCATCTAGTTCCAATCCCCTGCCCCGAGCAGGGGCACCTCTGACTAGACCAGGCTGTTCAAGGCCCCATCCAACCTGGTCTTGAACATGTCCAGGGAGGTGTATTCATTTTACCTGAAACTAATTACAATAAGTCTTTAGTGGCTGTGATAAGTAAAAAAAAAAAAAGTCTGTCAAATATCTTAATATTTCTCTCATTACATTTTTTTTTAAATGAGTGTTTTAAAGAGTTTGTCTTTTTCTTTTAAATATATAGAGACTGTTCACCTGGATATGGCACACTATCTAAAGGCACTTTCCCACACTTGAGCCTTTTTGGTTTCTCATGGATAAGTTAAAGTGGGTAATGGTCAATGTACTATATTTTGTGAAAGCATGGTAAGGGTTTCAGCTCTGTAATGTGCACGAAAACCTTTGGAGACAGAGAGTGGTAGTAACAGCCACTGTTTTATTTGTCACTTGAAAGTATGAAGTGATTTCCTCTGTGGAGGCAGAAATAAGTCGATAGCTGAGACCTGACTTAGTGTCCTTGAGAGGTTTATAAACTGGGGAAAGAAGTAATTGTTCTTTTTAAATGTTTTGAGTGGTGACCCTTGAATTTGCAAGGTTTGTGAAGAAGTTGCTTAAGCATTGCTGTATGACTGATTAATCCTCAAATTAGTAACATTTATACTAAAATGGCTTCTTATTGGTAATGGCACCAAATGACCTTGGCATATTTATGCATAAAACAACTTGCTATGTATAGCAGTGATATTAAGCAGTTTTTGTAATTTGCAATTAGTTTAGAGAGACTTGTACCCTTATTGACAGTTTAAGCATCAAAGATACTCTGCAGCACATTTTCCTACTTTCAGCAGTTATCCTTGAATTTGCTTGTTCAGACTGCATATAGTACAGAGTAAGCTTTAATTAAAATACTCTTAGAATTCTCTGAGTTAGACTTAAATAAAAGTTTTCCATAAGGAAAAAAAAGGAGGTTCTTGTTTAATTTTTGTGCTCTTCAAAGATCATGTGCGATACATTGATTTCTGTGATCACCTCTGAGATAATGTTTCTTTTGGAAGCCATCTGTACCTACTTTTTTACTGTATAGTTGTAGCCTTTTTAATTAACCTGAACGCATACTTCATGGAAGAAAACTGCAGTGAAAGTAGAAGCCCTTCAAAGTGTTTTGAAATTTGGTAAGGATATAAACTAGCTTTTAAAATCTAATACCACAAGATTATCATTTTAAGAACAGTTCAGTTGCCTTGTTTCTGTTGATGTTTGTATCCTGCTGTGTTCACAGAATGTAAAATGTAGGTATTAGCAGCAGAATCTGTGCATAAGCAAGTGGAAGACATTGAAAGAATAAAAAAAAAACCACTTACAAACCAACACTTATTGGAGGGATTAATTTACAGTAATTTAATACCTGAATTTCAGTTGAAAGGAAAGTGTAGGTATAGTGTAGCTTAGGATTTCACCAATGATCACATGTCAACCTGAAAGCTTGATTTTTTTTTTTTTTCCCCCTCTTGAGTGGAGATTTTTTTAATCTCACAATATCGCTTCCATTCAATTGATTATGAGATACTATGGTTCCTCAAAACTAGATCCACAATTCAGACTGTCCCCTGGAAAGAGAGCTACCCTGGCTATTAAATTAAACTTCAGTTCAAGTACGTTATCCACACAGTTACAGATTCTGTGTAGTTGCCCTCAGGGGATTCAGATCATGAGCTTGGTTTGCTTGGTTGGGATAACAAAGCTCTGTCATTTTGACTGATGAAATCATAGCATTTTCTAGCCCGCTGAGGAGTTGCTTTAGCTTTGGCCTTTATTTTGAGTGTAACTTTAAAGGAGGTGAAGGAAAGAGAAATTACCAGAGAACAAGAGCTTTCCTCCTGTTGCAAACCGTCTTCTAGGGGACACTGAGGTTCCATGAAATGTCACACTTCCTTTTCTTCAACCATCATTTCAGTATCTGTAACAAGTTGCTTCCATTCATACAATTACACGCTATATTCCATCACATTTGTTCAGAGTTGCTCTTGTAACTCTCAAGATTTTTTAAAATATGCTTTTATACCATAAAGTACACATTGAGCTATTAAGTGAATGTTCAGGGAATGAACAGATTTCTTCCAGGTACTTAGGGGATTAGGAACTCACCAGAAGTAGATTTTGTTTGTTTGCCTGGTTGCGTATTTATAGGAGCCTAAGACTCTTCAGATGAGCTGCAGTTCCAGACTTGGCACATGTCAACTTTTTAATTATTCTTCTCTTAAGTAAATTCTTTCTTAATCCCCTTTTGCTGTTCTGTATTCTTCTAGTCTTCAATGGTTGTAGAAACCTTACATTTTTTTTTCCCTCTACATGGTCTGTTTTTCACCTTCTCAGAATACCTTAAAATATTGTAACTTCATGAACAGTTTCATGAAAGTCGTTAACAGTGCATAGATTGTTAATAAATGGCTTTCCAGTCTTTCCCTTCCTCCCTGTCTTCATAGTATTCGGTAATTTTCTCTTGTAGACTAAATGGTCTGCCCATACGTTTATGGTAAACTTAGAAGAGTATATGGACAGAATGGAAACGGTGACTAACACTACTGATAAAACTCTCAATAACTGATACAAATGATAAGATTTTTTTAAAAAAACAAGCTTTAAAAAACCAACTATACCAGAAGGCTATTAAAAGTAAGCAAGCATTTCCTTCCCTGTGAAATCTTAATATGCGTAAATACATGGTATTGATTAATACTAACCTGATTGGGAGATTTAAAAAGATGTGAGTTGGTGTCCTGGGTGTCTCTGTCTGACTTCAAAAGCACATTTCTCTTCCCCCATTTCCCATCTGAAATTGTGAAGATAAGTAAGTGCCTGTTTAGTAAAGTACTCATAGAATTAAGTAATAGTGCTGCGGTATTTTCACAATATAAAATGTACTATTTTACACTCAAGTACTATTGGTATTTCATGCGATATTGTTCTCTGTACTTCTGCATATCTGTTAATACAAAAATACAACTTCTGTTGCAATCGCTATCTGCTGACAGCATTGCAAAAGAAGAGAGAAAACATTATTTTTAGTACAGGCTCGCATTGCCATAGGAAGAAACAGCTTAGTTAATATTCACTGGGAAAAAAATTATTTGCATCTTATTTTGCTAGCATTCAAATGCCTACTTACTTTATATTCTAATGTTTGATGACAGCAAATATGTCGCTATGCCATTTGCCATTAAGTTTTTTTGTGTTAAGAGGGGGGGTGCGTGCACAGCACACACCTGCTCAGCAGCTGGCTGTCTCAGGAGGGTTTGCAATCACACATTTGCACAGTGCTCTTATTGTTGAGAATCTTCAACCCATGCACGAGTTGGGAGTGAAGACAAGAAGGGAATACAGGAAAAAAGTATTATCCTTTTGTTAGTTTTTCTTCTTTTCTGAATTCTTTGAAAGTTTAATATTTTTCTGGGACTAAGTCCCGGGTTTGGTATAAATCTTTAGTATATATAAGAAGATTAGAGCAAATACTAAAGATTTATGTACTGGACTAAAAATCCATATTGGCATATGCCAGTCCCCTATTGTCTGTGTTGGTTTGCTTTGAATTATACTCAGGCTTCTTTGACCCAGGTTATCAGGAGGTACCATGGGCCAATGTAACAAGGGTTGCTTCTCCCCACGGACCAGTGATTTTTGAAACCAGGACGACACATATGCTTCTCTACATGAGTTTTCTCTGGTTTGTCTTGGATTGCAACTGTTGCTGCTTCACAGGTTGTTCTTCCACAGAATTTTAGTTTTAACTCCTCTTTGGTCACTGATATGACTCTCGCTCAGGAGCATGCAGTGTCTTTTCTATAAATAAACAGTTCATACCCTTCCCTCTCACCTTGGGACGGTGGCTTCCCCTGCATCTTCTAGGCATGTTTCCTCTTGTCCTTTGTTATTGGGAAGAGATTGACATGACTGTTATTGTCCCCTTCACTTCCCCATGAACTAGTTTTTACGATCACGGTGACCATCTTCAAGCAGACGAGGTGTTGTGATTTTTCTCCCAATTCAGTTTTCCATTCTTGAGTGAAAATGGATGTTGGTTGTTCTTTTTACCCCTCATAAAGAGTTTTCCAATACATAATCATACATTATCTCCTTCCAAAGCCTTGGAGGACAATTTGGGTCCCTGTAGCCGCTCTGATTTTATCAGCTGCTGAGAGGCGTAGTGGTTGATTGGAGTTGATTTTGTGTGTGAGGTTGCTTTGCACTGATAGGAAAGGTGATGTTTGATGGGTATTTCAACAAAATGGAGGTAGGAAGGTGCAAACAGGTTAAATAGAACACTGTTTTTACTGAAGACTGTCCACCAGTTCTAAGAACAGTTGTTTCACCCATGAGATGTGTAAGAATGCAGCATATATGTAGAGCCAGGAGGCGGGGTGGGGAGGGTGACCAGGACTGCAGAGATTCTTTTTTGTGATGTCTGTTATGTATTAGTATGCAAATAGTTTAATCTGAGGAGGTTGCTTTAGCTGTGATGAAACGGGGAAAAGTTTTGTCTGTGTTGAGAGCATGATTCTTCTGTTGCCTTTGGCCCTTCTTCTGAAAAATATAAAATGCTTGGCATATTTTCATTTGCCATTAAGTCAGCATGCATCTAAGGTTAAGTATGCAATTAGTTCTCTTCTAATAAATGTGCCCTTTGTCAACACTTCCTTCTACTCTCTGGAATTTAGTATAATCATGTATTTTCCTAAAATTTGCAATACATGACCTTTTAACAATAGGTTCAATAGCTCAAATGATGCTGGGTCTCCTGTTGTGTTCAAAGCCAGTTAAACACGGTCTATTCAGTCATCAAAGGACCAGCTATTCAGCCATTTAGGCCCTCAAAAGCACAACCTGTTACTAGAGATTCTGTGTTGTTCCTCCTCTTTCTGCAAGATAAATGTTCAAAAGAGATAATGGCCTGGATCTCCTGCCTTCAGGAGGGCCAAGAGTCAAATTTTCAGCACGGGTGCAGTAATGGGAACTATATTGGTTTGCACAAGCAACCGAGCCAGGTGCAGCATTCTGTTCTGCAGTTTGTCTCTAACCTGTGTGTAATGCTGCTTTTAATGTAGTTTCCAGGTCTTGCACTCAAAATTCAGCTGTATTTTAAACCTTTGTTTCTCCAGTATTGTTAAATTGTCTTCTGTGATGGTGTCACAGGACATTTTGTGTAATTTGCCAGGGGGTTGTGGTTTGTGATTCAAGATCTACTTGGTTGCTCTGATTTCCAGATGAATGAGATGCTGTATAAAGATATTGGTATTTGCTTTCAGTGTGTGGTGTATGAAATCCTTGACTCAGGATACGTATTGTATGCAACACTGGGTGTTCCTGTGGTTTTTTACTCCTTGTAAAGACCAAGTATTGGGTTTTTCTTTTCCCTCTAGTTTAATTTGTTATCTAATGTCTATGTGCTTTAGCCACAGTATTTGCAACTTGTTATTTGTTAGGAGTGCTGCACGTATCATTTAATACAGTGACATGCTCCAAGGTACTGTATGTAAAACTCTATCTTATTGCACATTCCAAAGTTCATTTTTTCAGTTGTTTTCTTGGAGCGCTTCTGGAATGATCTTACTCAGTGTTAGCAAAGTACTCTTTCCTTAAGAAATAATGAGCAAAAATAAGCTGAAAATAATTGCAGTGATTCTTTTGCAATCACTGTGTAAGTCCACTTTCTTACTGAGATTTAAAACAGAAATATGTATTACTGAAACAGTGTTCTGGTTTGTGTATTTTGTTAGCTGCTAGTAAACATAAGAAAAGACAATGGGGAATTCCAAGCCCTTATGACCTCTGTAGCACAATAAATACAAAACTGTTGATTCTAAATGGTCTAAGCATTCCCATATTCTGCAAGTGCATGTCTGTCTAGAAGCACACTCTTTGTAAAAGAAAAGTGAGTCTCAAATTTCCACATTTCTATTTGAAGTTTTAGCTTTTATTCATTTTAATTTGGTGCTGGAGAAAGTAAAATGTAAATGTGCATTTATGAGATCACTGGCAGAGGTGTGGATTGGCCTGAAACAGAGTACAAACATATATATAAGTTGAACTGCTTTTAATGCTGATACTAAAGGTCAATATCTAGGTTAGGCATGAGGCAGAACAGTACCATGAAATAAACTGCAGAAGAGATTGAATACACCCTAGTGTTTTGTCACAAAAAGAAGGTCTTTGGATGATAGCATATGAATTTGGTGGGTTTTGATTACATATAATTAGTCCCTTGAATATTTAGCACTGAGGTAGTTAATGAAAAAATTCTAGTATTTTGCAGTGCTAATAAAGAGTCTGGAACAAACCTTGGTATATCCTAATAGACTGTCTCTCCGAGTGTAGTGAAAAGGTCGTGTTGTGATTGCTAATGCAAACTGCATTTCTTGCAGGCAAAGAGACTAGATTCTGACTTGGTTCTTTTGAAGAAATTCATCATCTGAGCTGATGTCATGTGACTGCAGATAGTAAAGCACTAGATCTTAAAGATGGATAAGACCATGCCGTGCTCTTGCATGAGCTTATGATTCCCTAGCTGCACTCATTTCATTATAGCCTGGAGAAAGGGAAAGCAGTGAGACGGAGCATGGTATCTTTCTAAACAACTACATCAGTAGAAACCCCCTGCAGAATTTTAAGTCATTCATCATCTTCCCGCCCTCATCTCTTCTTACTGTGCTGATAAAATACTTTGCATCCATTATTAAAACACATCTTTCTGTATTAGAATGACCCTGCAGCCAAAGCTATTCTCTGCTTCATTACATGACGTGAGAAACTATACAGACTTCTAACTTAATGTGTTTTCTGACAGTCTGGCATTGTCAGTCTGCTTTTGGCAACTTTGTATAATCCATTGTCCTGTTGAATCTAAAACCTGCAAGTTAAAATGAGGTGACGTATTTGTTTGTGGTTTATAAAATTGACTGGAAAGACTTAGCAGAAACTTTGCTGAAAGGAAACACAAGCCTTTAAAAAATGGGTGCCCAGAAGAACTCTCCCAGTTTTAATTCTAACCCACTGGGAGTTGTAGACTTGGCAAAAGTCTTGCCTATGCCCTTCCGTGTTTTTCCTGGTATACAGCATCACCCTGAATGCATCTTACCTTAGCTCAGTCTAAAGACTGGGTGCTATTTAAAGTGAGTACGATGCACAAGATTTATTTAGGTTTTGTGTGAATCTAAACAGAGTGGGCTGTAATGTGTGACCATCTGTCTAAAGGAAAAAGGAAAAATAGATCACATGGATTTTTAAGTCTGATTGGAGGCTTCAGATGGTATGAAAAGGCTTATTAGATTAGTATATAAAGGAATAAATTGAAATGGAGAGAGTGTGAATGAGATCTCCAGAGACTAATGCAATATTTTCTTATATAAAAGATCCGTTTATGTTGCTGGTTTTTCTTGTTTCCAAAAACAAAGGAAAAACAAAAAGGTAAATCCCTGAATATTGTTGAATTCTTCCCTGGAATGTTATTTGTCTGTTACAATAGAGGTGGTTGTACGCTGTTGCAGTGGCAATCTCTGGCCTGTTTCATACATCTTATCTTCCTTTAGTGGAATTGATTAAGGGCCCGTAATAACCTGCCATAAGCAGGGTTGGCCTGTGATCCAGACTTTCCATGAACCTGATACTGGCAGAGGTGGTTGCAGTGGTATTGCAGGTATGTTTTGCTGATGCGGGGTGCCTCCATCACCCCTGTTTTCTGTTCAGTGTCAGGAAATGCACTCTGTCTGTCTGTCGCTGCTGGAAGCCCTAAGAATTAACGTGGTAGAAATAAGTTTATATATATGAATTTACAAATGTTTCCTTTTATACTCTGAAGGAGAGAGCAAACGAGATTTGGGAACATAGATACTTCTCAAAGGTTTTGAAAGGTTAAAAAAATGACTTAGTTGAAGTTTTGCAAGATAAATACCAGTACCATTTGGGTGTGAGTACAAAAGGATTAAAACTATTTGCTATTCCTTTCAGATTAAAAAGCATATGAAAGAGAACCCTATCCACCAGTAAATTCTTAATGCTTTTTCAGTAACAAATTTCCAAATCCTTTGTTGCCACACTGTCACAAAGGTCTGTCCTGGTGCCATAAGTGTGTGGGAAATTCATACAGCTAATTCCCATAACATTAAGAGGAATTTTGCGTGTAAATCTTTCACAAGGAGATTTTATATGTATTTGAATGAGACGTTGCACTTTATCTTACTAGCAGTCTACAGACTTCAGTTTTCCTTAGTATTTTCTGGTATACAGCAAAACACTTAATAGTGACACAATGGCTTGTTCACAGTTGTTATAGTCTATTGTGCTGCGTGGTGTAAATGAAGAATATTTTATTCTATGGACCTCCACTCTGAGGAACATGCATTATTGACATGCTACACTATGGCAGCACTTGCTGCAAGCTGACAGTCAGGCATCTCCAAGTGTTCTACAAGCATCAACTCTGTACTGCACATAGGCTACGGAAGGTCTATATAGGAGCTACTGATAGACAGTAGATGCATCTTCACAGGAATTGTCCAGTGGGTGCTCTTACACACCAGCAACCTCCAAGCGTCAGCCTGTAAAGCTCTGTGTTTCATCCTAAGGGGCTGCTGAAGAAACACACACCTGTGATTTTGTAGTGCTTTGCTGAAATAAATAGCATCAGCTTTATTTGGATGCTGAGGATCCTCAAATGTGTTATCCTATGGAAATATGCATTTCCAGTTAGTGATAATTTTGGCTCTATTCAACCTAAACACAGACATGTGTAGTGTTGTGAATTGGAAATAATCTTCAGTGAATTTTAGTTATCTTTACTTATGAAGATATGTAAAGATTCATTTAGTCTAACTTAAACTGGGGGTCATCCTTGAGATCTGCCGTTTGTTCAGGGAAGCAGCAGATTCCACCACATTTATAGTCGACTCTAAATACAAAATAAGGTCTCACTAGGTGAAACCATTGATAGTTCAGTTTATCATTACTAGCTTTCAACTTTGCATATTTAAATATGTGTTAAGGATATCTTCTTATACAGAAAGAAAATCATTAGGAATGCTATAGTAAAAGAGTGATGTTTAATGGCCTAGTGACATACATAAATAAAGTAAACAAGGAATCCTGTTAATTAAAGAAATTTGAGAGTATGGGAAAAGAAAGAGGAGAAACCTACGCAAAGCCCTGAAACACAGTTTTCCCTTGACCTATGGTTTAAAAATTTAATGTTAAGTTGCAGGAGAAAAGTTATATTAAACAGACCTGGACATCTTATCACGTATTGGGCACCTTAGAGCGTCTTAGCATTGGAAGAGAGTTCCAAAAGCATCTAGAACAGATGCAGACAGTTTGGGTCTCAGAAGAGGTTTGCTGGGAAGGAGGAATTCGGACAATGCATTAGGGGTATATTATTTAATATATAGAAGCAAGAGGTGATGCCACCAACTGGTTGGTCATACATTAGCTTCCAGCATCAAATTTATTTGGTAAATGATTAAATGACAAAGCAAAGACACTGGTGTGAATTTTTAGATTTGAGTAATATAATCATCTCAACATGAAAAATAAAAATACGCAGTTTGTATATCTTACACAGGTTTGAGAACTCTAATGTGCTGCGGTTGAGCTTATTCAAAGCTTAGGCTGCCAACTGAATATGCAGTAGGCAGGAATTTCACAGGGACAGCTTGTTTTGCAAAGTATCCTGCTGCTGCTTTTTTTTTTTTTTCTGGGATGAAAATAACCAAGAGTAGATTTTTTTTTTCTTCCCCTCCTCGTTTTTGAACTTCAGATGGAAACAGAAAATCTGAAGGAGTACAGAATTATGCATTCTCTTAGAGTAATAGAACTTATATACATAGTAAGAAAGAATATGCACATGGTACATGTAAACAAATGCTGTTATATGTGACCCTACAGCATCAGGGCTTTTTCCTGGCACCTACAGATAAATTGTCACAAGCACTCAAAAGGGGCTTGTGTTCAAGGCAACTGTGTATAGTGAGATACATGTACTTTATGCTACACAGTACATATATATTGAATAAATTAAGTACACATAACACTCTCCAGCTTCATGGAGTTCAGTTTAGGGCTCTGAAACCCTTGTCCTGTCACACTTGGCCAATCATCAGAAGGTGTCTTTGCCAAGAGTCCCCCTTCTCCCCACCAGACCTATGCCCTTCTCCTGAAAACACCACTTTTTGCTCCTCACTGAGCACAGACGAGCCGAGAGGACAGTAATAGATTCATCAGCCTGCCCTTCCCTGAGGGATCACAGCTAACTTGATTTAGCACAAATATTTTCCAAGTTAATAGGACAACTTAGTTCATCTCAGAGTAGTTTGTAAGGTTTGGGTTGATTCTTGTAAGCTTTAAATGAATGCCTGGGTTCTTGCTTCTTTCTTAGCCATGTGGTTAAAAATTATCTTTTCGTTCAGTTATTCACTTCTTCTGTCTGATCTTGTCAGAGATTTATGTATGAACTGTGCTACATTTCTGGAATGTCTAAGCAGCTTTGTCTACCTGATACCATGTAGAGTGAATCCCATGGAGTATCTCTTTAGCAGAGAAATAGGTATTGGCAAGTGTTCATAAATCTTTCATGCTTTCAGTTTCATTTTGGTAGAATCTTCACCAAGCTGATCAATAACAGAGTCTGTCCTTGCTCGTGTGCTTCCTGACCTCTTTAGGAAGATAAAATGTTGTCAAAATAACGAAATAGCATACTTCATCAACTTATATCACCTTCAGTATAGCAGGTTAGAAAATTGAGATCTCTCTCAAAATGATTTTCAGATCATCTCCTAAAGATTACCTCTTTAGGTTTTTTTTAGATTTTGCACTAAAACATTTTTATATCTGCAGAATTTAAAGTGGAACATGTTTTTTCCTGTCTCCTTGGAGACCCTGAAATTGAGATGGTGTTTACTTTAGCCCGTAACATAAGCAAATGTGGGAAAAAAAAAAAATCCATCCCTACTCTGTTGAAGATGTTGAAGTCTACGCTATAAACCAGTTCTGTAACAGTCTGACAAATGGAAGATTTTTCCCCCCACCCCACCCTTTTAGTTTTTTCTTCTTATAGAAATATTATCAAGTTTGTTTACTGGGATGGGTCGATTCAGATATAATCAGAGTTTTAGGAATAACTAAAATTGTGAGACAATGATAGTGTTGACAGCAAAAGTCAACTCCGTCTTTTCTACAGCTTATTGTTTGTTCAACTCCCCTCAATGACTTTGTGGAGATAAAAAAGGACTTCTAGGTCTACAGTTTTGCCTTGCTCATAGCTATGTTACTTCACAGCCCACTTAAAGTGTTAGTAATGTTGGATGGCTGACTTACATTTTTTCATCCACATGACTTAACACTGAACACATTTTTCTCTCTTTAACCCATGTCCTAAATTCCTTCAAAGTAAAAGTCAAAAGTAATTGTCCTGTCAGCCTTTCTGAGGAGATGAGAGCAAAATCTGATGTTTTCATGTGATCAAAGTTTTTGATCAAATCTTGTCAATCAACTCCTATTTAAAGGTACAAAGTCATTTTAAATAAAGTATTTCATGCTTTCTTAAACAAGTGTACAGTCTTAGACACCACCCCCTGACTCCACTCCACGCAAACCCTCCTCCTCCCCCCCCAACAGAAACCCGTCTATTTTGAGGTGTATTCCTTGCCTGGAGGGTTAATTCAGTTGAACAGTAAGATGCTAACACTCCGTGCAAAACAGGAGACTATCCAGCAGACAAACAGTCTTTCTGGAGTTCTGACAGTCTTTCCCTTTCTTGTCACATTCATGCAAAATTATGTGATTCTTGCAATGTAATTGTGAAAAAAAAATCTAATTTTAATTGAATAGCTGTTTCAGAAGGTGTTTATTGAAAGGATAATAAATAATTATATTTTTCCCTAGTTGATATTTTCTAATTCTGTCTGCTTAGGATCATTAAATTGCTATTCCTGTTAAGATTTCCTTGCTTCCTTTCTTTGGGGAATAAGATGTGCCAGACTTTCTGTAACAAGATTGGAGAAAAGTTGATTTATAGTGAAATGGAGTTGTTCTCTCCAAAACAACAGTTAGATTTTGACTGGCAAATTTCTCCATTCCCTTCCTCTGCCACATTTGGATTTGTTCTCTCTTGTTATGTTTAATTTATAGAATATTGCAGAGATTGAAAAGTTCTGTTAAGACATAGTCCAAGTCAATATTACCATGAAAACCATCAGTATGATTG
Source organism: Piaya cayana (assembly GCA_013389865.1). NCBI lineage: Eukaryota > Metazoa > Chordata > Aves > Cuculiformes > Coccyzidae > Piaya > Piaya cayana. The sequence continues at coordinate 77,425 of WAAB01004134.1, read as the reverse complement.
TCAAGGAGGACTTGCATTTTATGACTTAATATTGAATACATTGACTTATTTCTTACACAGAAATGACAATGATATAAACAACATACTGCATAGTCCACAATCTGAGATATGTATATACACGTATTTTACTGTGTATTAGAAATATTTTTCTTGGCAAGTGATAGGTGCTATATGTTTCCCTTTGCCAGTATATTCAGGCCAATGAATATTTGTTTTCTTACTTGAGAAAATATATCCAGAAATGTTAGACATTTGTAATCATAACTGAGAAAGTCTAAAGTCCATATTGGAAACACTATAATTTTCACTTCCAATTTTAAAGGTAAAACACTTGATTTGGGCAATTTTCAGAGTGCTGAGAGGATTGTCGTTTCCTGTCATTTAACAGCATTTGTTGATGATCTCTGTCTTACTGCTCTCTTTTGAAAATTCACCTCATACTGTACAAGTAGCAATATATATGTAGTGGCCTGTATCAGTGGAAAAGTGACTGACTGCAGTTTGTATTTATTGATTATTTAACCTGTATAAAAATAACCATAATGCACGATTCTCCAGTATTCTTAGCTTGTGACATGAAATAATGGTTTATTTGGACAATCATAAAACAGTGAATCAACTGCCACTACAACCTTTGGCAGGTCAGCTCACCAGTGTGAGTGTGGTCTGAATGTCTTTACTGTACAATCCTCTCTTTTTTGCAGTCTGTGCATGCCACTACATGATTCTATCTCAGGAACTTTTTACATCTTCTGTGTTTGCAAGATACTTGGCAAGGTATTGTTGGATGCTCTAAATTAACTTTTGGAATAAAGGTCAAAATTTCTTTTTATGATAATTCTGTATTACCCAAAATAATTTGCTATATGTTAGAAAGAAATAGATTGAAAGGTTTTTTGATCCATAAATAATAATAATTAGTTGTGATTTTTAATCTGTCNTGACTGCAGTTTGTATTTATTGATTATTTAACCTGTATAAAAATAACCATAATGCATGATTCTCCAGTATTCTCAGCTTGTGACATGAATTAATGGTTTCTTTGGACAATCGTAAAGCAGTGAATCAACTTCCCCTGNTCTATGATTCATGATTAGAACCAGCTGCCCACAACAACTTCATTCTTCTATGAAGAACAATTATGCATACTGAAATCCTGTATTTGAATCAACTGTTGGATGTGTCCCCTGTAAATATGGGCAAATCTGCTGAAATTACCAGACCTACACCAAGTAAGCGTAAATTATATAAATATATTTGATGCTTTTAACAGTAATTTGCTGTTAGGAAAGGAATGCAATATTTTCAGAGAAGACCACTCCATGGAGTGTTTGTGTTCATCATTCTTGTTCACTTTTGTTATTGGTAGAATTTCTAATGTGATAATATGCAACCCTCAGTTCTTAATTTCACTTTCCTCTAAATTTTTGTAAGATCTTACTTGGCAGTGGATCTTGATTTGTAAAGGCAAATAAGTGGAAGTAATCTACAGATCTTAGCTAGTGATTACTGTTTTCAGAGTTGAGTTAGTCTTCAAGCTGCAGCTTGGCATTTAGAAATATCTTCTAATCTGAGAATAGAAATTGTCTAGCATTAACTGGCATGAATATATTTGTATTTCCTTGCAAAGTACAGTGAAAAAGTTTACCAAAACATATCTAGTGTCCACTGTAAATAGCTAAAATTGTAATGAAGAGCTGGTTGAACACAGGTGAGGGTGGGGTTTTATGCATCTTTGTCTCACTGTCCCAATCTATTTAAATTGGCAATTAAATTAATTCTCCCTATGTCCTGTCTAGTTTGTGATGGTAATTGTTAAATGANCCAAAACATATCTAGTGTCCACTGTAAATAGCTAAAATTGTAATGAAGAGCTGGTTGAACACAGGTGAGGGTGGGGTTTTACGCATCTTTGTCTCACTGTCCAAATCTATTTAAATTGGCAATTAAATTAATTCTCCCTATGTCCTGTCTAGTTTGTGATGGTAATTGTTAAATGATCTTCCTCTCCTTATCTCAGCCCATGAGCTTTTCAGTTTTATTTTCTTCTACCTTCTTAAGGAGGGAGAGTAAAGAGAGTGTCTGTGTGGGCATCCAGAAGCTGACTGCAGTCAATCTACCATGTACAAAAAACCTGTAGGTCTAACATTAAGTTTGAAACAGATTTAACTCGAAANATGTCCTAAATTCCTTCAAAGTAAAAGTCAAAAGTAATTGTCCTGTCAGCCTTTCTGAGGAGATGAGAGCAAAATCTGATGTTTTCATGTGATCAAAGTTTTTGATCAAATCTTTTGTCAATCAACTCCTATTTAAAGGTACAAAGTCATTTTAAATAAAGTATTTCATGCTTTCTTAAACAAGTGTACAGTCTTAGACACCACCCCCTGACTCCACTCCACGCAAACCCTCCTCCTCCCCCCCCAACAGAAACCCGTCTATTTTGAGGTGTATTCCTTGCCTGGAGGGTTAATTCAGTTGAACAGTAAGATGCTAACACTCCGTGCAAAACAGGAGACTATCCAGCAGACAAACAGTCTTTCTGGAGTTCTGACAGTCTTTCCCTTTCTTGTCACATTCATGCAAAATTATGTGATTCTTGCAATGTAATTGTGAAAAAAAAATCTAATTTTAATTGAATAGCTGTTTCAGAAGGTGTTTATTGAAAGGATAATAAATAATTATATTTTTCCCTAGTTGATATTTTCTAATTCTGTCTGCTTAGGATCATTAAATTGCTATTCCTGTTAAGATTTCCTTGCTTCCTTTCTTTGGGGAATAAGATGTGCCAGACTTTCTGTAACAAGATTGGAGAAAAGTTGATTTATAGTGAAATGGAGTTGTTCTCTCCAAAACAACAGTTAGATTTTGACTGGCAAATTTCTCCATTCCCTTCCTCTGCCACATTTGGATTTGTTCTCTCTTGTTATGTTTAATTTATAGAATATTGCAGAGATTGAAAAGTTCTGTTAAGACATAGTCCAAGTCAATATTACCATGAAAACCATCAGTATGATTGTCAAGGAGGACTTGCATTTTATGACTTAATATTGAATACATTGACTTATTTCTTACACAGAAATGACAATGATATAAACAACATACTGCATAGTCCACAATCTGAGATATGTATATACACGTATTTTACTGTGTATTAGAAATATTTTTCTTGGCAAGTGATAGGTGCTATATGTTTCCCTTTGCCAGTATATTCAGGCCAATGAATATTTGTTTTCTTACTTGAGAAAATATATCCAGAAATGTTAGACATTTGTAATCATAACTGAGAAAGTCTAAAGTCCATATTGGAAACACTATAATTTTCACTTCCAATTTTAAAGGTAAAACACTTGATTTGGGCAATTTTCAGAGTGCTGAGAGGATTGTCGTTTCCTGTCATTTAACAGCATTTGTTGATGATCTCTGTCTTGCTGCTCTCTTTTGAAAATTCACCTCATGCTCTACAAGTAGCAATATATACATAGTGGCCTGTATCAGTGGAAAAGTGACTGCAGTTTGTATTTATTGATTATTTAACCTGTATAAAAATAACCATAATGCATGATTCTCCAGTATTCTCAGCTTGTGACATGAATTAATGGTTTCTTTGGACAATCGTAAAGCAGTGAATCAACTTCCCCTGCAACCTTTGGCAGGTCAGCTCACCAGTGTGAGTGTGGTGTGAATGTCTTTACTGTACAATCCTCTCTTTTTTGCAGTCTTTGCATGCCACTACATGATTCTGTCTCAGGAACTTTTTACATCTTCTATGTTTGTGTGATGGTTTGAGTCAAAACTTTCCTCTAAATTTTTGTTAGATCTTACTTGGCAGTGGATCTTGATTTGTAAAGGCAAATAAGTGGAAGTAATCTACAGATCTTAGTGATTACTGTTTTCAGAGTAGAGTTAGTCTTCAAGCTGCAGCTTGGCATTTAGAAATATCTTCTAATCTGAGAATAGAAATTGTCTAGCATTAACTGGCATGAATATATTTGTATTTCCTTGCAAAGTACAGTGAAAAAGTTTACCAAAACATATCTAGTGTCCACTGTAAATAGCTAAAATTGTAATGAAGAGCTGGTTGAACACAGGTGAGGGTGGGGTTTTACGCATCTTTGTCTCACTGTCCAAATCTATTTAAATTGGCAATTAAATTAATTCTCCCTATGTCCTGTCTAGTTTGTGATGGTAATTGTTAAATGATCTTCCTCTCCTTATCTCAGCCCATGAGCTTTTCAGTTTTATTTTCTTCTACCTTCTTAAGGAGGGAGAGTAAAGAGAGTGTCTGTGTGGGCATCCAGAAGCTGACTGCAGTCAATCTACCATGTACAAAAAACCTGTAGGTCTAACATTAAGTTTGAAACAGATTTAACTCGAAAGTAAGTTCAGCAAACAGACCTTTCTACAGAGGGCCAGAATGTTTGATCTTAAAGTAGTTGTCCCACCAGTGTATTCACTGAAGATCCACACAGGAGGTGTGAAGTAACAGGATTCAGACTATCTGAGTTTGTCTTTTTTAGTTCTCCATGTTCCATCACTAAATTGACAAGAATCAATTGTCTTTCAAATTGTGTAGTCCACTTCAACCATAGACTGTTTTAAGATGATACTTTTGTTAACTATTTGTTTAGCAGTTTAGCAAAATGAAAATATTTCCCTTTCATCCCTCCACTCTTAACAAATTATTTACTTGCCCATCAAAACATTTTTAATTTTCAGCAGCATTATACGTATGCAATGTTTTTTTCCTATACATTAGCTAGTATTGTTGCTCCATTTTTTTAGTTACTTTATCATTTTGAGCTGAAATGGAAGACACTGGAAATATTAAATTTTATCTCCCAGTACTTAAAAGTATTGAGAGTTTTCTCAACTCTGAATGCATGTTGCATGGGAATACTGAACGTAATTCTCCATGTGTATAAGCATTTTCTGGTTTCATAAATTTGACCAAGCAAAAGCTACCATTTTCAGTACTGATAGTGTAGTCAAGACATTCAAATTGAGCAGTAAGAAATGCTAGTTAAGGGCAATACTTAAACTTAAGTTTTCTGTCTCGATTGACCGCAGTTTATGCACTTACCTTGGTCTTGAAACAGGTTGGTTGATATTAGCTTTTGGAATTATGAAATGGTGAGAACTGAACATGCTTCTTTTTCTGATGTTAAGGAGAATAAATGGCTTGCTTAAAATTTACCTTTTAACTGCCAGCTTCTGAATAGTGTCTGTCTTTTTTTTTCTATCTTTTTTTATTCCTAGATGTGCCCAAAACATTTTTTTCCAATCTTTGTAGCTTTAGGTGATTGACATTTCTGCCTGTAGATTTTCCCATTGACTCTTTGTGATTCTGGCATGCCTACGGACTGGATTCCTAAAGTGAAAATTAATTCAATCTTTCATGCTTTATAAAAGCAGCTGAGTTGCGTACAGTTCACTTCCTAGCTTCATGTATTTCATTAGCTACAGGAAATATCTAGTACAAATAGTCTAGCTTTGTGTTCCCTGAACTTGATGTCTGTTATTATGTTTTAGTTTCCAGTTGTTGTGTTGTTCCAGTGATAAAGACACTCTTGGTAATTATTCCATCTACATGGCTAGGTCTATGTAAATAAACTGTAACAATAGTAATTTGTAAGAATTTCATGATCTTTCTGGATCAGATAGCAAAGAAATCTTGTTTACAACTATCACAAACAAGCTGTAAGAGCATAGAAAAGCAAACTGTATCTTGGATGCCTGAGACCTTTTTCTCGTTTATGAAGATTATTAAATAATGTAAATGCATGCATACATACATGATAAGGATCTGCCTAGTCTAGCTGTCAGAAACAAACACCTTTATCACCATTGCTAGGAACTTGTTATGTAGTGCAAATGTGTGGTCTAAGTCTGATACAGAGACAGCCCCATGACAGATTTAACAAGATTAGGTGACCTCCTAAAAAAAGCTTTGCAAAGCATTACGGATAATGCTATGCAAATTGACAGGCAGCACAGACAAAAAGCTTAATAATTACTCCTTCTCCCTTTTAAAACATTTTTCTCTTTTGGAGGTCAAGCCAGGTTAATTTGCAGAGTCCAAAAGTGTCTATTACATACACTGTGGTCGTTTTTCAGAAAATGAAGGAAAGAAGCCCCAACAGTTTAAATTAGGAAAAGTGATCAGTGCAGATTATGTTAACAGGTCTTCCCTGAGCCTCAAAGGTCAGGGAATTTCTGTTTACAATTGGACAAGCTACAACAGAACCAGCACTCAGAGCTAATATGACCCTGCTGGGTTAGAAAATGGCTTAAAAAGACAAAAAAAATAGTCCCCAACAAATCACTGAAATGTAGTTGTTTCATCAGTGATACACTCCTATGTTGAAGGATTTCTTCTGGACAAATTCAGTGACATCTAGTTTATGGGTCATAGTCCCATTGCCCCTCTCTCATGAATGCTTCCTGACAGCACAACTTTTCTCATCAGAGCACAGTTCTGTTGAGGCATTTGGAGAAGTGAATTTGGATCAAATGTTAAAACTTTACTGGAAAAATCTAAGCCCCATCCTTATTCCTACAGACAATGAAATTATTGACTTTGCATGGTTTTAGTAGTCCTTACATGGAAGTTTCAATATTTTTAGGGAACTCACCTTGATCATCCAAAATTATCTTAAAAGGATCCATACTACAACAGCTACAGCTTGTGTGGAGTAATTTTAGCTTATTTGGTACCTGGTTATACTTCATGAGATAAATGTGAATTGTAAACCCACCCCCTAGAGTAAACTTGGAGCACCCTGACTAGAGTTCATTCAATTGAATTTCAATGGGCAGATCCAATCTATTGACCCATCACTGTTCATCTTAACCTTTGCCTAAAACACAGGAAACCTGAGCACCATGGATTGACTAACCCCACAGGTTGACACTTGCTGGACCTTGTTCCGAGCTGATGTGGGTTGTTCTCTTCATCTCAAGAGAAACTTGGGAGCTGAAAGCTACTGCAGGAGATGCGCTTGTGTGTCTCAGCTGTTCTTCTCCATAAGGGGTTATCAGTGCTATTGTATTGGTCATCTGTAAGGCTTTCCAGGGTCAGTTAAACGTAGTACCAACCACACTACGAGTGTATCAGATCATGGCTTTCTAGACAACGAGTAACCATATAGGGCAGGCGAACACATAGATATCTAAATATGCAAGGCAGAAGATTCACCTTCCCTGGAGGTGTTTAAGGCACGGGTGGGCGAGCTGCTAAGTGGTACGGCTTAGTGTTTGATAGGAATGGTTGGACTCGATGATCCGGTGGGTCTCTTCCAACCTGATTATTCTATGAATCTATGATTTCTCACTAGTCTGAAAGACAATCAATAGGCAGCTCAGATTTAAATTTAGTAGTGGTTTGGGACAAAATTCTGCTATGACATTTTGAGAACCTTTTTGAGGTCTGCTTTGAAAATGAGATACTGATGACTTAGTTATTGGGGCAACTTTGAGAAATTAATTGTCTTTCCAAAGTTCATTTAAACTGCAGGCTACATTAAGACAATATTTTTGGTAATTACTTTAGTTTAGCCAAATGAAAATGTGTCCCCTTCACTCATCCACATGAAAGTGGAATGCACAATAGAGATTTTGATAAATAAACAGAGAGCCACCAGTGCATTTTATGTACAACTCTCAATGCAGATTTGTGGAAGGCAAAATTACTTATAATATGTTTAGTGAAGGACTGGTATAAATTACTGAACTTTGTTAACCTTCATGTAATGTTTGCTACAGCTCTGAAATCCATTTTGCAGCATTTTCATCAAAGCTTTAACAGCCTGGGATCAGAACTATTTTCCCAACTTCACTAGTAATAAAAGGTGGGGGGGGAAGAACCAAACAAAAGTGTCATGGTCCTTTTGGTAAAGTGAGGAATTTGGTCAAAGGTCCTTTAATAAAGTAGTGCAAGTTGACAACGTTAGAATGACTCTGACACTGGACTCTCACTGTAGAGCAGAAAAGAAGACCTAATATTAGATAAGAGTTCACTCTTGTGGGCTTTTTTATGTTAGTGCAAGTTGGTAAACAGGTTTTTTTTAAAAAAAAAAAAAAAAAATCAAAAATAAGATCCAAGACTTTTCTGTTGTTAAT
>WAAB01004134.1:25738-67230 GCA_013389865.1 Piaya cayana | reverse complement strand
AGGAGAAGACATGGGAGCACAAGGGGATGTGTGATGTTTGATGTAATACACAAAGCCTGTGTCAGAGTAAGATAGAGCCTTCTATTTTCCCCTCAGAGGCTACAACCCTAGCCACCTGGCTTTTTGCTTGCTTGTTGGTGGTGTTTATTTGCATGCTTTGGTTATTTTTTAATGCAAAATCTGAATGGTAAAGGAGAGTAAAGAACTGCCAGTAAACCACTGTGGATGTTTCAGTGCTGCACTGTTCAGTATGGTCCCTTATCATCGGGTATGTTCATTTGGAAATCTAGGTATAAAGAGCTCTCTGTAAGTTTCGGTGTTAATCTCTTTATTGTGTTTCAATATTAATAGTAACAATTTGAAATCTAATTGTTAGTTAGGTCTTTTTAGTACAATACTGTGGACTTCTGTCACCTTAACACATGTAATTCATTGACCAGGTGGCCTCAGCTCTGTCTTCAGGTCTGCTTTTCTCTCTTCTTCTTGGCTCACCCTGAGTGTTTAGAGAATTTTTGCTTCATCCCAAGTGGTTATTTTGGTAGGGTAAAAAATTAATCTTAGACAACCAAGAAGAACATTTCTGCTCACAGGAGCATTGTAAATGCTGAGAAATTGTTTTTCAAGGAAAACATTGGATTATGGAACAACAGGAGAAAAACTTGGAAGACTACACCAATTACAAAACAATCAGGATAAGATAACCAAGAAAATCTTTAAAAGTATTTTTCTTTTCTCACTTCAAGATGGCATATCACTATGTTCATTTGTTGCCTGGTTAATTATGGATTTTAGTTTTTATGCTTTGGGTTATTCTTGTGTTATAGAAAACTGCATCTTGTAAATCACACATTAGAAAATATAAGCTGATGCAAGAATTGATTAAAAAAAAAAAAAAGGAAGAACCAACTCTCCTCTGTGTACAACACTGCATGGGTAGATACATACATTGTGTTTTTATATTTACTGTGTTATAAAGCATCAGCTATTGGTAGTTTCCAGAGGCAACCTGTTGCATTACTTCATTCAACAGATAATCTTCTGTCACAAATCCTCTGCATCCTTCAGATCAATAGAATGGCAGGGCTGCCTTCTGTTTCTGAGTTTTTCTGTTCTGTAATAAAATGACTCATTTGTAAATGTGTGTTTTACTCATTTAAGGCAACTCCTAATTTAAAAATTGCTCTTTTCCTCATTTGTGCAAACATAAGAAAACAGCATCTGATACAATTAATTTACGACTAAAATTCAAATAATCTTCTGATGTTCAAAACTTTTCTGTTAATGAACCCTAGCAGGCTTTGAAACTGTTTACTTCCCCCCATCCTTTTTTATTCCCTCATTTAGGTATCAATTTATAGAAATTTAAAGCAAAAATCTCCCAAAGGGAAATTAGTCTGTAAAGTCTGGTTGAACACTGGAGTTCAAATTCTCTCTCCACTGAGCAAACAAGAAGAGGAGTAATGAATGTTAAAAGAGTCTGTCCTCGTTACAGCATAACACCTGAGAGTGCATGGGTAAAATCCACAAGACATTGGCTTTGTAAAGCTGTGCCTTTTTAAAAATGGTCAGGTCTTCTGGAACATGTGAATTATCATTATGATATACTGACCCTTCTAGATTTTATTTTGTGTTAGTTAAATATTGTGATTTTTCTTTCACATATAATAGCTGTCATTTCAAAGAAAATATCCTCCTCAGTTGTAGTTTTGAAAAGAAAATTTACTGTCATCACACAGTTCCAGTCCAGGTATTAAATACAGTTTCCCTGTAGTTTTAATTTATAAGAAGATATTCTCCAGAAAGGAATTAACCCAAATTATCTCAACGGTGTATTATTTGGCTCAGTTGCATGTTCAGAATCCTGTGAATAATCACCAAAAACTTACTTAGCTTGCTCACAAGAACATTTTGTACAAAAAAATGTAGTTACTTATTTGCACATTTATTGTGCATCATCTTGCCAAATGATGTAGATACTTAAAAGTTATAGAGGTCAAAAAAAAATCCAAAGCAATTGGACAAATTCAAGGATGAAACAATCCCTGGTGGACCATTAACTAAGGGACGTGAACTGTGGTTTTAGCCAATGGTAGCTGAAGGTTGAGCAAATGTGCTAGTGAGGTCCTTATATTCTAATTATCCTATGTCCTGGGTTTTGTCCTGATCTCATTTCTGAAGGACAGTGTTGAGTTTTCAAGTCAGGCAAGGATCATCGCAATTTATTAAAAAAAAAAAAATCCATTTATTCATTTAGAATATCTGTTTCATTATTATGCATTATCTAGAATACCAGACACTTGGATATGATTCGTGATTGCCTAGTAAACTCATGAAAATAATAAGATTCCCTTTGTACTTGGAAGGAAAAAATATTTCAGATTCAACTGATAAATTCAGTGTAAACATTGATAAGTAACTCCGGTAATGTGTTTTAAAATAAACCCCCCAAAGATTCTGCTGTTCATTCTTTGCCTTCACAAGTGACACTGGAATTTCAAATCTTTTGAAATTTAGATTTTACATATCGTGTCAGACTTGAATATGTTGCTTGTTACTGCTTTGAGGAGTGTAGAGTTCAGCAGTGAAAGGTGAACAAAGCTCTTGTGCATAATGCCAGCATTTCTAAGGGATATTGCTAAAACAAAAATTAAGAGCAGTGTAAGGACACAATGCATCGACATTAATGTTTGACACTACAGCATAAATCTTCACGGTTACTTCTAATTCATTGTAACTGGGAAGCAGAGCTTTTCTGGCACTGTGTTTTTTTGTTATTCCTTGTGAATCCTGAGTGATGTCACATAAAGTTACACAACGCCTTCTTCCTATGTGTTTACAGACTGTAAGGTTTGTTGTGATTGACACATATTTAAGTGCATGCTGGCAATTATTTGTCAGAGTTGCTTTGAAAAGCGAAGCTTGCCTAATAATATTCTCCAAGTACTGAAGACCGTGTAAGAAAACATTTCTCTCAGCCCCAAAGTTTGTTCTGTTTTGTAAGTCAGTGGTGCACAAATAAAAAGTGAAATATAAAANACCATTAACTAAGGGACGTGAACTGTGGTTTTAGCCAATGGTAGCTGAAGGTTGAGCAAATGTGCTAGTGGGGTCCTTATATTCTAATTATCCTATGTCCTGGGCTTTGTCCAGATCTCGTTTTTGAAGGACAGTGTTAAGATGAGTTTTCAAGTGAGGCAAGGATCACCCCAATTTATTTAAAAAAAAAAAATCCATTTATCCATTTAGAATATCTGTTTCATTATTATGCATTATCTAGAATATCAGACACTTGGATATGATTTGTGATTGCCTAGTAAACTCAGGAAATAATAAGATTCCCTTTGTACTTGGAAGGAAAAAATATTTCAGATTCAACTGATAAATTCAGTATAAACATTGATAAGTAACTCCGGTGATGTTTTTTAAAATAAACCCCCCAAAGATTCTGCTGTTCATTCTTTGCCTTCACAAGTGACACTGGAATTTCAAATCTTTTAAAATTTAGATTTTACATATCGTGTCAGACTTGAATATGTTGCTTGTTACTGCTTTGAGGAGTGTAGAGTTCAGCAGTGAAAGGTGAACAAAGCTCTTGTGCATAATGCCAGCACTTCTAAGGGATATTGCTAAAACAAAAATTAAGAGCAGTGTAAGGACACAATGAATCGACATTAATGTTTGATACTACAGGATAAATATTCACGGTTACTTCTAATTCATTGTAACTGGGAAGCAGAGCTTTTCTGGCACTGGGTTTTTTTGTTATTCCTTGTGAATCCTGAGTGATGTCACATAAAGTTACACAACGCCTTCTTCCTATGTGTTTACAGACTGTAAGGTTTGTTGTGATTGACACATATTTAAGTGCATGCTGGCAATTATTTGTCAGAGTTGCTTTGAAAAGCGAAGCTTGCCTAATAATATTCTCCAAGTACTGAAGACCGTGTAAGAAAACATTTCTCTCAGCCCCAAAGTTTGTTCTGTTTTGTAAGTCAGTGGTGCGCAAATAAAAAGTGAAATATAAAACCAGGAAAAAAGCCAAAATTCCCCAGGCTTTTGTAGTTTGATGCATAAATTGATCTATAGTGAAGCTGAGGGCAAGCAGGTATACAGTTCAGTAGTTAGCATATGGCCAGCTAGACCCTTTGACTTTGTTGGGCACATTAAATAATCATGTTCATGAGTTAATACCAAACAGCTGTTTTTGTAGCGTAAAGTGTACATGACTTGGAAAATATGGCCATAAAAGTCTGAAATGCCTGTTTCCAAGACTGCAGTGAAATGGTTGAAACCAGGTTGTTCTTGACATGAGTTCACTGAAATGTTTTGGAGAGTTTGCAGTGAGGAGATAACTTTGCATTTTTACTGGCTTCATTAAACATCATCATCCTCAACTAGGAACCATAAATATTTTCCAGATTTTAAGTTTTACTCTTTGTGTGACATAGACTCTCTCTGTTTAGCATTAAGTCCTTAGAATTTTGAATAAGTAACTTACCTTAATACTGATAAATGTTTTTTTAGGAGACATTTCTAGTTTGAAAGCTGATTATGCTGATTAATAGAGGTATTATTATTTTGAAACATTACATCATGATAGATACTTGGACTATGTTCTTTTGATTGTGACCTGTTTTCCCCTCTGCCCCATGGTTGTTTAAGTTTCTGTTTCCTTCCATCCTCAGCAGTTGTTTACCTGTGCAAAACCTAGTCACTTGAATACCTGCTGCACTCATCTGCTACATGTCTGCAGGCACGGAGGGGAAAGAAATGGCATAAGAACCATGTGTTTCAAGCCCATTAGTGCTCTAAGAAGTTCTAAAGACGCAAGCAGTTTGAAATATATTTTGAACACCTGGCCATATTAGTGTCCTAGCTGGGAATTTCTGGACATGCAGCTCACTTTGTTGTTTAAAAGGCATCTTTTGCGGTGATCTTTGTCAAGCTGAATTTTTGTGCTCTTCTCCTTCATTTTCTCTTCTTGCATTCCTTGCTGCCTTGTGATTTTTATATAGCTGATTTTTTTAGTTGGAGTGGAGTTGTACAGATAAGGCAGGGGTTTTTTTTTTGCAGCCGTGTTTTATCTTTTTGTTAAGTCCATCATTTCCAAAATGCAAGCTGCAGTCCCTATGTATCAAACTCTCCTCTGTGCCCAAGCCTCTCATGTTACAGGGGAATGCAAGCGAACAGGTAGGCAGCTAATGATCACATCAGGTTCTGCATCTTGTCCTTGGCTCCCTCACAGCAAAGAACATCTTTTTGTGACACCAGAACTTTAACTGGCAGCACCCTAACAAAATCTCCAGCAAACCTCTTCTCTGTGCAATAATCTTCAATCAGATAGGACTGGAGAGCCTGAGGAATTGAGATATTCCTATGCTGAGGTTTCTGAAGAATATGCTTTATATTGACTTATTGCAATGCAATTTCTAGCATTGGTACATTTCGAAATACCTGTGTGATAGCTCTGGGGTCTGGCTATGTGTCTCAGTGTGTGAGTAAAACTTCAATCCTGCTACTTAGAGTTAGGTGATAAATCTTTCTGTTCACTGATAAAAATTCAAGTCTCTATTTTAGTGAGAAATCAACCACTGTGAATCTAATTCATGGCTTTCTCCCTGAGTACTCCAGGAGCTTATTTTAAATAAAACAGCCATAATTGCTAATAATAAGAGATGGGGAAAAAAGAATATCTTGCATAATCTGGAAATTGTGATTTATTCTGGCAGTCATGTGCTTTATTCAAGTGAGTAATGCAGACAAGATGGGGAAATGCCTTTGGTCCCTGATCTGTTCTGCTTATCTGACAGTGACAGTTCATATATCCTTGTGTGGGTCAGACCAAACTATTATGTTAGTAATAGAGCATATAGATGTAATATAAAAATGTAATATGAAACAGGAAAGCCCAGAAATTTATTTTGCGTGGCCACTGAAGCTGTGCCCCAGGTGTAACACGGACAGTGTATTAAAATCTACTCACAACTGAGATAAGCAGAGATGACATGCAGCTTCGTTCTCCAGGGAGACAGAGGTGAAAAACCTTAGCTTATTTTCTGTGCTCTTCTAAAATGAAATCTTATGTAACCTTAACATTCATAACTATAAAAGCATTTGTGTCTCAGTGTGTGTGTTGAAAATGGTAGATGCTGCATAAGCAACAATACATAGTGGAATAATCTGAAAGTTGAAATTGTTTATGAGAGAAGATTCAGCAGCTTTTACTGCTACCACTGAAAGATAAATGGGAAGTGAAAATAATTGTCTCTTGCATTTGACATCTAAGTAATAACAAGGTTTTTAATGCCTTAATAATACAAAAGTAGCTATACTATATCGGCATTTCATCTTCTTTAGCTAGTGGGGATAAAGAAGAGTGCTGTGAGAATTTATAAGGTGAATGCTGGTTTTTAATGTAACTAATAAATCTAGTTCCTATAATGTCTGATTCCTTTGTCTACATAAGATATCATATTTCAGGATGAAAAAAGACAAAAAAGGGCTGTTTCCTTTTGGGCAATTGAAAGTTTCCAGGACTGGTTGTATCCCAATTTTATCTATAAACTTCTATTCTAATAGATATTATCGATACTTTTGAAAACTGTTTTTTACTGTTGGATTTTCATGCAGTATTTTCCATTGGAAGAAGAATGGAAGCAAGGATTTTTCTGTTAGGAAAAGCAGAGATGCTTGGTTTTTTCCCTTTTCATTGGTGACAACATTCTCTACTTGACAACTGACACAATCTATGCACGTGATGCTGTATTTCTGAGGAATTTTCTGTATAATACACAGAGGTGTTCTGAGAGAAATGCTTATCTTGGTGATGGTTTTGACTGATCAGGACTAGCCTGACAGTGTCATTTCTAAGTTTGGGTTTTTTGGTTTTTTAACTGGTTGCTACTAAGTACTCATGATCCAATACGTATACAACTATTTGTAATGATGAATGTAGCCAAGAGGCTTGCAAGAAAAAAAAAATATATATCACACTGGTTATCACTAATTTTTGAGTAGAGAGAAGAGCAAAGGTTACATGGCTGCACATATTAACTCATTTCTTCATTTTAAGAAGTCTGTAATTATTGAAAGATAGTTTTACAACAGGGAATAATCACTTGATATCTGTAACTTGCTTAATGAAGTTTTGCTTTTGTCACTACTTCATTTGACTCCTTTCACTGATACACCTTTCTGGAGAAAAATCCTTCATATCTTACAGGTTATAATATCAGCTGGGACATATAGATCAAATATTTAGACTAGTTCCATCTGGAAACTTCTAGTAGGTGGCTATATCCAGTATTAGGCAGCAGTGTCTAGATACACAAATATTTTGCAAGCCATTTCTTCATGCAACTTGTTGCCAGCAGAAACTCTTAAATCTAATTTCATCTGAAGTAACAGCTTTGGCTTGATACAGCTTTACCTATCCGCTCAGAAGACTTTTAGAAAAGTAGAGATATGGAGGGATTGGTCTGCTAAGATATTTTTCCATTTGTGTACTTTTGTTTCTTCTTCATCTTTCTGTTGTGCTTCTGTTCATCTCACAGAAAAGGCCAAGCTCAAAACCTGACTCAAACATTTCAACAGGGCTTCACAGTGGGTTTCAACAAATCCTAACTATCTTATGACAAATTTTACTATTTCTTTGCATAGTTGTAATTTTCAAAATAGTTCTGAGAACGAGGAAGGATCACTACTTTTCCAAGAGCTCTTGCCAGGAACCGATGTTTTCTCCGTAGATTTGTACGCTATATGTCTAGTGGGGATGAAGAATCTTGGTAGCATAATTAAGCTGCAGAAATTAACATCAGGAAGATTTAAAATCTGGGCCCAAGGAGACCTGAAAATTGAGGAGAAAAAAAAAAAAAAGAGGTGTTATTTTCAGCTTCTGAAAGGATAAAGCTTGTAGTACTTTATAAACAAGATTGCATTGCGTTTGTGCATCTGAATATAGCTTTTGTTATAAAGAAAATTTGTAATGATTAGACTGTTGAGGGCTGGATTCATTAAAGGGATTAACTTGTGTTTAGGCATATGTGTTTGTGTAGCTATATGTGTGATATGTGTATATAAATCTATTCCCACACAAGACTGTTAGGTTTAACTTCAGATTGCTAATCAATGTAGTCTACTAACATAACCTGCAAGGTGAGGGGAAAAAAAGAAGCTGTTCTTTCCAGTATTCCTCATTCTATGTTGTATTCATTGATTGTTTTAGTTGTTTGTTAGTTTCTCCATGCCTTATACAGAAACTTGAAGTCTCTTTTCAGACCAGATGATAGGGAAGCAATTCAGACTTTGCCCCAGTTTTCTTGAGTATACGGTCATGATTTTTTTCTCTTCATGGCTGAGGCTGTTATCAATGACCTGGCATGTTCTTCCACATTATTTTTCATAATCTGTAAACTTGCACACTTTGTAACTTGCATACTTTTATGTGAGACATGACTGCAGATGGAATTTATGAAAGAAAATAATCTTGAGCTGCAGGATTTTAGAAATATCTGCATATCATGTTGGTCTGCTTTGTTCTCAATTCGCCTCTATTTATGTTGAATTCCACTCTGCTTTTAATGTGATCTGAGGGTATGTAATCATTATTTCTGTTAATGGTCATACACGGACGGTTCATTTCTCATCTGTCAATGAACTGAGGGACAACTGATCTTGGTGGGTAGTGCCAGTGCTTTACCAGGGTAAGTGCTGTGGGCAGTTCTTAATGCAGTGATGTTTCAGGAGTCATTGAGTGCAAATATGACTCCCTTTTAGGTGTTCTCTCTTCTTTGAGTTCCATTTCCACTTTGCTTTGCAGAACATGTCCTCCTAACCTGTGGTTTTCATTCTCAGAAGCTTATCTTTGCCGGAAGAACATGACCAGAGATGTATATTGAAGAATTGCTCCCTAGTGGCTTATCTAATAAAATGGGTTTATTTTCTGGAAATGTCACATATAAATAAAGGCCAAAGATCATTCGACATCTGTGCCAGACCCCTCCATCATGATACACTTACTGTCACAAGATATTCAATTTCATAAGATAGCAGCTATGCCAAGTATTCCTAATGAAAAATGAGTGCCAGTCAAAGCTGCTTTGGCTTTGAGTGCAAAACCTGCAGTTTGGGCCAGGATCATGAAAAGTTCCAAATAGGCATCAGAAGTCAGGAACCACTATTGCTCCCACGCTGTCTCTAGAATGGGTGAGCTTTCCCTCAAGTTACCAGTACTCAATATTTCTTGCCTTGCATTTTCAATGGTTCCTGCTCAGTAGTTTCCTCTGCTACCAGAAATCGGTGCAAGGACTTTCTATTATAGTCACAGAGTGCTTTTTCTGACATGCGAGAAGGCCAGAAGGCTGCAAAACCTAGGTCACAGGGGTTTTTTTAATAAGTGGAACAACATCATTTAAGATTATTGGGTTTTATGGAATAATGGAACATGGCAAATTTATTACAGTGATTAAGTCTAGCCAGTCTGCTTATATTTTGTGGTACATGGAAATACATGTTATCTGGGCTGGGATTAGGTAGGTGTGACTTTTGTGTCCTTTTTCTTACTCTCTTGCTTATATGCACACTACATGTCAAAATGGCAGGTGAACAATGTGTTCTTTAGTTTAACCATGTATTTGCATTACCTAATTTCTCTTGCTCTTTCCAGGTCTCAGATTCTTTTCTCTCCTTGATTAGTAACCATGGTGCTTGTAATGTGTGGCAATTATAGATTGGAACATACCAGCATAGAGTAATTTATGCAAAAGTAATTACTTAAATGACTCTTCATTATATTGCAATCAAATCCTAGATACTCTGGTATAGATGTTACATATCCGATCTCAGCGTGCTACTTGAAGGCTTTGAGTCCAATTCTGAGATGATGTAAATCAGTGCAGCTCATTTACACAGTTCCAGTGCTTCGAGAAAGGCTGCACAGGCTTGTGCAAACTGATTTATAGCTATAAACGACAATAAATTCAACTTCAAAACTAACAAAGAAAAGTAGATCTGAGAGATGCTAAAATATGGTGGCAACAATAGTCTCAACAGTCTAATAGTAACAACAATTGTATTCTTCTTTGAAAGTCCTTTGAAGTAATTTTCTGCGTTGTTACTTTAACCGCTGATTTAGCCACAACGTGGTGAGTGATGTTATGTCAATTTAAACTGTAACCGGGGGGAATTGTTTTTTGTTCAGGGAGGAGGGATTTCTGACTGGCTGAATGCATTAGTAGCGTGGTCCCTGTTTATCTTTTTATCCTGCTTGAGTTTTATAATGGCAAAGTTGCTTTTGACTGTTCTTTCAGCAGTTTTAGGCAAGCTTGACAGTATCTCATTTGGATGACTGAATTGTGATATGTGTAACTGAAGCTTCAAAATGCCCTAATGAAAATTAGCATGTCTAGTTCATGTTGCAGGGTAGTGATGAGCATTTGTAGTGATAGTTGCTTTAATTCGAAGTATTATAATTGATTGCACTCTCAGTAATGTGGAAACTCAATCTCATTTCCTCTGTAATTCAGAGCGAAATCTAAAGCTGCCTGAATCCTCTGATGATGCACAGAAAGGTTATTATCAGCCATGAAGTCTTTGTGCAAGCGCTATTTCTGCATTTCAGGCTGCTTAACTATGTCTGCTGTGGTTTGAGTGAGTGCAAGGAAAACCCTTTTTGCTGATTCCAGTTTTCATTATATTCAGAGATTTGTATAGAGCACATTAAGTTCCATCAAGTCTTATGAAAGTAACTCCAGGAAACTCTAAAAATCTTTCAGCTGTGGTACTTAACGTGGTCAGCAGGAAATGCCAGTGAGAATCCATCCATCTTTCTGTTTCAACTGCTTTGTTATTAGATAAACAGCATGGCATCTGTGTCTCACAAAAGTACTTCTTCTAGCAAGAAACGGCTTCTCACTTTACATGAAACAGCTCAATACTAAATGTCTTTAATTCTTTGGAATTCCACATCCTGCCTTCTTTTCTATTTATTATGAGACAAAGGCAAACTGATCTCAGTTTGTCTGTGTAGAGGTGATACCACATGTGAAATACTCTAATATAATGTCTTAGCTAATTTTGTTAATATTAAACTGTTACTACTTTGATTTCATTATTTTGTTAGTTGGTTAGTCTGTAGGATATTACTGAAGCTTTATTTACATGTGATCATGCATGTGAGCTGCACTTCTAAATCATAGCTGTCTGTAAATAAAATTAAAGAAGGTGTTGACTGAAACATACTCTTCATACAAGTTTAATTTCAATTCATACTTTGAAACTTCAAAAGTAGAGGTAAAAATGAGAGGTTTGAAAAGGTTTAATACGTCAAATATCTTGCGTGCATTCATAATAGCAGTGTACAGTTTGCAATTATTGAGTCCCAAAGGAATCTTCTTTTTGTTTTGTTTTATATAGTGTCAAAGGATGGGTTTGGTTAACTGACTTTTGTCTATGGAAACATTTTAATTGCTAGATAGAAAATTAAATTGCTAGATAGAAAACCACCTAGTGTCTTTTATTCATTATAGCAAGGAGCTGTAGTCAGAGCACATGCTCTGAAAGTTATACTATAACATCGGCATTGTACAGTGGCACGCATCTTGAACAAAACTTTGTCGACAACTTTAATGCTGACTGGAGGGACGGTACCACTGCACTAGCACAGTGTCACCAATGGGGTTAACAACCCCAGCCTTATGTATTTCATTGGAAAAACATAGCTTTATATGAAGAAAACAAACTTCTTATTATTTTACTATTTTAAGTTTTTGACCAACTATTCTGCAGAGATTTATTGAGGCTTTCCTTAAATTTGGATGCAGAGATCTGAAAGGTAGGTTAGACAGAACTGGTGAAGGTAATGACTAGCTTGAGCTGTAAAAATCACAGATCTTAATTCCTCAAGAAGACAAGGTTGTCCATCACATTTGAGAAGTGTTTCCATTTTTTTACTATACACAATCATATGATTTCAGACTCTCCAAAGGTTTTTTTCAGATAAAAAAATCATCCATTTGTCTCTGGTCCTGCGCACATTTAGCTAATTTTGTAATATCTGGAACGATAGCGTCTATCTGAGGCAAAGATGTCTGTTTCTCCTGCAGATGGAGAATATATGGTTACCTCGTGTGGGACTGTGTGGTCAGTTTTTGAGCCTGCCATGGGAGCAGGACCAGGGAAACAGCACAGATTTCAGTAGTCTGTAGCCTGAAGTGCCTGACACGTTGATGGATGCAGTGAAGGCCACACCTCCGACTTTGCTGTTGTCCTTGTGCTAGCTAAAGGAAAGCTAATATGGAGTTGTCTTCTGACTGAACTCTTAGCTTTGTGAGGTACACTCATCAACTTAGATCGTCATACACTGAAAGGCACAAAACCCCAATTCTACAACAGATGTATGTTCCCATACAAACATGTTTGTTGAGAAGTGATGATTCAGGAAAGCAGAACACAGTAGTGCAGCTCTTGCTCTCAGCCAAGCCATTCCTAAATATGCATCATCAAGACTAGAGAGTCCCTTTCCCTTTTCAGGATCACCAGATTTGCTAAAAGGAATAAATTCCTTTGAAAACCAAAATCAACTTGAAAAGTGTGTATGTCATTTGGTTGTTTTGAAACTTGAAACTGAATTAGAAATATATGAACATGAAAATCGGTGCTTTGAAATGGGTGCCTGGGGTCAGACTTGTGGGTATAGGAAAAGCATATATACAGCTTTAATTGGGTCCCAGCTGAGCCCAGTATTGGAAGGAGAAAACAGCAGCAGTGACAGAAAACAGCATGCTTTTGTTAAAATGATAGAAAAATATACCAAAATTATGGTCTTCATTTTTGGATAACGTAGATTCACCAGGTTGGAAAAGACCCACCAGATCATTGAGTCCAACCATTCCTATCAAACACTAAACCATGCCCCTTAGCACCTCATCCACCTGTCCCTTAAACACCTCCAGGGAAGGTGAATCAACCAACTACCTGGGCAGCCTGTTCCAGCGCCCAATGACCCTTTCCGTGGAATTTTTTTTCCTAATGTCCAGCCTAAACCTCGCCTGGTGGAGCTTGAGGCCATTTCCTCTTGTCCTGTCTGCTGTCACCTGGGAGAAGAGGCCAGCACCCTCCTCTGCACAATCTCCTTTCAGGCAGTTGTAGAAAGTAATGAGGTCTCCCCTTAGCCTCCTCTTCTCCAGGGTAAACAACCCCAGCACTCTCAGTCGTTTCTCATTTTTTTGTCCCTAGTTTACAATTGTTCTCTTTCTGGACACATTGTTTTTATTTTTGAGATAGAACAAACCATTTCTTCTTGGATGAGTATATGATTGTATCTTGTACTGGACCCTATAGAAGTTTCATTTATTTACCCATGGAGTTTGTCTGCCATATTAATTTACTGAAGATCATCCATGGCTATCAAAGAGATAGTTAATGTTTCATTAGTTAAACAAAAAAGCAAAACCCAAGAGTCTTTGTGGAGGATGAGAATGGAAAATCAACAGTATGAGCTCCTCTGTATTGTACCATGTCAGTTAAGTGGTTCATTTCAGAAGTCATTAAATTGAATTGGAAAGAGCAATGGATTTCCATTCATGTTTAGACATGAAAAGGGGAGAGAAAGAAAGAAAATCTTTCATGATGTCATGAACTATCAATAGTTAGGATAAATTTTGTACTAAGGAACACATGTATGAGTGGCATGATCTGTGTACTTTCAGCATTGGTGAGAAAGATTATCTGAAATATTTCTGCATAATTTAATAATTATATTTAATTGAAAGATGTTATTTCTAATTCTGACCAACCTGCAAACAAAGTTCTGCTGGATTATTTTTTGTTGTGTCTATTTCAGTTCACAAACTGACAAATTGACTATAGAAATACTTCGCGTAGATATTAGAAATATCTAAATTAAATATTACCAATAATTTCACATAAAACATTTTTCGTACGCCGCCAAATTACAATACTTAGGCCAAGAGTTACATGGATCCATTGATATTGAAAGAGCAAGCAACTAAATTATCTGGATTTGTTCCATAGTTCTTCAGAAGTTGTACAGAATTAGCTTTTTTCTTTTACTAAATAGGTTGTGTTAAAATGCAGAGGTCTTGAAAACGTCTCCTGACATCAAGCATTGTGTTGTAGTCCATAAATACTGTTAATCTTGAAGCATTAGGACTTCAGGTGTTATCACAGTAATATAATCTTGTCCTAGAGGACCCTTAGTTGCTGTGGTATATAAATTTCTTTCATAATCTGTTTTCTACAGATACAGTGTCTGCATAGCCTTCTACTATTTCAATGTGAAATCTATAGAGACAGCAAAAAAGAGAAAATATTTGAATGTATTTGTCAACATTGACACTAATAATGCAATTCACCAAGTTATCTTCTGTAGCCCTCAGCTTCACCAGGAGTACCAAGATCCATCTTGTTTCCTGTTTTGGAATGCACAAGGAATTCACAACCCTCTTGAGGATCTGGAGTTACTCCAGGGATAACAATTATTTCTTGAAAATGAGACTTTACTTATTTTGCTTTTAAATGCTTCATTTAATGACTGTGCAAAGTATTACTCTAATTTACTCCACTAAGCTATGTGTCCTGTCTTCCAAGGTATCAGAAAAAAATACTTGATGTCTCAGAGCTGTTCTGTTCTTAAATTATTATCAGAATTTGAAAAAAGCCCTTCTTCCAGTAGAAATCTCTGACCATAATATTTTCTCTTTTACTGCTAAACACAGTTTCTGGGGTTAAGACCCTGATAGGCAAACTGTGGCAAACCTGTTAGTAGCTCTAGAATTGCCAGGTGACACTTGTCGTAAGAAATAAGCTATTGACAGGAGAGTAAAAACACTTGGGACTCTTTGGTTTGGAGAAGAAAATACTGTGGTGAGGATATGACAAAATCATAAGTAGAAAAAGACTGCATGCACCAAAACTGTGGGAAATCCATTTATAATGTAGACAAGGAAGTAATTTTTTTTTTGTTTTGTTTAAAGGTGGTCATGCATTTCCGGAATTTGTTGCCAGAGCAGGAAATGCAGGTAGACAAGAGTGGAAGGTTTGTAGAGAATTGGATAAACCTGTGGGTAGCTGGTTCATAGTAGACATGGCAGGGAAGGGGATAGGGAAAAGGCCTTTCCATCCAGCATTCCTGGGTGTGAGTGACTGGAGTTGCCTGGGGTAGGAAGTGGGAATGACCTCCCAAATTAGGGTTTCCTACTGCCACAGACAGACGGGCTAGATTGGCATATTCAGTTAAGATGGAACAATCATTGATCAAAAGAGTAGGGTCAGTAGGATGTTACTTATGCTCTTAAGGAAACCTGCATTTTTTAAAAATATCCACAAAGTGTAGTAGGAATTGCTGAATTTGAAACATAATGTGTATGGGCTGTTTGCCTATTTCATGGTTTTCTTTTGTCATTATCACTTTTAGCATGTACACTCTTCCAATACATACGGAAAATGCAAAATCTCCAGAGGGCTTCATTCGTTCTTTCTCTTCCCCCCGGTACTGTCCCTCTGTGTATGTTTACCTGGTTTTAGTCATAGAATCCCAGAATGGTTTGGGTTGGAAGGAACCATAAAGATTATCCTGTTCCATCCCCCCCTGCCATGGGCAGGGACACCTCTCACCAGACCAGGCTTCCCAAGGCTCCATCCAACTTGGCCTTGAACACCTCCAGGGATGGGGCAGCCACAGCTTCTGTGGGCAAACTGTGCCAGTGCCTCACCACCCTAATTGTCATTAGTCCTGTGACATAAAGGCATCTGCAGTGCACATGCACATATTAGAATCTTGCACAATGCTGAATCACTTCATAATTTTGTGGTAAAATATATGTAGTGTTATTTCAGACAAATCATAGACTCAAGAAGTGCTGCCTGAGGCCAGTCCAACTGCAGAGCACTGTTAACAGCTTGTATCATGTCCATCTAGCTATGAAATGTGCTTGAACCCTAGTTCTGGAGGAAAACCAAACCACATCAATTTAATGGTGCTTTCCCTTATTATTGCTGTTACTGACTTTCAGTATGGAACATAGTCTTCAGTTACAAATGCAAGTGGATGTTAGCTATGGTTCTCTGGTGGCGTGGTTATGGAAATAAGACTCAAAAAAGCTACTCTACTCCTACATTCCACTTCAGTAATCGTGTCCTGGGAACATGGTGCAATTAGTGGGCTTCAGCAGGCTGAAAGTCTCTGTACAGTTTTTGTTCAACTCTGTGGGAAACTTCAAATCAAATGCGCAGTTTTGGTAGAAAAATAATAGATAAAGAATTTGGATTCTTAGTGGTGCTTTGTGATTTGGGGCATAGTGACTCAAGAAGCATCATGCAGTTTAGTTTGCATTGACCAGGGCTTGCAGGGTATTGATTATGTGTCATACGTATATCCAAAATCATTACTAGCGAGAGGAGAAGAACTTTAGGATGAAAGGATTAAAAAATATCATGCTACAAAATGAAATGTGACAAACCCACAAAGGAGATTAAATCTACATCAACACCTGTTGGTAATTCTAAAATCTAGACAGGAATTCCTTGTATAGGAGAACAACAAAGAATAAGCAAACAGCTTGAAAACTAAATTAAAAGATTTTTTAACTCTTTAATAACCACAATGTGCTTAGTAAAATTCACAATTTTAGATTACTTAGTGGATAAAGTAAGAGCTTATAGTTTTGCATTGTATAACCAAAAGATGGCACTTTTTTAATATAACTTGATGCTACCTTTACTCTTGTCTCTGTACATTTACTAAGAAGGCATAGAGAGAATAATTTTACCAGATTGTTGAGTTTAGCGCTTGTTCACTGAAGTTTTCTGATTCAGAACTAGTGTAAGCAAAAAGCAAGTTTTGTAGTATATCCTTTATGACGGTGAGTGAATACTGTGTGTGTGTTGCAAGGATGTAAATGCAAACAGCTGTTCTCATAGACTAGAATGCTAAACTTCTTCCTTCAAAAAGTATCCAGGGATAGAGATACACTTTCTATACTGCAGGCACACCCAAAGATTTTGCTAGGAACCTGAAACTATCACTAAGTTAATAAATGAGCCATGGTATTAGTATTCTGCTGTCCACTTTAACCAGTAAACTTCATGCATACTGTAAATACCTGTAAGGAACAGTCAGGCTTGTGGCACAAGCAAGTATATGATTTCCATCCCCCCCTCCCCTCCCCATTGTGAGATGCTGCTTAAGGAGTGGCACCCCAGATTTCTGTCTGAGAGATCTAATGCTGTCAACAAAGAAATGACAAGGTCTCCTATTTCTTATATATTTTTACCTCTTTGATCCCCAAATCTTTATCAAGGATAGGATACACTGAATAAATAATTAATTGCACACTGCTAGTATGGCATAGTGTTAAGCACAACTTGCATAGTTTTTCTGGGGATAAGCAAAATTCTCTTTGTGTAGGAATTTTGTGAAGCACACTAATCCAGTTCATTTCCAGGCCTCTCTAGAAAGAATAAAATATCCCATTACCTTTACATGTTCTCTTTCATTACAATTAGAGTAGTGGTAGTGTTCCTCTAATGGGAGAGAATGGTGTTTTATCATTCATGTTGATGTGAGTAGCAACATCATATCTAAATAAGTCAAGCAGTAAATACTCAGTGCTTTTGACAATCTGTAGAAGTAAATGAACTCTGTAGAAGTTGTATTTTTTTCCAAGCAAGTAAAACCCTACTTAAAATGTATTTAGAGGAAATTAAAGTAGGATCTAATCCAGAGTCCACTAAAATTAATAGAAGAGTTTGTGCTTACTACTGTTCTGTGTGGTAATGAATGCATTAAGAGAAACTGTTATCTGCTTACAAATATTTTCAGTAAGAGATGGATAACATACATTTGCTTTGAATTATTCACTCTGACCCCAGACTGGGTGTTTCTCACAAAACTCTGCATAAAAGTTGTTGGTAGATCCTAAAGGCAGATTTTACTGAGAACTTTCTGGAGAGTTTTTTGAATTTAGAAATCTTCCTGTAGGGATCGGCTCCTGCATACCTCCACTGACAAGCTAGAAAGCTTTGACAATAGTCAGAACTTATTAAGGGCATAATTGCTGATGTATGGCATGACTTTTCACTTATAATTCAAAGTATGCTTTGTACATCAGCCTGAATATTCTAACTATTATGTAGAATTCAATAAAGAATTAAATCCCTCCTGTCAAATTCTAGTGAATCACAAAAAGAATCTGTAGAAAGCATATCACAATTTAATGATTTAGTTCTGGTATCTGTAAAAACTTTTTTTGCCTCTCCACAGTCCTGCTGTTAGGCTCATAGTACTACTTCATATGATATTTGTCAGTTAAATTTCAAGTATATGTTGGTTTCTATAGTACAAAATGGGCTACTATTCAGAAGTGAAATCAAGCTATGCAAATAGGAACATTTCAAGTGCTTTAAAATTTGAGATTTGATTGTTGTTTCTTTTAATGGGTAAATGCCAGTAAATATTGGCTCAATTTCTAGGCAGCGTCAATAATTTTTAGAAACAATTATGTTTACCTCATAAGGAATTGAATTTGGAGAAGGACATGTTGCAAAAAGATTGTCACTGGCAAAACCAAACTTTAGCTGATGCTGATAACTCAGACTATGCTGTGTCCTTAAATGCAGTATGTTTCTAATTCATTAAAAAAATCCAGCACTGCTTTCTACTCTTTTCTGCTGAAGAAAAGTTTAGAGAGAGAAATTTTGAAGAGTAATGAAACTGAGACCTATAAGTAATAATGCACATACTACAACGTGAAAAGGGAGAACAATGCAGACTTTAACTTAAGAAAATTTTTTGTAGGTAGTAGTCTGCATAGGATAATGAATGGCAGCAGGAAAAAGAGGTAATCCTTGATTTGTGCTTGTAAATAGACAACCATGCTAATAATTAATTATAAACTGTTTTGACACAACTAAATAGTAAAATAACATTTAGAGTAATTTGTCCTTCTAGTGACCTTATAAGAAGGACGTTGCTGAGATTACCTTGCAGCAGTGACCTCTAATTTATAGTTGGCAAGACGTGAGAGATCAGCCAAATATGATCTGTGAAACACTAGGGGGACTAGAATGAGGGTATATAAAACCCTGGGAGAGAGCGGACAAGATTGATGCTAATATGCTATTATTGGAGATAAGTAATTTAAACCACCAAGATATATAAGAATTTGTGGAGTAAGAAGAAATTAATTCATAAGAAATTGTATCACTATGCAGAGAGTGGGCGAAAAAGAGACTCAATGTTCTGAGTAAGCATTTGGTAAATTGGTCCAGGAGGGACCTGAGCAAGATTTTTAAATGGTAGCTTATGTGCAAGTTTGGCTTTGTAAAGCTATGTTTACTGCTTATCATGGTTTCTTAAAACTAGATCTGATGCCAGCTCTCACCTCGCAATAACTGACAGAAACAGCAACTTGTCTTTAGTCTTACTGGGAGGTGGGGAGCATATCTCCACTTACTTAAATAACTTTTCTTTCTCAGCTGAGACAAAACTGGCTTTTTCCCTTTAAAAAATGGTGATGGAGAGGGAGTGTCTGCTTGCCTGAATGGACTCACAGCTGTCATTAGTCCATTTGTTCTTCCCGGCTATGTCTGTTGAAGACATCTTTCTGCCAGTGAGAAGCAGTGTGTCAAAAAATCTCCAAACAAATTATTATGTTCTGTCAGAAGATACATGAGACAGAGAGAGACTCTGCTGTGGCTTCTTAAAGATTGCAATGCCATAAACAGCACACACAGAGTATTCAACATTTCTTTGTGCCATTCCCAACTGTTAAAAATATTGATGAATAAACACAATTCATTCTCTGGGTGCCATTAGCAGGTAATAAAACTGGCACTAATGTTGTTACTGGAGGTGCTGCTTTGTTAAAAAAAAGCTGTTCTCTAGAAGGAGCTAGACTAGACTGTTCTGCAGGTCCTGTGGGTGATTAATCTCTAATTTGATTGGCAAAATAGTGATTGGCATGGTAGGAAAGTCATCAAGGACACTCTTGGTCTCCTAGAAAACTAGAGTGCAAACAACGAAACATCGTTTGCTTAGGCATCATTGCACTCAATCCTCGTCATCATTTATTAGTTTTATGGTAGCTGAAGGCTTTTTTTTTTTTTAGTTCTGCTTTTTCTCAGGTCTTGTTCATTTGTCTTATTTTTTACTCATTGGAGAGCTATGTAATTTTTTCCAAAGCAAAGCCATGCATCCTCTAGCACTAATAAAATTCTTGTCTCTTTTCATTGCAACTTGTTTCCAGAGCAGGGCCTTCTGGCATACTCTGCAGCACTGGAGATAAAATAATCAATAAACCCAGATCTGAAAATGAAATGCAACATTTGTTTTGTTACTGTGCTCTACATGGCCTAAAACAGATGGCTTTGTGATGATGATTGTAATGCAGTCATATGTATTTTTGAGTCGTGTATGATTTTTATTTTGAAAATATAAATGGAATGAATGCTGCTAGCACAGTGACTTGACACCTATTATCCTTCTTCACAGATCAAGAACTGTAAGTGATATACAATTAGAGAATTGCTTAATAGAACTCTTGAAATTAAATGGAACGGTAACATACTGAGTGCATAAAGCGCTCTCAGTATTTTATGTTGAAAAATATTTTAGTCTATCTTTGTAATTGCTGGTATGGCTACTCACTTATGTTAGTCTGTATTTCTCAGCTTATATAGTGGCGGACAGTAAATGTATACACATCAATATGGTTAATAAACATTACTTATCCGATGATGGTAGGCAGGAGGCAAAATGTGGGATTTACATTTGTTTATCCCTTCTATAATACACTAGAATTCAATTTCTGTCAGATACAGCGTGGTAGTTTGAAAATAAGAAGAAAGAGCACCTTCATGCTGCTGCATAAGCAAAGAAGTGGTGTTTGACTACATAAGAGATATCCCTTATCTTGGTTGAGATTTGCTCCGTTATTCCTGAGCATTCAGGGAGAGCAACGCTGTTATGGCAGGCTTCCAGATAATGTCATTTTTAAGGTGGATAAGAGGAATAGCCAGAACACTTTGGGCAGTGAGTACTATTTGATATTCTCAATTGGTAAGAAACTGGATGCACAAAGAGCATCCCCTTCTACATCCATGTATAACAACAGTCAAGTCACAATGTGCCTTATTCAATTGTAGGGCAGCACTTAGCTGTGATGGTGTTAGCACAAGTAGATGGCTATTGTCCCCTTACTCGAACACTGACAGATCTTAGACAGTCCAAGTGAATCTGAAGCTCTTCTATTGTCTGAGAGGGGTCTGAAAATTTCTTGTAATATCCTCAGGACACCTCAGGAAGCGGCAACAACTTAAATGCCCATGAAGAACTCATAACTTCTTTGAAATCAACTTACTCTTGTCACAGACAGCTATTATGGCTAAATAAAAAATAATATGAGCAATCTTGAAAATAATTACTGTACAAAGGTTGCAGAGCATTTCAGGCAATCAGCTAGTGAAAACCTGTTCCTTTAATAAAAGTCAAAGATTCAAGATAAAAAGGTTGTTCAAGATTTTTGTTAGCTTTGACAGAGGCAGGGAAGCTTTTGGTTTGTCATGTACTTAGGATTAGTATGACTTTAGTTTTTTTGTTGAATATATGCGAAACAATTGGTGAAGAAAACTTCCTAAATTCAACAGTCTTCTAATGGTGAAAGGTATTTTATAAAGCTATGGGTCAACAGATCAGTCAGTTGCCTTCAGGAAGCTGTGGAAGTGCTCTGGTTCCATCCATTGCCAAGTGTTTAGTTTTACCGGGAGGAAAAAGATGCTGTGATTGCAAGCTGTGGGAGGTAATGAGTTCTCTAGCATTTGGACAGAAACCAAAAGTCTTACTAATTTGGAATGGATATTCCTTCTAGAGACACTCAAAATGAGTCAAAAAAAAGCACATTGAAATGGTCGAATGCTCACTTTTTAAAAATCCAGTACCCTCAAGAGTGGTCAGTCAGAGCACGTCAGGACTTGGAGGAGCAAGAGGAGTATTTGCATCAGGCTAATCACATTGCAGTATTTAAAAAGCCTGCTGTTCCCAATTTGGAAAAATGGTTAAGTTTTTCATGTCCTGAAATAAGCAGCAGTTCTTGGTATTGCTTACTGTGTCATTAAATTGAGCAATCTCAGGAAATTACAGTGAAATTGGTTAATTTATAGCAGGGATGTGAGGTAAACACCAAGAAAACAAAGGCATCTCCTTGGAACATTTTATTTGTTTTAAGAGTTCACATGAAGAGTAAGAGGGTTTTGTCCTAACCATTTAATTGTGAAATTTAATTTGCATGCTCAGTGCACTAAAGTTCTTTGATAGAGTAGGATTTCGTTTCAAGTTTTGCTGCTGAAACATTTCATAAATATTAGGGGGGTTGTAATGTTATTCCTTCATCTCATGAAGTAGAGCTGTTGCCTGCTGATAGTAATGAATCTTTTCTGCACTCCATAGGTCACTAGCATTCATTTTAGTTACCAGTGAAGAATGCAAGTATTCCTAGAAATAATAGGTGTATCCGAGATAAAAGCACTTTCTCTTCAGAACTATGATTCATAACTTTATGAATCAATGGACTATGATTGGTTCTCAAACATAATATTCAACCCACCATAAACCACTATAAGAGTTGTGCTTGAAAATATTTTTGTGGTTTTGCCATTTATTATTATCGCAAAGGATCATGCCTTGGCAATCATAGGAAAACTAGGAGTTAGAGCGTTTAATAGAATCAATACAATAAAGCAAGTTATATGTTCCACTGACATCCACTGGAACAATGTTGAAAATGCACATCCTTTCTGGATCCAGTGGAGGTAGCTGAGCTTTGGGGACTCATCTATGCAAGATGATGGGCAATTGTAGTTCTGCTTAAAAAGTGAGGCTTTATCAGAAAAAAAGGGTACTAAAATTTACAAACAGCAGGTCCTGGCCATACTCATTTTTCTGTCCACCAGAGGCTGCATAGACTTGCAGTGGCTGTTTCAATACAAGCTGTAAAGCTTTACTTTCTTTACAGTAAAAAATTAAGAAAGGTGTGGGCCTAAGTGTAGTACAGATTCAATACATTTGTATTTAAGATTTAGAAATAAAACCCATTTATTTCCTTTGCTTAAAGAATAACTCTTTGGTTACTTAGTGGAACTCTGCAGTTACAAATGCTAGATCTCTGCTGATAAAAACTGTAGTCTTAGTTTAAAAGAGCCAAAACTTCTGACACTGAGCATCTTTAAAACGTTTTCCAACCTTTAAAAAATGAAAGCCATCCTCTTTCATTATCACCTTTGAGGCAAACCCCAAAGGAAAGGTCACCTTCTCGGAACTAGTTAGAAATAATGATTTGCAGATCAAATGGTGCTGCAACTGGTTGTTAACAAGGCCATCCAGATTTTCAGGCTGTCAGTCATCTTTCCTTTTCATACCAATGCTACTCTTAGTGCTCACCTGACTTGCTAACTAATAGCGTTCCTTGGTGATCACATTTTCCCCATCTTTTTCTTTAGTTTTAATCCCAGGAGTATTTGGTATGTGTCCAAAAAGGCTAATTGCAGTCTTTAAGTATGATGATGGCCGTTCTTCACTGGCATCTCCATCTCGCAGAAATCTGCAGGAGTTATTTGCAAAGATAAAAACTTATCTCGAAGGAGTTACAGCTTCTTTCTCTGCCCTGGCTATCAGATATAGCGAATTAGCAAAATGTACCTATGAGAGAATGCCTTTGGCTTTATTGTGGTGTTGGTAATTTTGTGCCACTAAAAGAAAAGATATTTCTTCAGTTATCCATCTTGAAATCAATGGACAGCCACAGTCATGCCAATGTGGATCCATGTTATGTACTTGGTATTATTTCCAACCCTGGGAATTACCTTATCGATGTTGTGTCATTATGGAGCTCTTTTATCAATAACACATCTTCCAAGAGACATTAAATCCTTCTGTTACATCTGATAAAGTTTCTGGAAAAAAAAAAATCAAGGCCTGATGGAAGTCCATTTAGAGTGCTATTATTTTCAGTACAATTGCCTAAAGACTTGGTTATTGACCGCACTGGATAATCTGTCCTTTTCAGCCCTTCTTCTCTCCTTTCCTTCTCTCCCCTCCTTCTTTCCCAAACCCATTACTAGATCTTGCGTTAACATATAAGAAAATATTTTTCTAGGATCAGTAACTGTGGATAGTCTAATCATCCTTTTGAAGAGAGAGAATAATGATCTTCTCCTGGTTATCATTTGTGATGGAATTGTGGTATATGGCCTTGAATAACTCCCTGCAGCCACAGGAGAACACATTCATTCCTATCTTACGTTCATCAAGGCTGATGTTACAAAAAATATCTTCCAAGAGTCTAGCTTATGGAACAACAATGAGATCTTTGGATAAATGATGGTGAAATTACCTTACATTATCTAACTTCTAATTCAAGCCTAACAAAGGCAGTGAAAAACATACGTGATCCTTAAGTTGTTTTTTAATTTATGCTGATGATCCTGCAAAATTAAGCTTATGCTGCTCTTTTGATACTTTATCTTCCAGTAAAGACGTTACAAAATTAAAACCAAACCAAAAAAGCTTTGAAGGTCAGTCTTTGCAACAAGTTATTCCAAATTACCTCCCTATTCCTATTACCAAAATCTCTCAATTTTCCTACATCATGGTAGATAATTGTTCTGAACAAATTCCACTCAGTCTTTTATTCTCAACAAATATCTCTGAAGAGATGCTAATGCATATCTAATTAATTACTTTTAAAATTAATTGACTTTGAAAAGTTAAAAATTATTATTTCATAAACAATTACTTGCAAACTACGGGCAAAAGCAACTGTGCTGTAACTGTAAAGAAATACAGTAGCTGGTGTGTAATTGTGCAAATGAACATAAATTTGTGTAAGTACTTCAAAATAAGCAGAAAGATCTCTCTTGAGACAGATTCTGCATTGGAGACTTAGGCTTACTGCCATTTTTATCAGTCTGTCAGTGCAGGTGACAAAGTTCTTAGATGACGCATCAGGACTTGGGCTGCATGGTGTGTGTTATGCAGGAGACATGACTTCTTTTAGGTTTTTCCAGACTTTCTTAATATTTCAATTTTGGATTAAGTTCTGATGGAATAACATTTTGATTTTTCATTCCTCATGCTGTAAGCTAATCGAATACCTAAATGTTCAGAACAGAGCTAAACTGAATGGTCAAAAGCTTATGACTACTTCAACAGTTTTCTGAAAACCAACAAAAACATTCTTATAACCTTAAAAAGGGGGGAGAGTTAGGTAAAATTAGAGACTTAATGCAATGTATTATTAATTTCACAATTACTTCTCAGTTTTATCTGGAATACTTTTACTGACGAGCAGTGAGGAATGGATAAATAGAAAAGAAAAAATGACTATGTGGGCTTTTCTTCACAGACATGCAGCTACTTTGATGCAGTACAAAAAGCTGTATGTCAATAGCATATAGCAATGTAAGGTTAGAAATAAAGAATAGTACCATGCCTAATGAACACTGCCAATGCAATTTATGCAGGTAGGATGCAGCAACTCCAACTGGCATATTTCCAGGCATGAGTACATGATGCTTTCTGTTTCATGAAAAGCAATGGCTTCTTATGATATAACAAGCAGGAATTTTTTTTTAGTATATTTGCATATCTATACTCTAGTATTCTATATGCAAATGTAAGGGATTTCTATATTGCTGCATCAGTCACTGATGTATTTTTGTGCTTTTAACATACTTAAGAAGAAGTAGTAGGCAGTTGTTCTCCTGAATCTCAGGGGGGAAAAAATAAAACAACAAACCAACGAAACCTCCAGAAACTCCAGTGATAAACTGTTCTAGATGTTGTATTGCTGAAAGTCTTAGAAGGATTTATGTAGCTTGGGCGCATTTTAAATACATGATTTGTAGATTTGCTTTTTAAAATGGCACTGCTGTGGGATTATGATCAGACTAAAAAAGAGAATGTTTTCTTCATACTTGAGTCTTGTTGCAATTTTTTTTTTCTGAAAAACTCAAGCAATACATAAACATGGAGTAAATTGTTCTATGACTGCACCTTCCTGAAAGTTGCTGTATTTTATATAGAACACTGTGATAACTGAGTAGTCATTTGAGGCTGAATTTAGAATTGATGTGGAAAGTGATGTCGTTCAAGACTAAGGACTCCAATATGACAATGAGTTCATCCTATTTGCCCTTGAGCCCCCCAAAAAAACCCCCTAAAGTTATGGTAGAGGGCAGTTATCCACTCTTCTTGTGTTTGCTTTCTCATAGAGTTTAATCATTTTTGCTGGCTGGAATTTTTTCATAAGCTGCTTTTGTGCATTATCCTGTGCTACTTTCCATACTGCCTGGGATAGAGGATCAGGTGACCTACCTCGTTAACAAGTAAACGTGAACTTGAAACTCAAATTGCTTTCATGTATGACTCAGGGCTGGAAAAACACTTAGTTTATTTTCAGATTCTTTACATGGTTTTATTTAGGCTTGCTTAGATACGCTTCTGAATATTGCTTCTTGAAGAATTGTTAGTCCTGGTTTATAAAGGCTAATCTTAGGCATTTTTTGAAATTCAAGTGCAACTGGTGGCACCTGTACATTGTTGCCTTACAAAAGTGCATTCCTAACGTTATGCATTGCTATCCTAACAATCTGCATTTCCACAGCTATGCAAATTCTGCTAGTGCAATATGAGTTAGTTTGTATGCTCTTTCAGGTGCACAGCTAGTGTACTAAGAAGAAAGGAATGGGCTTCTTTTGCTGATTAGTAAAGATTTTATTTGGGTCAGTTTGACTGAACTTGAGATGTTGATGGTAAAATGGCAATGAGGAGAAATGCCATGTAAGAATAAATCATTATTAAATAAGCTTAAATTTTCTTTAACTGAGGCTTTTTAATCCTCTTACAGAAGACTAATTAGTGCTAATGTGTATTTTGGAACTTTTCAAGCAGTGGTTTTCTCCTACTCGTCATACATTCAAAGGTTCACATTCAACTGGCATTGGTTTTGCATAACTGAAAGATTATATGGCAAATGTACATTTTGAAATTTCTTGTATAACATCCATTCATTATATCATCCAGACGTTGACACCTTCTTTCTGTGACTAATTAAGGTGATTTCATTAGCATTAAGCATTTCTGGGAGGAAACGGAAAAAAAAAAAAGGAAATAATTTATCTTAAGTTGATATTTCTGTCCTCAGATCATCTGTCAATGATCTGGCTGTCATTGTTGTCCCGACTTATGAAAGGTTGGTCCCAAACAGCAGGCAAAATAGGCAGTCACACTAAAAACAGCAGCAGACTGACTGGGTTGCTGAAGCCAAAAGAGGCAAGTTTTTGATGTTTCAAGAAAGTGACCAACCTGAATGTCTTTCATCAATGTCCTGTGCAGCTACAGAGGGCAGAATTTCCAGGGAAAGTTATATTTTATTGTTTAAATGCCTGTTCCTTTTTAAATCCAAGGGGACTAGGTATCTGAACACTTTCAAAGACTCTGAAGTTGCACCTAGGAAGGCTCTGTGGTACCTCAATATAGCAGATTATAGAAATCAGAGAAGCTGGTTTGTTTGGGGTTTTTTTTTTTTTAAAAAAAAACATACTGTTTTGCTATCTGCTTTCTTAGTCACAAAGAGGATGTTCAGGGTTTTGTGCACCCCTTAAAATATCTTTGTACCTCGTTGTAAATGTACTTTCCAAATGCTAAAAATGTGTACATCAAGCAGTTAATTTGCATTAGATGAGCTTTTTCAGAAATCAGTATTTGAACAACAAATGTCCACTTTCATATATTTATTTAAAACCATTTCTTTTGCTGAACATACCACTGAATTTTCTGTAGATCAGATAATTATTTTATTGCTCTTACATTAAAATCAGCTTTCTTTCAGCTTTTTGACTTCTAAATCTTGTAATTAATTCTTTTATAAAATATGAATAGAAGACAGAAAACCTGTGAGTTTCTGAGCTGCAGGAGTTTGCAGAAAGACAAATTAGCAGAAAGAGCTGAGGAGACTGAAAACTTTACCCACATCCTTAGTATTATTGATGGAAGTTTCACGGTGGAATTGAGGTCTTGACACTGCTAGAGCTCCACATGTACAGCAAGACTGACAGGTCTAAAGACTTTCATCCTCTCTCTGGTACCATTATATTCTTCCAAACACAACAAGCGTATAATATGACACTTCCACCTCTAAAATTAGTATCTAGAATAAATTTCTAATTATTCTCCTTTCATTCTTTTTTGACAATAAAATATTTACCATGGAACACTGATGTTGACACAAAGAATATGTAAGAGTTGGAGGGAACTTGCTGGGGAAAAATGCATTTTAAAAAGTATAATGATAACTTTTAAGAGAAAGTTTATGGAAAATAGGAATAAAAATCACTGGGAATGTGAAAACCCCTTATGAGCTAGCATTCCAGTTCGCTGAATAGAGCAATGCAAAAAAAAAGTAGAGTTTAATAGAAATGAAGAGCACAGAAATAATTTGTCCAGGGTTCAGGCAAAGCTCTTATTTTCAAATTTGACTTCCTTTTTGCCAATCACTTTTGTTACGCACAGACCTTTTTATGTATTCTAATTATTTTACTTATAGAGATTCATCATTACCATGTAGAAAACACAGAGGCTTTCATTTATGAAATAAGTATAATGAAGGCAATTACAGAGCCAACTTGAATGAGCCTGTATGATTCCTGCCTACAGGAATCCTCTTTGCTTCTCAATCATAGTCTAAATAAATACTTGTGGCCTCTGGTGTTGCCTTATTTATGTGCTTGGAAGCCATACTAAGTAATCTTAAAACGGTTCCAGTCACAGATAGCTCCTCCTAACAAATTGGTGCAGTATTACTGGGTACTGTTAAATTTTTATGTTTTCAGAAATCCAAGAAAAACAAATGCACCAGTAGGAGGGATTTGAATCCAGGTAATGCACATACATGCTTATTGTGGCAAATCATATCCCTTAGGGAAACAGTAATAGAGTTTCTATAGTGTGTTTTGGGTTCGCAGTGTGGCAAGGCACCAATTTTAATCTTAAAAAAAACCCCAGGTAATTATTTTATTCTCTAATCTTTCTGTGCAGAAGAATTCTTCTACAAGGGATTGTTCATCTGTAAACACAAATCTTTGGAAGTGCTTGAAAATATGTCACTGCATTTTATCTTAATGCTTGTGCTGTAGGTGCATCCATGGCAATTTTTCATGTATTCATTTTAAAATATTTCAGTTCTTCAGAGTGAAAGCAAAAGAGGGTTCACAACTGTTTCTAAATGCTGGATTTCCTTCCTCTTCTTGCCCTTTGTAACACAGTAGTCAGATATTGAAAGAGCTGGAAAGTATTCCTAGCCAAGGCTGATGGAAGCAAAGTAGCTCCAACCGAAAAGGAAAAGGTTGCAAATATCTTTTCGTGAAGTAGGAATCTGTAGTTGTGCTTTGGGTATTGGCACGGACGCGGGAAAATAATCAATACTGGAAGTTATCTGTAAGTGACCTAATGCATGAATATAAAGTACCTCACCAAAAAGAGGTTAAAGAAGCACTAGCAATTATTTACAGCTAGGGGAATTCTGTAAGTGTTTAGAAAAATACCTGATCAGCATTCTGTCTGGGCTGCCATATAAATAACTCTAGTTGTAAACTCAAATGTATTTGAAAACAAAACAAACAAATAAACAATGAAAAACACCAGTAGTGGCCCATACTCTGAGATGTCTTCTAGTAATGAGGGATTTATTACAGATTTTGGGGGCGTTCTGCCTGCCGTATATGGTAAAATTCTAGTACTT
Organism: Piaya cayana; assembly: GCA_013389865.1. NCBI lineage: Eukaryota > Metazoa > Chordata > Aves > Cuculiformes > Coccyzidae > Piaya > Piaya cayana. Next base: position 37,420 of record WAAB01004134.1, on the reverse strand, counting down.
GTTGGTTGCAGCATACGTGTTTGTTTTTTTTTTCCAAATATGAGTTTCAATAGTGACAAAAGACATAAATTATTGCTTTGAAGTAGCATAAATTACTGTGGTTATTAAAATCACTAGAGCTACACTGATTTATGTCACTTCTGTCACTTCTGCTTCTCAAATGCTTTTTTTTTTCCAAATGGTCTGATGATCTTGTTGATACAACAATTAAGTGAAATATGAGAGCTATAAGATGATACAGCAGCGCCTGACTGCTGCTACAGAATAGACTTACAGAAGTAATTTTTTCAAGCTAATGCACAGCATCTAGAACTCATACAGGTTACTTCACATGCAAACTTTCCTGAAACTCCAAGGTACTTTGATACTGTTGACGTGTAATGCTAAATAATCAAACTTTTTTAACTGTTCAGGTTTTTAATATGCAGCATTCGCCAAGGTATCTGAGTGTCTTTTAGAGATGCTAAGAACTCTAATGCATTAAGTTATAGAAAATCTTGATAGGCTGACAGGCATTACGATGTATGTGTTAGTAACATGGCATGAGCCAGGTTTCTGAGCAAGGCGTGTGCAGCACTTGTGGGCTCTGTGCTGACATTGATGAGAATCTCTCCTCTTAGATGTAACTGGTTCCTGTATGAAGTCATAACGATCTAAGTTTTGCTCTTCTTGGTAAAGCTTAAAGGACACTACAGGCCCACATCATTTCTAAAGAGTTGTTCTTGAATTGACTCACAGATTCCCTTTGCGTACTTGCCTCAAATTACTGATGTGCATCCAAGTACCAAGCCTGCGCAGAATTGCAAGATTTCCCTTTCCAAGTGTCTTGCTCACTCTGTGTCGCTTTTTCTCTTTAGTTAATATATATTGAACATCAGACTGTGATACATGCAGCCACCACTGTACAGAAGAAACTATATGTTGCCAATAGACCTGTATCTCACATAACTGCATAATAGAGATTTTAGTATGAACTAAAAGGCATATGATCTAACTGAGGGTGCTTAGACAAACTTGAGGACAACCCAAAAAACCCAATCTTGAGAAGCATAGAATTTTCCTATGTGTAGTACTAAGGTATTGATTCCAGAAGTCAGTGTTGGCACTAGAGCGTACTGAGAAAGTTGTGCAAGAAAGAAAACAGGAAAAGACTATGAAATATAGCCAAGTCTTAGCAGGTGGGAGATATGCCTGATGTTAAGGCACAGTAAAGACTAGCAACCTCCTGATGTGTATTTGTGTTTCATTTTATTTCCTCTTGTGGCATTTTCCATATTTGAACCAACCTCTTGCCTTACATGTAGTAATTCCTGTTCACGTAGCCAATGGATCCTACTATAAAGAAGCAGTGACTGCTCTTTAACTTATAAACTTACCTTTTTACAGTAACTCTCTTGAATTCTAGCTTTTTTTTCCCCCTTTTGCCCTTCAAAATAATCCTCTACATAACCTTCAGTTTCTCCTTCATTTCTTACACAGATGTTGAGGATTATCTGTCTGGGTTGTTGTCTTCAATCTCATCACTAATCTCTTTTGTCAGCTTGTCCATTCTTCAGATGTTATCTATTCTTTTGAAGTTCCTCACTTCTGTCCCTCATATTCACTGAAAGAACAATGGCAAAAGATCGAGTGAAAATAGCGTAATTTACATATTTCAACTCTTTCTTTAGACTAATGCTAAATGTGTAGAGTTATGGCCTTCTTTGCCCCTTCTACCTATTGCTTCATACCTTGGATTTATTAAGAATCTGTTGTTCTATAAGAGAAAAAAAATTATAGCTTGTTAAACTTGTCTGTAGTTGAAAATATTAATATTTGGTTCTCAATCATCATGGAGCACTCAGTTCCTTTTATATTTTTTTCCTTGTTATTAACTCTGCCACACCAGCTGTCTTCAATACAAAGGGAAGCAGATGTCTACTGACAGCTGCATTTAGAAATTAAAGTGCTTTCTAGATTTGAATCTAGGATATAATATTTTAAGATCAATGCACAGATACTGTGGAGGTGAGAACTGTCGTTTTCAACTGGCTTTTCTCTGAGTACTACACTGATCTGTTGTTTCAATCAGTGTTTTATCTTGTTTCTATCCTAGGAAAATAGCAGCAGGCAAAATTGCCCTTGTTCACAGAAGCTTAGCAAACTGATATTTATTTTTGAGAAGATGCCATATTTTCAAGAAATACAATACAAATATATGAGACTGATGATGGTAGTAATCCTTATCTCTGAGGAAGCCCACCCAGGAGGAAAGTTAAACTGGCTTCATATGTTTTCAGCATTAATTAGCATTCCAGATAGATTACTGGGAGTCTTACATTGCACCAGCCCAGTATCGTATTTCAGAGCTGTGTAAGCACAGCAGAATTTCTAATCATGTGTTTTGTTCCTCTACCTCTGGCTCTTGTAGTCAAATACCTGTCAAACAGGTCAGTCAGAGTAGTTAAACTTTAAAGTTATATAGACCTAAAGCTATTTTCCCATGTAAAACTCTGCCTTGTGGTTGTAGAATTTTGGAATAGGGAAGAACTTTTATATTATTATCATCAACCTGCTGTAATATTTGTGCTGCAACATCTGGGTATAAGAGAAACTTCTGCATTTCTCATTTTGATTGTGGGGGGAATAGGTTGTTCCTGATTGTAATTTTAAGCTATATTATGAGAAAGAAAAAGTTGTTTCTCAGATGGATTAGCCCCGGCCACCAGCCAACAACCCACCCAGCAGCTCAGTTACTTCTCTCTTCCATAGGATAGGAAGAAAATAGAAGACAAGAGGTATTGAGATAGAGAACGGTTTAGGAAGTGCAACCAAAGCTGTGTGTGAAAGCAAAGCAAAATAAGGAATTTACTCACTTGTCTCCATTGGCAGGTAGATCTGGGATCAGCTGAATCCCCTTCCAATGTCTTGCCCACCTCAGCCTGCTAACCAGGGTGTCAGAGTGGGGAAAAAGAGAAAGACTTGAAGCTGTGCTAGTGCTGCTTAGCAATAACCAAACACCAGTGTGTTATCAACACTATTTTAGCCACTATCAAAAATGTTGGTTCTATCCCTGTCAGATGCACTCCATACCCTCATCTCCTAAGGAAGAACTGGTACTACTGTTTTTTTTGGAGTCCAGCAGTAGTAGGCAGTGTTTTTCATTTAAACCATCCCAAATTCATGCATCACTCTGGTAGCACAAGTCAAACTTGATGAGCATCACTTTACATCAGCCATTGCCAGTGGACAGTGCCTGACCTCCAAACAGTGCACCACATCTTCCTTTTACCCACATCTACTCAAAACTCTCCCTGATGTGGTGACAAGACTTCTAACTGCCTTCAAGTGTTGGTTTTGGCTTAAAATTCATCACTCGACCCTGACTGGTGTTGTACCTTGTGTCACAGCTCATCGAGCCACATAATAATTCAACATGCATCACCTATTCCTCTCTCAGTAAAAATGCCTGGTATCCAGTGATGGCATTAGAGCAAAGGTCTCTAAAGGCTAAGAAATAGATTAATAAAAGCTACAAAAGCAGCTGATACATTATATACAGTAGTTCTGTCATGTATTTGAGATTCTTGTGGGGAAAGTTAACCCCTAAACTCATTCTGTGTCCATTTTTAAAATAGTTTTGGTTTAAAATCTCTTAAGTCAGTTTATAAGATGCCCGTAAGATAAAACAGCTTTATTCACAAGAGAGTTTTCTTCTCTCAAACATACTAAAAATTCAACTATCAAACATTCCAAGTCCCAGAGTCAAAATTTATAAAGCTTTTGATACATTATTTTACATAAACAAGCAGCCATTGTGCCTGATAAATTGATGTTGAGTATGTTATATTAAATTCTTAGATTCCCTGGTTGCTCAGATAGGATTCTTCACTTTGCAGGATTGTCTGGTTTTGCTTCTTGTATGATGTGGTTAATGATTAGCATACTAATTGTTCCCAGAATATTGTATCTGCTGTTCTTCAGACGCAGTAGTGATTCTGCTCTGAAGAGCTTTTCTCCACTACTCCTCCACTTACTTAAAGTAATAAATCTATGCCTTTCCTTTTCAGAAGTAATTGAAAACACTTTAAATGTAAAAGTCTAGATTGCCTCTACACTCAAATCTCCCACGCTACTTCTTCCTCTCTCCTAGCATTTTCTAATAGCTCCATTGCCTTTTGTTTTCAGTATAACACCCTCAGTTTCTTCTTAATCTTAGCTTGTCTAAATGTCAATTCTTATTCTTTCTTCTTCTTCTTGCTTTGGCTGCCAGGTTTTCAATCACCATGAATTCACGTGATTTAGTTGTCTTCAGTCTATATCCTATGTATCTTTTTCTTTGGTGTTACACAATACTCCTCTTATTTGCTCTTCAAAGTATGTGAATCTTTCTTTGTCCCATTTCTTTCCTAAATTTGCTCTCACATCTGTTTCAGTCCCACTTTCCTGATAACTTTTTGCTCATTTTTTCACTGTTCATCCTCTACCATGACCTTTCTTTGCTCCATATGCCTTCCTTATGACTTCAGAATGTTTTGTGTGGACGTACAAGTGGATGCTGGCCAAGAGGAAGCTTTACTATATCAACTTCCAAGCCCTATGTGCAAAATGAAGTAGGTAGATTTTTTAAAAAATTTCTTTTCCTTCCTCTAATAAAGCAAGGCTTGCTCTTATAGTCCAGTCATCGACCAAAGATTTTTAAATACATTTCTCAATTTTACAGGGACAGAAAAGTATGTCCCTTTTTTTCTTGGTGCTAATTTATAATTTTATGGCAAACTGTGTGGAAAATTACTTATGAGAAACAATCAGATAATAAATTCCTTGAATCTGATTACAGCAAGCAAGGAATTTTCCTCAGGAAAAAAATAATTACACTAATAACAGATGTTTTGGGCAAATGAGGCCAACATTTACTTCTGTTTATATTTGATGCATTCATTAATTATAGATTTAGGTTGCATAAGCAGTTCAGAAAACATAAAATATTTAGCTATTACTCCGATGTTAATTTGTGGTCACAGGCCTCACATGTGTAGTGGAATGTGGTTTACAGTATTTATTCTATAGACCAAGCAGAAGATGTGATGATACACAGTTCTCACTTTCTGAAATTCTACCTAAAAATGGTACTGGAATTCTAGCCATAGCCTGCAACTCTACTAAAAGGAAAAAATTCTGCCTGCATGAAAAAAACACACAAGCAAAACCAAACACAACAAATTAATGACTCTAATTACACAAAAATCTCTTGCACTCATTGAATGGTAATAACTGTTGCTTGCCACAGTGACTGAAGTTTATCTGTTATTATTCTTTCTAAGGATATATGTAACAAATCAATTTCAGCAACATTTTCGCAAAAAGTTACATGTTCTTCTCATGACTGTAAAAAACCTGTCAGTTTAAGGGCAGAAAGATGTTGTCGAGCGGTGTGTACTGCTGTTGTGCACATTTCAGTTTTCATTTAGCTAGCTTGAAGGAAACAGAAAACTTAACTTCTCTCTGACTATCATAATCCAGCCAAATGATTACATAAGCGGTTGGCAAAAACTAGAAGATGCTGCTTGGCTAAAACAGTGGAAACAGTAGCCCAAGCGGTAAGGAGTCTGGAGACAAGGGAGTGAGGAGACGAGATTAGGCAATTCTGGTTGTTAGGAAGGCAAGATCTGTAGTGAGCTTGCCTGTTGATGGCCAGATGGATTAATGGAAAGTAGGCAAAGGTAGGTGCTGAAATTTGGAGCCGTTTACATTCCAGAAAAGTTGAAATTCACATTTAAATTTCTTTTGATCGAACAGAGCAACATAGATGATAGAGAAGGCTGTGGAGGGGAGGAGTTGCAATAACCTCACTTTATGTTGATGAAGGCATGAACAGGAATTTTAGCTAGATGGAAGGCAGGAGAAAAAGTGGATTTATGGAGGATGCTTAGGAGAAGCATGCAATACTGATTGTTCCTCGTACTATGTACCCTCCTTGAACCCAACTTGTCTCCTGCCTTTTTAATAAGTAAATATCAATCTAACCAACCCTTACTGAAATGAAAAGGAGAAGGAGCTTTGGGGAAGAAAAGGGTCTTGTCCCAAAAAGACAGCAAAACTTTTGCTGAGTTAAGTTCAAACTGATGCTGAGTCCTTCAGAAAGATGCATCAGAGAGATGGACTCAGTATTGTCAATCCTGCACGTTCAAACATAGTTGTAGTATGGGCACAAGGAGTAGGATTTTTTCCCCACCCTCTCCACTGATATTTCAACTTTTCCCTTACTCTTTTCTGATATAGTTTCAAAATCCTATCTGCAGTTATTATTTTGAATACTGTTATCTTTCATTTAAAAACAAAAATGTTTTACTAAAGTCTGTGTATGATCCTACCTTAAAGAACTGCACAGTGTTGAAAAGGGTGTGGTAAAAACATCTGGTTGTAAATTTCCTTATGCTTTTGATACTACAGTAATAACAAAGTTGAAATTTAAGTATAATTATGCAGCTAACTAAGGGCATACTTAGAACACCCACATATCTGTTGAATTGTCCAAACAGTTTGGAGATACATTTAGATATATCCAGAGCTGTGTTATCTTTTTTAATAGAACTGAATAGCTTTAAATGCAGAGTAGTCTACTGAGGCTGCTGGTTAACGTGCTTTTAAAAACAAAAATATTTCAACAAATGTATTTCAAAGAGAGTTTATTTTTAAATTGCATTTTAGTTTCTTACATAGTGTCTGCCGTTTAGAAAAAAATCAGCAAATGGGGCTAAGTAAATGTGATCACTTTTATCCTGTCAGTATAATTTTCTGCACAATATTTGGAATTATTTCATATTCTATTTAAATGAGATACTTCCAGTTCTCTCAGTGAAAAGATTGCATAGCCTTTGAATATAAACATTGCTTGCTTTGACTCTGTATACTGTTGGTGGTTGCTTCACAAAGTCATATCTGAGCATAAAGCTGATTCTGTGTGAACAGTTCTTTGGTTTTAGTGCTTCCACAGTGAGAGCTGGAGAGGCTATAATAGCTGAGAGTGGTGCAACTCATGTCTACAGTAATTTGAAAAGTGGAAGTGGAAGGCATGGTCATCTCTTCGTTATGTGCAAGACAGATGACTGTAAGAGCTCGTTCAATAAAATGGATGAATTGCATAACTTTCAGTGGCTTTAATTCCTTTGAAAAACAAAAAGAATTAGATTGTGTACTATGATTTCTGTAGCTAAAGTTGGCATAATTGCTGTCTCATTTCAGAAAACTATCTTCTTATTATGACGCTTGTACATTTTCGCTGGTCTGCATCATGGTGGTAACTGTCATGCTTGGAGATTTTTTTTTTATATTCTTCTACTGAAAGAAGAAAGCAATGAAGCATCACTTATTTTTTTGTGCTACATAAACCCATGCTATAGAAAGAAATAAAAGCAGATAGATTTTGCTTCTGTGTTTAATCAATCAAAAAGTGTAAAGAAGCTATTAAAAAACCCAAACCAGACTCAGCTTGTAGGGTGGTGATTCTTGTGACGTCAGCAGTTTATTGGGTAATGCTATAGAGCAACTCCCAAAGGCACATTCATAGGGAAGCTTCTCAGACTTTTCTTTCATCTAGGAATGAGGGCAGCTTTTCCACCCAGCATCTCAGTCTTGTCCAAATCATATTTAGTGTAAAATGGAATCCATGTCTAACAGGGAACGAGATATTCGTTTGAGAATATGAGAAATGTCTCTTCCCGTATCTGTAGAAAGAAACAATTCAAACATGATGTTAGGGCACTATGAAATGAAAGATGTTGCCATCCTCTGCAAGCTGGCTACAGGGCAGGACACTGTTTACATGGGATTATTTATTTATTATATTTTCTTTTGCTGATGGTAGCATTTTCTGATGAGAAAAATTTTCTCTTTCTTCTTTTGCCATTGTATAAATTATCTGGTTTTAAGAGCTGGAGTTCTAGTTTTTCCCATACATTATGTTGTGTTTTATATTGAGGACGATCTTTCCTTATATCCTCCTTATAAAGGTCAAACCCAAGAAAAGCAATTCAGAGAGGCTATGGGATTTCCTTTCTTAGAGGTCTTCTGAACTCAGAAGGATGATGCCTTTTGCAACCAGATCTAATTTTGAAGTTAACCCTTGTTTGAGCAGGGGGTTAGACTAAGTGACCTTAAAAGGCCTCTTCCAATGTACATTTTTTCTGCTTTTCTGTGGTTATTAGAAATGAGCTGTGTTTTTCCAGGATAATTATAAAGGTGAGATTGGATAGCCCTGAAACTAATCTATTTTCACATAGGACTGAGTGATGGCAGTATATAATTAATTTCTAGAACAAGTTTTTTATTACCATTCATAAATATATAACCAAGGAATTAGACTTGCAGACAAAGAGGGGAGTGGAATGGTTTGGGGATAAACCAGCAAAGCTATGGGTTATGAAGTAGAAATAGTTGTCTCTAGTGACTGGAATCTCTGCCACCTGTCATTTGTTTCATCTTTGCCAATCCAGAGAAAGTGGGAATTATGACAACTGATTGTTTGTTTTGTTTACAACCCTGACATGTCAATATTTTTTTCTGATTGCTTCTAATGTGCTTTCAGATAACTGTTTATCAAACTGTTTAAAGAACTGTTAATTACCCTATCTAAGCTTTCATATTATTTTTAATAGGTGGTTTATATAGAGCTTAAGAATGTTGTATTACAGTTTTGTAGAGCTGTCTCAAGCATGTGACTTGCTAGTTCCCTTGGCTAGTGACAGACACAGACGAAATGGAATTTCAGTTAACCTTGAAGAAGTGCATCTACAGTTGCAGAGAAGTATGCATACACTATTCACAAATCCCTTCCTTTCATCAACCTAAAAATGCACATTGCCAACCAGTAAGCAGAGAGGGCATTTAAGAGATCAATAATGTAGTAAAATCTATGTTTTAAAGCCTTTTATTTAAGACAGCATTTCTAAGCAGCTAAGAAGATCCCTCATTTTAGGAGCCTACGGTGTTCGTACCTTTAAATTAGAGTTACACCTCTAAGCTTTAAAGCATAAAGCTAGCCCTGCAGATGAGGCACTTCTTTTGCCACTGTTCATCTCCCATTTTTCACAGGAACTGCAAGACTGCTCCAGGGTGGACTTCTGTAATTCACTGTTAGGGTGAAGTAAAACTTGTATTTTACAGAAGCCTCAGGAACTGTGTTCCGTAGAAAGGGTACTGCTTTCATTCAAGCATATTGGTGTACATTTACACAATTTTTCCTTGCTTGATTAGTCCATCCCGTTTACAAGTTTTAGTAAGAGAAGTGAAAAGAAGTTATGAACTAGAAACAAGGCTTACTTGAATATGTTGCTGTTGCTGGTTTTCTGGTTCTGTTCCAGAAATGCAGCTCAATTAGTGGTCTAGTAAATTTATGGCTGAATTTATTGCTTTTGCATAAGCCTGAAGATTTTTTTAATGTGTTCTTACATGGACTGAACTACTACAAAGGAGATGAAGAAGAGAGGGGGAAAAAGAGGAGGATTGTCTATAATAGAAATATGAATATATTTCACAAAGTGGAAGAATTTGATTTAACTCAAAAAAGGAAGACACTGTTCAGTGATGTAAAGAAACATTGGAAGAGTGCAGGAACAAAGGATGTACTTGGGACAAGAAATAATGGAAGTAGATTGTACCAGGGGAGTTGAAGGTTAGATATTAAGAAACACTTTTAAACTATAAAGATTGTGAAGCATTGAAATAGATGGCCTGAGGAGATTGTTATTTCCATCTTTTGGAGGTTTTTAAGAATAGATTAGACAAATATCTGACAAGGAAGAGTTTATATATAGTTGATCCTGCTGCAGGGACTTAAATGACTTCTTAAGATCCATTCTACTTTTCTTTTCCTTATTTTTTGTGAGTAGTATGAATTGTGCAGACTCCTAAGATCCTTACTGAAACCCAAATTTTCTATATTATCTTTGTTGCCACAAAACAAAAAAAGGTTTGTGTTTAGAAATTCCGTGGATTATGTATTACTTTTGGCTGGGTTAGATTTGGTTGTTATATTTGGTATGGGATAGATAACACTAATTACTACTAAATACTGACAGTGAAGGAGTGTGATATAAACCCAGAAGGTGAATATGAGAGTGTTGTTAATGTAAGAATAACCAATCTTTCCAGTGAGTTTTCTGCTGTATAGAAATAGAATTATGAAGTAGTAGGTAATGTAATGGTTTTAAAAAAATCTAGAAAGATTTGAGTGTGGGTAAATTAATGTCTTTTTACATATTTAACAAAAATGTATGAAGTTTGCCATACAGAGACATGGTAAAGAAACAGTTATTATCTGTTGTAGTAATCAAAACCAAAATATACAGCTCATTGCAGATAATGTTTTAAAATATAGTGAAAGTATTAACGTATTCTGCTTGCTGGAATTACTAGAGAGAGAGAACTGTATTCAGGGGGATGGGGAACAATAAATAATGTAACAGCTTATAGGAGGCTATTGGTTTAGATGAGAAATTACAAGAGAACTTAGATAAAAGCAACTTAGATCTCTGTCTGAGATGAGAAAATAGTTTTCAATAACTGCTGAGAAAATAAATAAATTGCAGTCCATTGTGAAAGATGGGGAGGGGCTCTTTATCAGGGCATGTAGTGATATGATGAGGGGTAATATTTTTAAGCTAAGTGGTGGTTGAGGCAGTTATTGGTTTTGTGATATGTAGAGCAGGCCATTTTGCATTTCCTACATTTTCTGAAATCTTCTCCTAATGTGCAACAGCTGCAGACCTTTAGACCTGGGTAAAAGCAGAGAAGGGATATTGGAGGAGAGTCCTCCTTTGGCTGTTTGGTCCTACAGGACAGGAAATCGAAGAGGTCAGCAGCAAGAGTACAGTTAAGTACCAGGTGCTATATATTCAAGTGTTTAAATCACTATACTCATTTGTGATCATATAACTTGCAAAGTCACATGTTGTGCAAAATTTGTATTGCGATGATGGCAGTACATGTGCAGCTGTGGTGCTTTTATCTGCGCTATTGTGTATCTGCAATCTCAACTTGTGGAAATGGGTTAACGTATTACCAACCAAATCAGAGTAGGGTAATGAGAAATAAAAATGAAATCTTAAATCACCTTCCCCTCACCCTTGCCTTCTTCCCAGGCATAACTTTACTCTCTATTTTCTCTACCCCACTTGTCCAGGTAATGCAGAGAGTGAGGAATGGGGGTTATGGTCAGTTCATCACATGGTATTTCTGCCACTCCTTCCTCCTCAGGCAGAAGACTCCTCACACTCTTCCCTTGCTCCAGCTTAAGGTCCTTCTGACAGGAGACAGTCCTCCACAAACTTCACCAGCGTGAGTCCTTCCCTCAGGCTGCCGTTCACAAACTCCTCCAGCTGCAGGGGGAATCTCTGCTCTGATGCCTGGAGCACCTCCTGTCCCTCCTTCCTCACTGACCTCAATGTCTTCAGAATTGTTTCTCTTACTGTCATTCCTCCCTCCAGCCATAGTTGTGCAGTACTTTTCTCCACCTTCTTAAATCACAGAATCACAGAATCACCGGGTTGGAAGAGACCCACTGGATCATCGAGTCCAACCACTCCCACAAAACACTAAACCATGTCCCTCAGGACCCCGTCCACCCGTAACTTAAACACCTCCAGGGAAGGCGAATCAACCACCTCCCTGGGCAGCATATTCCAGTGCCTAATGACCCTTTCC
>WAAB01004134.1:0-25708 GCA_013389865.1 Piaya cayana | reverse complement strand
ACATCCTTCTTGTGCTGAGGGGCCCAGAACTGCACACAGTATTCAATGAACTGTCTTACCAGTGCCGAGTACAGAGGGAGAATAACCTCCCTGGACCTGCTGGTCACACTGTTTCTGATACAAGCCAGGATGCCATTGGCCTTCTTGGCCACCTGGGCACACTGCTGGCTCATGTTCAGCCGGCTGTCGCAGAGGTGCTACCCTTTTCGCTGACAGGCTCAAGCCTTGGCCAGGGGCCAAGTCAGCTGGGAAGAAAGATCAATCTGTTGGGGGGATATGGGGGAAGCTTCTAGCTGCTTTTCACAGAACTCATCCCTATAGTCACTCCCCTTGCCTACCAAAACCTTGCCATGCAAACCCAACAGAAGTGTGAGGAACATGAAAGGGATTTACTTCTTTTTTGGTTGGTTGGTTTTGTGTTTTAAAATTACTGTGTGAAGTTGTTGCAATACTTCCCATTTCTCTTGCAACAGTTAGACTGTTACACAGAGTCCAGGTACAATGGGTCCTTCCTGTGCTCTCTAATCAGCTGGTGGATGGCTGGACATCAATTAATTTTATTGTAAAAGTGTGAAGGGTAGGAGATTAGAAGGGATATAAAAATCCACTCTATCAGGAGCTGTTTACCTTTCTTACTTTGTGCTACTTTGTGCTATTTTAAAACTGACTGTAATAAGAAGAATAACTCAGGGGAAATAGGAAATATCTTGCTTGCCTTTCCTGATAAGGTTTGCTGTGCTCAGTATTTCCTAGAGTTTGGTTCCTAGTTTAGGGGAAAAAAAGAACACTGTTTTCAGTATATTGGCTTTGTAATGAAGTACCTGTGGCAGTCCCAGATAATAACAAGACATGAAGAATTCCTTGCTTTAGTGATAGCACATGTGTGAGATTCAGAGTGGAGAAGAGGTAAAAGTTAACTAGAGTTTTTCATTGCTTCCCTCAGAGTAAGGGGCACAGGAAGCTCCAGAGAGCTACATATTCAGTACATAGACTTTTCTGAAGACAAGGCTTCCTTATCAAATCTCAGGTTGGGCAAATAAAAATGATAGATATGTATGATAAAAATACTGTAATGTTAGCCACAGGTAAATTGCAACTTAACTTGATTTATTTGAGGAAAAAAAACCCATATACCTCACTATTAAAATAACTCATTCGCTTTGTTACCCTCTCAAAATTTGTGCTTGTTACATATAAGTTTTCAAATGCTTTGTGGACTAGAAAAGTTTGCAATTAGTCTGACAGTATTTTGAGACTTTTTCCCTTACACAATGAGGATGTGACCCTTTAGTCTGTAAGTGTTTTCTTGTATAAATCCTTTTTAATACTCAGTTTATTGACGTGGTAAGGAAGACTGACTGTTGAAATGCCTCATGATAGCTCAATTTAGATATCTGACCTTGGTGAAAACCTTATTGAATCAGAACCTTTAAGATATTAACCAAAATATTTGGAGAAGAGGAAAAAAAAAAGTTAGGTCATAAAATCTGGTTTTCTGCTGTCTCACAGACAGAGGGTATATCTGATATTAAACTGTTGATTGACTTGATCTTAGCAAAAGGGTTGGGGTGAATTAAGCTTTGTAATAATTCACTTTTTGGGATTTTCACGGGGATATGAACACATCATTGTGACGATCTGTAATAATTTCATCACAAGTAGCTTATTTAATCACAGATGAGTGTCTTGTAACAGTTATTTTGTGGAAATTCTGGGACAACGTACTTGTGTTGCACATGAAAATGAAAAGGCTGTTTGAGAATTAAGACTCCTTTTTTCAGGCTCTGTTTTTTTGCCCGCATTTGCAAACCATAAAAGTAATGTTTATTCAGACAAATACTAAGACAAAAGTACAATGATGTGGTAATTAGAATCAGAGTGGGGCAAGTATGTTTTATGGAATCATGTGTAATAAGATCTCACATACCACACAATCTCTGAGGAAACGAAGAGGATCTAGTCAGTTCCAAATGCTGTTTTCCCCCATTTTGTAAAGTTATACTGTTAAAACATATCAATTAATTGCAGTATCTTGGCCTGTTTATTGATACCTTTTGCTTGTCTTCTTACCTTGAGGGGAATGAAGCTGTGCTATAGCTGAGAAAGTCATTCTTGTTGTAATAAAATGTAGTGATGCATTCGTAACCTTATATCCTAAGGTGAAATGCATGGGCTTGTCTCATTTTCCCATTGCTATGTACGGCACTTTTGTACGTAATTTCAAGTTGGCTGACATCCAGGCCTAATATATAGTCGTCACTACTGAGAAGCTGATGTTGAACTATTAGGATCAACCACAGCAGGTATTCTGAGAGTTTCAGTGCTACTGGAGAGTGAAAAGAAAAGAAAGGAGAAGGTACACAGCATTATTGTCAGCGTTGTGTGTGATATAAGCATTTAAAAAAAAAAAATTAACATCTGGCTGATTGCCAAGCAGTTCATTGGGCAGATGCAGGATTATTTTAGTGCTGCAGTTATGTCAGGTTTCATTATTTTTTTAGACCCTGTTTAATTATCGAACAAGAACATTTCTAAGAACTTTACTAAAGTAACTTTGAGGGAGAACATGTATTTTAGGCTAGTTTGCAGGTTCTGATAATTTTTGCTCTACAGTGTGTATGGCTTTGCAGTGTTACCCCTGTGTAGTAAAAAAAATAAATCACTTTATGAGCATAGCTGCAAGAGGTCCTTTTAAAAATGCAAATAGGGATTTTGTGAGCTTGTGTATCTGCGTGAGCCTACAGAAACATATCTCTCGCTGACCTTCACAAAAAAGCAGAGTTCTGCCATGAGCTGTGCCTGAGTTTGCGTATGGTCTTGTGGTCTTTTATGGTAAAACGGCATGATTATTTCTGATGCAGAGTGGCAGAATCTCGCCACTGGAAATGAAACCAGTATCATCTCCTCTTTACTTGCTGACATATTCCCTTTGACATTGATCTTTACACTTTAGCTGCAGCAGACAAATGGCAAAGTCTATAGCAGGAGTATATACTGCTTGGCTGCTGTTGAGCAAACCTGAACCTGTGACGTGGATTTAAGAGTTGAGTTTAGAATTGAAATGCTCTGTTTCACACACACCCTTGGACCCCAGTGATGTGATGGCTTTACGTTTTGTTGAACTACTAATGTTCTCCTAAAACCTGTAGGGGAGGGAGAAGCAGCAGCAGCTGTACTAGTCCTAGGTCAAATAAGGTGGTCTGGTTTTCTGTGCTCAGTATTATGTAGAGCATACGGCCTGTTCTGCCTCTGGTTAGAACTGTTTGTGGGAGTCTACTGATGTATTTCAGATTGCTTGATAATTATAGGAAGGCTGAAAATAAGTAATTCTGTAAGGCTTTTAGCTGCCTCCTGTCAACAGCAACCATTCCTCCTCCAGTCTCACAGTCACAATAGCCAGATGTCTTCCCAAACTGAGCTGTCAGAACAGTGTGGGTTTTTTTAATTTCAGTAGAGTGCCTAAGATGGAGGAGTGTTAGATCTTTTCTTAAGGCAGGAAGCAGCAAAAAGTAGTTTTAGCACTGTATTTTTCCTGGTCCTTATCTTACCTTTGAATTAGCCTTTAAAAACCATGCATCATGCAATTAGCTTCATGCATGGTGTGGGGGATATGATGGTTGGGAATGTCAGTGGCATAGAGGCAGTTTCAGCTATAAAGGAGCTGGAGGGTTCAAGGGAGCCCATATGGAGATCTAACAATTTTGAGGGAAAACCCCTTAATTCCAATGCTATAGTAAAGGTCTTTTCATTGAAAAATGAAGCTTGACTAAGTGTGATAACTCTTCTTTTAGTCTGGCTCTTGAGAACATTACATTTCCTGAACACTTGGAATGAAGGTTTGAAGTTTTTTTTAACTAATTTTTGGTCATTTTTAGCAGCTGTATCTTTAATACCAATGAGAAATTACTTGGAAAACTGCTGTGAAAACTGAAAACGGGCTTTGGGCATTTAGTCTGCTTCAGTGAACTATAGATTGTTTTTGCCATATTTTTCTACCTGCAGCATTCAGCAGGCATGAGCTGTAGAAAGCAATCAGCTGTAAGTGTGAGAGAGGAGTTTGGTAAAAAGATTTGACGTGTCTTTGTTGACAGTATCATAAGCCTTAGCTCACTTATATTCATTTTTCTGTCTGCCTTCCAGTCTTTTTTCTGAATATGTACATTCATGTTTAACCTTGTATTGTTTTCATTTATTGACCACCTCTAATTAGCTTCATTCATACCTATCTTTCACTATTTGAATGAAGTTACCAATATGTTTTGTTCTCATCGCTTCTAGTGATGTCAAGAGACTCTTACTCTAATGTTTTCTGTTCGATCTTGTACGCATATTTCAGAATGTGTTGCCTTTGTGAAATAGTGAAGGGACAGGAGACTGAATACACCAACTTCTTGCTACCAGCCTAAGGTTCACTGCCATTAAATTGGAAAAGGCTTTTTATAGATATTTCAATGGAATGTGAAATCCATAATGGCAGCATATAAATGCACTCAGGTTCAGTTGAGGCTTTGTGAAATTTTGAACACAGCACTATTAAAAAGACGGTCAACTGAAATTCAGATTAGCTGAGCTCTGCAATTTTGGGGCATGTAGAACTTAAATAGAATTCTTGAGGAGTATACAATTCTGTTGAAAATCATGGCAGTTATAAACAAGATAAATAAATAATTATTCATTTATTCACTCATTGTTTCTGACAGTGTGTGGATGGGGGTTATATGGTGGGGAAAAGTCCATGAAATCATCCTAGAGAGTTTGAAGAAACAAAGTAGTCCACAGGCAGTGGGAACACTTTTGTAGTCAACAAGTTATAGTGAGTTTAAAAAGTGGGACGTTTTTACATTTGTTGTGATACGCTCCCTGCTGTCTGAGAGCGAAGAAGCCCAGGGACAAAACCAGATAAATAGACTTATAAGATAGTGAAGGAAGGAGTAAGTTAATGCTATTGGTCAAATTAGATGCCATAACCAGATCCAACCTGTCTAGTATGTTTGTCAGAGTAGTGTGCTAATGCCTTTTCAAAATCCATTCAAAAATCTAGCTGAAGACAAATGAGGCATAGGTAGTGAAAAGATGGCAGGCTCTTCAGCCAGCTAGCTGGCTGAATAGATATTGCGTGGTTTGTCTGAATAAGAAAGAAAAGCAAGAATGGGAATTCAGTAATTGGAAAGGTCTATGTGTGTGTTATGGTACATACATGTGTGATGCAGAGTCTGATCCTTAACCCTCATTCAGTGTAGGTGGTGTCTTACTTTTTGAATAGCCTGGTTACCTTCTGGAGGGAATAGCAATGCTTTTTGGCAGGGTGGCAAAATCTTGTTCCTCAAACCCAAAACAGTGACGTATCTTGTTTACTTCATCACTGCTTCCTTTTGTAGTTGATTTGAAAGCTCAGCTGCTGCAGAAAAGTGACAAATGGTTAGTGCCCTGTATCTGTGGAGAATATCTGGGAGCCGTTGTAAAGGCTGGTGAGGTTTCAGCTGGTAAAGATGTAATCTCATGAATGGCAGAGCAATTGCAATCTAAGAGGCAGAATGGAGGTCTTAAAAATAAAAGAAACATTGGAGAATGCCTGATGAAATCAGATAAAGCTATAATTTATTTCATTTACAAAAGAATAAGATGCTGACCTTTGTGTTTGACTGCAGGTTTGATCAAGTGTTTTCAAACACTGATAGATTTTTTTTCTTTCGGTCTGGTGTTTCTCAAGAGGTGTGTCTGAAATGAATTGTATTGGATAGTTCTCTCATTTAGAGGAGGAACAACATTTATAGGAAAGGTAGATGTGTGTGTGCAGTAAAGGTCATGTTTTAATTTCACCCTCAGTTCTACAGCTCTTTTGAGAAATAACATTTATACAAATAAATATTCTTCTATACATTTAAAAATATTCCATGAGAAATTTGGTCCTGGAATTTTGAAAAGAAAGGAGATAGCCTTAAGAATAAGAATTTAGAATTAAGCAGGGTCACTGAAGCACTAAAAGGTTGTTCAAAATCAAACAAACAAGTATCTAAAACCCCACACCACCACCTTCTCTCGCATACAAAAACCACAAAAGCATTTCTTCAACCTAGCAAGGAACCGTGGAGCAAAGTATTTAAATAATTCTACCTAATTAGTAAAAAGGCAAGGTCAAGAAAGAAACCTAAGATAGAAAAAAGACAGAAATTAAAGCACCCATAGAGTGGATGATTTCTACAAAACGGAGCTGTTTTGAAAGCATTCAGGGAGAAAACAGAAAATGGCCCACAGCTGTCAAGAGCTGCTGTTTGGAATGTTTCTCTGGCTGGAGCCTGTTTGCAGCAGAGTATGATGAGAGAGACTGAAAACCTGGGGAAGTTAGGGGAGAGATCAGTGACCTTGTACAGCAAGGACCTCTCTGTATTAACAAGCATCACTGACCTTGGAAGGTGAGGGTCAGTCCCACTAGGAAGTGATGAGCATGAATCCAATTTAAGTGGATTTAAACATTTAAAAACCTCTTTCAGAGGTCTCTTATGGCGTACTTATTTCCATTGAAATTACATGTTGATTTACACCTATGACACTGGTAAAACCGATCATCATTAATATCTCCCTAGATATTTAGAATTAGCCAGTAATTGTTTTGAACTTTCTCAAGTAATATGTAGTTACTGTTGTTACTGAAGGTGGCACATTTCTGCATATAAATCTGTAAGTGAACTTGTGTGTTTGATCATTGGCATGATTTTGATCATTGCAATGGAGGTGGGCTTCTCAAACAAAGTGCACTCTGAACACCTTTAAAAATCTGCTTACAATGGTATCTTGTAGGTTGTCTAGCAGAAAATTCATGCTTCTGGTTCCTTTAGCTTAATGTTGCTTAAAACTCTGTTCTGACCAAGTGAAATCTCACACATTCCAAAAAGACTGCATGGACTTTTCAGAATCTTAAAAGACATAATTGAAAATGATTTTTCATTTTTAAAAAATGAAATGGTCTTCTTTAAAAATAAAGCTCTCTTCCATGCAAAACTAAATTAAATAGATAAATCTTTCCAACAGAATAGGACAAAGGGAAAGCATGTTTTATTCATGTAGCGAGCTTCTATTTTACACTGATGCAAATAAAACTACATGTGAACCAACAGCTGCTCTCAAACAGATTGCTGCATCTCACAATCTGCTAAGGGAGCACAGCTGGAGATATCTGCAGAACATTTTTATCTGTAAATCAAACATAAACTAGGAAAGCATTAAGTACTGTACATATAATAACATCAGTGTTTACAGAGGGTTTTCCTCGTGATGGGGAAATGACTCTGGTTTTAGGCTGTCTTCAAGAAATATCCAGCCATCCTTTGATTACCAAGATATTCAGTCCTACCTCAAGAAATTCACTGTATCAATACTATGCAGATGTTTTACTGGGCATGTGCAGGCTTACATTTTGTCTAACAGCATAAACATGAATACTATTTTGACTTGAAGCTGTTTTGTGTCCTTCCTTTGAGCAAGATGTTGGTCTAGGATTGCCAATACACGTGCCAAGAATTCCTCATGGCACCCCTGAGAGAAGGTATTTCTCACCTGGCAATTCAAATCACACGGGTTTCATACACATTTTGTTGTTTGAGAAGAAAAACTTTCTTTCCTTTACTGCGTAGTTCATACACTTGAGGTAAGCCATGGAGGCTGTCTCTCTCTCTAAAGGATTGAGGAACAGTTACGCCTTCAGCATGCGTAAAGTTAGAGATAATGTTAGAAGTGACATCTTTTTCCTTAACTAATCAGAGAAAGAAAAATTGAAAATCACTCAGTCATAAATTAGGACATAAGAGTCTGTGGTACTTTAATATTTTCTCACCCCTCAAAAAAATAACTTCTTGTCATCAGAGAAAGGCAAAATTGTCACTCATCACCCTTGACAGTAGCTCTATATTACCATGACCATTTTTACTGCCAGGTGCTGTTGGTAAGCTGAACCAAGAGTCAGCATGGGAAATAAAAGAAGCATGAAGTGATGTATTTGAAGTATTGTAAAATATTGCATAGTTTATGGCTAAGTACTCCACAGCAGATGATTGGTTATATTTAAATAGTTACATAACTTCCAGCAGCAGTTAGGAGTTTTAACTAGAAGAAAATTGCCTTTGGGTGTATTTTTTTTTTTACTTAATATGCCAGGTAACATTTAGCTCTTTATAACTTCAAATACTTGTTTTCGTTTTATAGATCAGTGCTCTAAGTCACTGTAAGTGCTGAAAGGGCTTGATTCAGCAGAGCATCCTAACAGGTACATGTAAGCTTTGCTACATCAGGAATATTTTATAGAGGACTGCACTTCTATTTAGCTCAAATAGTTCAGAAATTATTATCTGAAGTCAGTGCCTAATGCTCAGGGCCAGTTCTGTTCCTTGAACCAGAAATTATTTCTTTTTACATTATGATGTGAAACAATTGCTTTTGCACTTTTCAAATTAGTGGCCCCGGTAGTTTGACATTTCATTCATTACTTTGTCCTTTGATTGTTTTGTTGTGCCTTAATTAGTTACAAAAACATTCATTTATGTTCTGCCTGGTAAGTTTCTCCAATGTTTCCAGGTTAAGTGGAGAGAAGCAAAATTCTGCCTTACTACGGAAATAGGTGTTAACATGAGTCTACTGATTATTAAATGATATAATCTGGAACATAGTTTTTAGAGAATGAAGATATATCAAGAAATTTTGCAAGCAATGGAAAACTTACTAATGGGATGAAAGTTAAAATGTTTCCTTTTGTGGAGAAGGAGAATGTATTTTTTCTGGACATCTTTTATTTGTCCTCAGGGTCTTTGTTTTTTTCTAACTCCTTTATCACGTAATGAAAGTTTTTTTGTATTGCTTACATACTGCTTTAATTTCCAGTTAAAACAAAATGAGCGTGGATATGATGAGACATTATCTGCTAAGAGTGATACTGAATTATAAATTCCATTTTTTTTGAGGCACTACTACTTATTTTTTATTTTGCTGTGCCATGTTCTTATCTACATTGAAAACAATCTGATCTGTAACATTTCAGATGTGAGTATTGCTTGCTGATTAAGAGACTTTGTCATTCAAGATGACAGCTGAATTGTCTAAATAAGAAACCTTGAAAGGCAACCACAATGGAAAATATTGGCAGTTTCTATAGTACGTTAAACAAGATGCAAATAAATTGCTTTGTGTTGTTGCCTTCCCTCAGTAGTACTTTCTCTTCTGAGGGTACATAAACACCAGATGAGACAAACTAGCAATAATTGTGGAGCGTATAAAAGCCATTTAAATGCCCCTAACTTCTCTTATGATACTCACGTATCCCTAAACTGTACTTCGATATCAATTCCACCTGATTCTGACTTACAAAAATGACTAGAAAAATTTAAATGTAAATGAACTAGACTTGTTGAACTAATTACTTAAGCTATTTGCATTGCAATTGACTGTACTTACTGTAGCTCCCAGCTCCCAGAAATGGCAGTGAAACCCCATAGTGCTTTACCAGGGGTTTCAACATTGTATGGCTTGTGTTGATTATCAGCTGTCTCAGTTACCAAGAGTGCAATATATTTCCATCCCTTTTAATTCTGGGGAAGGTGAAAAGGGCAATGATATCTGATAGAGAAGTTGCTTTCAGCCATAAGAGAGAAATGAAAAGTGCAATTTTTTTTGTGAATCAGTTAGATAAGTAGTGACCAAATGTGGATTTGAAGCTGAGTACTTAGAGTGTGAGATGTTTTATGGTTTGGTTTTGTTTGGTTGTTTTGGGTTTTTTTTTAATTTGACCTTGTAATCAGGTTTATTTTGTTTGAAATAATATTGCAGTTGTTTGTGTTAACTAAAGCATTTCAGTACCTTACACATTCTTCTTCTGCACTGGAAATTTGACTGCTATACCATCCCTCTACATTTCCCAATCAGAACAATAAATACATTATTTTAAAAACAATGTATTTAATGCAGATAACTCCTGGAGGATGAAGATAATTTCATATTGAAATTGCAGACATGCTTGATCAGAAAGAAAAAATAGAATAAAGTAATTTTACATCAGGTTAGCCTTTGCTTTTAAAGTGACATTTTATTTCAAGAGAAAAAGTGAGGGCTATTAGATTAAAAAAGTAACTGTCTTATTTTGGTACTGACAGGGAAAGCAAAACTGTTTCAAAAGTTAAAACTGACGCTATATAACAGTTAATGGTGACGTGACTTTTGACATCTTATTCAGGAAAATGTGTACTAAAATGCTTTTGTTGTAATTATGATTACATTCTGACTTCATTTTGAAGGGTACACTCTTCACATTCTGCCTTACATTCTGATGAAAGATGGAGAGCTTTCCTGATCAGATTTTACAGGAGAAAATAGATGGTACTTCTAAAAAAATAATCGGAATAAACAAGTATTTATGTGAGATTTAAATGAACCGAAGCTACCTGAAAAGTTACAATACAGTTAAGCCTAAAATAATTTTTTTAAAGGCATAGAGTATTTTTTTCTCTATTCACCTCATAACCATCCCAATGCACAGAGGACAAATCATGAATATACATTTTGTACATTACTTCCACCAATGTTAAGTAGTTTTGAGACATATCTAGGGGAAACATGCAGTAACACAGTACTAGTAGAAATTAAAGACAGAGATTAGTTCTAGAAACAGCCCCACATATTGATTTTTAAGTTTTCAAAAGGTAAGAAAATACTCAGTAGAAGTGAATGATGCATCTCTCAAATCTCTGCTGTGCAAGTAAATAACAAAAAGGAGGAAATTATTCTACACACAGAATTGAAGTTTTTAAAAGTTTAGCTCCTACATCAGTAGCTAAATGATGAGTGAGTTAACATTCCTGAATAAGCCTAGATGAAGTCTTGGGACTTTATTGCTTCAAATGAAAAAAAAAACCAAAAAAACCTCCCAACTGTGCTGTGTTCCCGCATCCTTATCTCAGACCAAGAAACAACTCAGGAGCTTATCTGTGCCTCAAACCAGTGGGACTGGGATGCAAAATACTGTAAGGGATTCAGTTTCTAGGTACTATGTACAAACAGTAAATTGCTAGTCATTATCATCCACTTGAAGCTTCAGGTGATCTCCAGAAGGTGGTGTGTGATGTAATTTTCTACAGGCTTTTTGTAGTATAGGTAACTTCAGTGCGCTCCCACAAGGCTGGTTTTCGTGAATGTACAGCACCAGAATGATAAAAGACATTGTAAGAGCTGAGTGTATGCAACATATCATGTTCACAAGAGCATAAAATGTACGGTGCTAACAGAGGCTCACAACTAACTCCAAGCAAACCAGATTTAAAATTTCTTACCTAGGAAAGAGGCATGAGCATCTGGGTTTGGTTTTGAAAGAATGTATTAAGCAGGAGCGAGCTTGAAAAACCAAGACCTACAAGAGCAACCTTCAGATAAAAATATATTAGTGTAATTAAAGGAGGTGAATTATAAATATACAACACAGTAAACAATGAGAGAGAAAAAGAACTCACGGGCCCTCCAGAGGCAGTGCTGGCATAATTGTAGGTACAGGCATCATTTGTTATCATGGTTAATGTTCTAGATAGAAAAGAATCATAGGCTGTAAAAGAAGGGCAGAGTGCCCCCATTTATTTCATGGTTACCACTTGTTCTGAGAAAGGTGGTTTGTTTTGTATTTGGTTTTGGTTGATTGGTTTTTTTCCCCAAGTGTTAATAGAGTTTGGACCACTCAGTTTAGCCCTACCTCAACATGCTAAATATGTAGAGAGATGCTGGTGCATTACTGTTGTGATTTTTGGGGTTTTTTAAGTAAAAAAACAATGGCTGTCCATAAGAGATTCCAATATTAGATTATACTATGGTTTGTTGCTCATATTTACATCAAGCCTTATGGCAGTGCATGTTACTTTTGTTTAGAGTAAGTATCTAACAAAGCTAGGAAGACCTAGTGCCAAAGCAAGTGTCATTCTAATGGGGTATCAGNAAAAGGTATCTTCAACATATTCCACCTTTTACCCCATCTTCACCACTCTGCCAGAAAATAGGAAACCTGGCCATGTCAAGGAGTCCTTTATAATAGTGACATTCCATGTCTCCTTCATTGTGGAATCATACCAAATCACAGAAATTAAGAATGAAGTTATACACTCAGAGAAACTAAGTATGAAGTTATACACTCTTTGCAATTCCCATTTACTCCTTTTTTTTTTCTCATTACCATTTATAGTAATTTCCTTTAATTCATTTTCTTTATTTTTTTAATATCTGTCTTAATCAAAACAATGGCTGTCCATAAGAGATTCCAATATTAGATTATACTATGGTTTGTTGTTCATATTTACATCAAGCCTTATGGCAGTGCATGTTACTTTTGTTTAGAGTAAGTATCTAACAAAGCTAGGAAGACCTATTGCCAAAGCAAGTGTCATTCTACTGGGATATCAGAACAATTTCTTCTTAGATTACTTCTGCTTGGTTTTTATCTTTCATTTATCTTCTATGTTGATTCTGTTAGTGATGGCCTCTCTCTTGCTTTCTTTGCTGAAAATAGGATGAACATTCAAAAGAAACTTACCACCATGGATGTTTCAAAAAACAAACTTAGTTTACAATTGCCAGCAAAAAATAGCATCTTTAACCATAACATAGACTTCATACTATGCTTCATAGACTTTATGTAGCCAATGCTTAGCAAGCACTTTAAATGTAGTTTACTTGTACTTAAGAGTCTCCTATTTTCTTAATAGAATAGAGGTAATTATGTGAAGTGTTAGAAAGCACATGGCTTTGTTCAAGGACTTGCCTTTTTGTCTTCATTGCAAGCAGTGCTGTGTGCTGTACTCAGCTGTCAAATGACTGGAAAAGGAATAAAGATATTATAGGAAAGTCATCATGTACAGTTAATTGTCACCTCTCAGTTTAAAAAGAAGCAGCAAACTGGTTCTCTTTGTTCCCAGAGATGTGATTGAAACTGTCTGAGAATGAAATTCAGTCAACAGGGGAACATGGTATATTTCAGTTTTGCCTTCTCCTAAAGGTGTGCAGGGGCATCCTGTGTGATTTAGTTTTGTTTCATTAGAACAGACTTATTAGAGTGGGGACAACAGTGGGATATCTCTGATGAGACTGATTAGTATAATCCGAATGAATGGAGAAAACTGTGGCCTAATTAGGACATTCTGACTAAAATTTCCCCTTAATGAAGATGCATTTCAACAAGTACCAAGGGGTAAAAGTGCAGTTAACAAAGTCTTAAGCAAGCATGAAATTCTAGACTTTGGCCATTTAATATATCTTCCAGGTAAAGGTGAAATATTTTTTATTGGTTTATTTTTATTAACTTTCTTGAATGTGAATATATGTGTGCATGTCTGTGTCTGTATATGTGCATGTGTGTGAGTACGTTTTCAGTTGCCTCAGTCAGGACAGTGGCTATACCTAGAGGATTCTGTCTGAATTTGTGAGATTACGGGGTTTCTTATTTATTTATTGAAAAGTTTAATTAGTACTGAATGACTTAATCATGCTTAGAATTTGTTGAGTCCCAGTGCACTTACCAAAACAACAGAAAAGTCAGTTATCAAATACTGGCCAAAAGCTCCAGCTGTGGTGAAGCATGTAGAAATAAACCAAAACTGGCCATCATTAGCAGATACTTCCACTTCTTCCTATCTGTTGTTGTTTTCTAAGGTGGATCTTAAGCAGCCCTATTTAGGGGATTTTCAGAAACAATCCAATGTTATTTCTCCTCCAGTTTTTGGAAGCAATGGGCTAAGCTCTTTACACTGACAAAGTATGATAAGTATCTAGGTATGGTAAGAACCTCAGCAAAGCAGTGAGTAGATTGGAAGTGCAGGATGTTAGAACAATAATCCTGGAAATCACATAAATACTTAATATAAGGTATGCTTATTTAAATATATTATTTTTCCTGTAATATCCCACCACTGCCGATGGCTATGATGCTTTTATTAAGAAACAACCACTACACAAAAGATCTCCCCTTTGGGATATATTGGGTTTGTGTGGCAAGGACTTAATAGTCAGGGGACTACAGGGCAGGCTTCTGTGAGAAGCAGCTAGAAGCTCCTCTTATGTTTGACAGAGCCACTGCCAGCTGGCCCTAGGACAGACTACTGGCCAAGGCTGAGCCCATCAGCAACGGAGGTAGCACTTCTGCAATAACTTATTTTAAAAGGGCAATAAGTTGGCAGCAACAGCAGCCAGGAGAGAGGAATAATTACCTATGAGAAACAACTTTGCAGATGCTAAGGTCTCTGAAGGACCACGGAGGTCCACAGTGTAGCAGATACTACCAGTAGCCCACAAAGGACCCTGCACTAGAGCAGGTGGATATCCAAAGGAGGTTGTGGATATGTGAAGAACCTGCGCTGGGAACTACTGACCTGTCAGCCTCGCCTCTGTGCCTGTGATTATCGTGAAACAGATCCTCCTAGAAGCTATGCAAAAACACATGGAGGACAGGGAGGGGATTAGATACAGACAGGATGGCTTCACCGAGAGCAATTCCTGCTTGACCAACCTAGTGGCTTTCTATGATGGGGTGACCATAGCAGTGGACATGGGAAAAGCAATGGATGTGATCTGTGTGGACTTCTGTAAAGCCTTTGACACAACCCCCCACAACATCCTTCTCTCAAAACTGGAGAGAGATGGATTTGATGAATGGTCTGGTCAGTGGATAAGGAATTTGTTGGATAGTGGCATTCAGAGAGTAGTCAGTGGCTTGATGACCAGATGGAGTTCTGCAACAAGTGGTTTCCCTCAGGGGTCTGTACTGAGACCAGTGCTGTTTAATATCTTCTACATTGATATGGACAGCAAGGTCAAGCACACCCTCAGAAAGAGTGCAGATGACACCAAGCTGAATGGTGTAGTTGTCGCACCAGAAGGATGGGATGTTATCCAGAGGGACCTGGACAAGCTGGAGAAGTCGGCCTGTGTGGACCTCATGATGTTTAACATGGCAAAGTGCAAGGTCCTACACCTGGGTCAGGGCAACCTGTGGTTTCAGTACAGGATGGGGGATGATGTGATTGTGACCAGTCCTGAGTAGAAGGCCTTGGGCATGCTTATTGATGAGAACCTTGACATGAGTCAGCAATGTGTGCTTGCAGCCCAGAAGGCCAATCGTGTCCTGGGCTGCATCAAAAAAAAGCGTGGCCAGCAGGGTGAGGGAGGTGATTCTGCCTCTCTACTCCACTTTAGTAGTTCTGCCCCTACCTGGATTATTGTGTCTTACTCTGGAATCTCCAGCATAAGAAGGATATGGAACTGTTGGAATGGGTCCAGAGGAGGGCTATGAGGACAGGCTGTGAGAGTTGGGGTTGTTCATCATGGAGAAGGGAAGGCTCTGGGGAGACCTTAGAGTGACCTTCCAATATCTGAAGGGGTTATGTAGTGATAAAATACAAGGGTACTTTTACAAGGATATGTAATTATAAAATGAGGGGGAATGGCTTTAAAGTGGAAGGTGGAAGGTTTAGACTAGGCATTAGGAAGATATTCTTCATGATGAGGGTGGTGAGGCACTGGCAGAGGTTGCCTAGGGAATTTTTCTTCCCTGGAAGTGTTCAAGTTCGGGTTGGATGGGTCCTTGAGCATCCTGGTGTAGTGGGACGTGTCCCTGCCTTTGGCAAGGGGGTTGGAACTAGATGATCTTTAAGGCCGCTTCCAACTCAAACTATTCTACAATTCTGTGATTCTACGACTGCACCCTGTGGAAAGGACCCATCCTGGAGCGGTTTGTGGAGGACTGTTTCTCATGGGAGAGTGCCCATGCTGGGTCAGGGGAAGAGTGTGAGGAGTCCTCCACATGAGGAGGAAGGAGCAGCAGAAAGAATGCATGATGAACTGATCACAACAGCTATTCCCCTGCACCACTTGAGAGGGAGGCGGTAGAGAAAATTGAGAGTTAAATTAAGCCCAGGAAGAAGGGAAGGGTTGGGGGTAAGGTGTTTTAAGATTTCATTTTTATTTCTTATTCCCTACTCTAATTTAGTTGATAATGCATTAACTGGTTTCCTCAAGTCAAGTCTGTTTTCCCTGTGATAGTGACAGGTGGATGATCTCTCCCTGTCCTTATCTCAACCCATGAGCCATTCATTATATTTTCTCTCCTCTGTCCAGCTGATGAAATAAATGATAAGAGTGGCTTTGGTGAGTACTTGGTACCTGGGTCAAGCCACTTCTTAAGTTCACTATCAGACCTAGGGGAGCAGCATTATAGCGCTGTCTGTGCAGGGACTTTTATGCTTTACTCCTCTTTTTCCATGGAGTGATACCAATATAAAGATAGTTGGATGCAGCTATAGAATTACAAACATTTGCATTATAATGTTGCAGGAATATCTGTCTAGTTTAATCGCCTGTTAATAATTGGGCTAAAATCTAGTGCTCTTTAACTTCAGCAGCATTATTAGTTCCTAGCTTTACCTAAAATGTGGTGGGCACTATTGACATAATTGATGATACACTGTGAGAAATAAATTCAGATAAAGGAGGAGTCATGAGTTTATGTGAATCTTCATATTTGTATCTGAAAATTTCTCTGTCTTGAGACCCTTAAGTTTGTTTTACCAGGTCACTTACACCTTTCTGGAGACATTTCATATGAAGGCAATTTAAGGTAATTTAGAGAAATGTTGAAGTGAAAAAGAAGTAGCTTCTGATTGAGATAGCACTGTTTGTGGAGATAAAGAGTCTGGGAGAGGGGTTATCTCCAGGCAAGTCGGACCCTGACCCCTACCCATGAGCCTTCGGTTGGTGTTCAATGTGGAGGAGCAGCACATCAGCCACTGCTGCTGCTGGTTGACTTTGTATGTAAAACACCTTCACACTGGTGATCTTATAGATCAGTGGCACATATTTGCTGTTAGATATTGCATGTTCCAGGGAAGCACGTATGGTTTGAAACCATTAGAGGGTGAGGAACAGTGAAGGGAATAAAGCAAAAAGGTAGGTATGAGTCTTCCTCTGGTCAAGGACTGACTTGACTGTTCCCATGGCAACAGAGCTCAGTGCTCTCTTTAGGCAGCTGCTGATTGCACTTTGAATTTTATTTGCATTCATGATTAAGGAGGAGTATAAAAGGACTGAGGTAAAGAATTAAAAAAGCAATAAGAGGATAAAAGACCTTTCAATCAGTGCTCCTTAGAAGCTTTAATTAAAAAGTAGAAGGAGGTGGAGGGAAAGAAACAGAGATGGAAAATAATGGGAAATTTTAGATTTTTTTATTTTATGGTTGAATTACTGTTTCCAGAGGTATTTGAAGGATTGCTGGCATCCCGATGAACTTCCTATATTTCATATCTTTGTACCACGTAAAAATTAGATCTCTTCATTATAGGGAGGGCTTTGGTATAAAAAATTCAATCTAAAACTGTATTTCAGTAAAGAAATTATATTATACTAAAACATCTTGGGGTTTTCAGACCTGAGCTGATTTTTCATAAGGCTGCTCTGATAATGTATGTGACCCTGGCTTTTTACTCTATTTTGTTGTCTTGCATTTTTATCAATCATCTGAGACTTCTGTATAATAAATACATGTCAAGTGTATACTACGTGTTTGTGTGTGTATAATACATAAGCACTTATTATACCAGCACAAAAAAGGGAGAGGCTACCACTAAAATTCAGAAGCAAATACAGTTTATAAGTCTCCTCTTCTACTCTTAATAATTGATGTGCAAATTAGTTAAATTTCTGATGTCATTGAAACAAAAAGCAGAATTTGGTATTTCAGATATACTTAGGAGTGATTCTGAACTGTTTTACATTCCTTCTGTAGGAATCTGATAGTAAGCAAACAATCCCTTGTTTTCTAAGAAAAGGGAGGTTGTTGATAGGGTGTCATGGATAGGAATTTACAGAACTTTTGTTTATCATCAGTTTAGAATGTATTAGCGTAAAATGGCTAACTTCCTATTAGCATTTAGTTATCAGTTGATTAAAAATTTTTCAATATATGTGTTAAGTTAATCAGTGACTTAATGGGAATTTAAATTTGAGTTTCAGTCCTATGTGCTACACTGTGTGGTAAGTATATATATGCAAGCACAGCAAAATAGAGGTATATATGTACTCGAAGATATGTTAATATTTAAGCATAAGAGAAGTAAAGGTCATGATAGAGAGAGACACTAGCCTGAAAGTTTCTCTCTTGATATTTAGTGAGAATGTTCACATGTACCACATTACCATTCCCAAGAGGCAATGCTTATCTCTCAAAGGGAGAAAACTTAGCCTAAGGCCTTTCCATTTGTCATGTTGGCAAATGAGAAGAGCTGGGAGGCATCTCGATTCAAGTGGAGATTACTGGTCCAACCTACTACAATCCAGAAGAACTCAAAGGGCCTTCTGATTAATTGTATGCTTTTAGGGTTTTGAGATAACTGGTTTATGACAGATAGTTAAATATTCATTTTAATGGTTTAGTATTTGCTTTGGTTGCATTTGGAAGATGTCATACTAGCAGAACTTTTCACTAGTTGCATCAGACCACCTCACTTGGACCATGATCCGGGTATCAGATGTGCAAGGGGGCATGACTGATGGTCAGTCTCTTTCTTAGGTGATGATTGGGCCTCTTCCCAGGCAGACAGAACCCCCAAAGCACTGGGGGAGTGTCCAAGTGCTCTGGATTCCTGTGTTGTAATGATGGGGGTTCTTTTTGGAGAGTGCTTTGTTTAAATGATCATGGTTAACAGTTACTCATTGTGTCTGGTATGTTGCAGCAAAAATTTAAGCTTATTTTGCAACTGGTGGAAATATTCTTTGGAATGATGGATGCTGAAGGAGCCATAGGCTATCAAATAAATATATTTGAATATCTAACCTGTATCTAAATACACACAAAGTTAGTTCTACAGAGTTTTTGGAAACTTTGAAATTGCTATCATGTTTCAGCTTCCGTCTTCAGACACAAACCAACTACCTGAGCTCTTCAGCTAAGGTAGCTTGCTTTGGAGGAGACATCCCACCTATTGAATGCCTCTTTCTCTCCTCCAGTAGTATTTGGGTTGATCCTGCAAGATTTAATATTTTTTTATTGAACCACTAACCTGTCTATTATGTCAAAAGAAGATTTAAACTTTTAAAAGGTGTACTCGGCAGGGAATACTGAAGAAAATAGGTATTGAAAAGATGAGTGAGAAAAAAACTGCAGTGGGTATCATTTGTCACTGCTGAAACTCATTACTGATGTGAAAGAGATCTGTGAAGAGCTGAGCATTTCTGCTAGAAAATGTCAGAATCATGTTTAAGAGGGATTTGTAACAATACACGTGATGAAAATGAATGTTTCTTGCTGCTGTGCTGTGGTAAATCTGATGCTACAAGGAAGCATGCTGTAAATATGTCCAGAGCAGTGACCATTGTCCTTCCAGTCCAATACCTTCAGTTATAAGATGTTCATCTTGTATGGATGTTCATCTTGCATGGATGCATAGGCCACAGTCCCTCAGGGACATGTGCTCTGCCATGGAGCACCTTCTCCTCCTTCTCCTCCTCTTCTAACCTTCATCTCCTCTGCTATTTTCATCATTCCCTCTCCATATTGCTGCCTTCTCTCTCCCGTGTTTTCTGCCCTTTGTTGCACAGGGTTTCCCCAAGGTGCTGCCCTCCTTGCATGCCCTGTAGTGTGTCGGTTGGAGCCAATTGGAACCGGCTGTGTCCTGCCCAGGTCAGTCCCCACCCTACAGCACCCCAGCACCCTTCCCACCAGCACCTTGTACTGTGCACCCATTAGCAAATGTAGTTTTAGTAGTTGTTTTTTTAAGAGTGTATATCAGGAATATTGAAACAGTTACATTATTTGAAAAGCTATTCCAATACGAACTTGCTAAAGAAGTAGAAAATAATTCTTTGGGAGAATCACCAGGTTTGGGGGAGATAACTACACATGTGTACTGACACACAGACACAGAAATGTAAGACCCAATATTGCTGATGCAGATAACGGACTGTCAGAGAATTATAACAGGCCATCCTGGAAATAGTGTTTTGTAATCATAAGAATGACATTAGTTCTTCTCAGCGGTCATCAGAGAACACTGACAAAGAAGCGAGAGCCCATGACTGTATTTTCTGCATTGTAGTTGCTAAATTAAATAATAGGACTTGGTATGTATTTTTGTATGCAGTTCCTACCTTCTGTGCTGCACAGATCATGCAGCGTGGTAGATCTGGCAATATAGATTTCATCAATAATAAAAAAAAATATAATAAGGAGAAGTTTTCAGATGTTAAGAAACCAATGAATCTCTTACTGGTGATATCTTTTATGTCTATTGCATTTTTCAGTCTAGGAAGTGTACTTGGAAACTACCACATCAAGAAAACAAGTTCACTTCAGCTCTAAAAGTTTCCATGGAGTATTGAATAGTCTCACGAAAATTATCTGATTTTTTCCTTGTATTTTCCTCCTAAATCAATGTTTTGTATGAAAATGACCCTGGACTGGTAGCATCTGTGAAGTGTTTTGATTGTAGAAAACAACTTTCACATAATAAACTAATGTGAATGGCAGTTAAGCTGCAGAATAAACACAGATTGCCTTAAAAATAAGGCATTTGAAGAAAAGTTTACCATTCCTAAATAAGGAATCTCTTGGATGTATTAATTTCTGAAGTGAACATAGAGGTTTTCTTTGCTTTAAATGAATTGAAATTGATGTGATCTGAATGATTTGAGATGTACACTTGCATGCATGAATGCGATAAAAATAACCAAATAAAGCACATAAATGCTTGAGTAATGCATGTTATAATTGTAATGCCCAGCTTTAGCACTAGCAAAATGATTGCAATATACATGAACGGAAGGACATATTTTTAAATATGCAGCCAAAATGGACTGCAGTCAAATTTGAGCTAGCTAAAGCATTTGGAAAAAGTTCAGGTAGTTGGCAGGCCATACGCTGGCTCTTAATGAATGCAGGATATACTGCCATCTTCTCCTGGGCGTGTGGATGGGGTTTTTTATACTTTGATTTAAGTGAAGTTTTTGGACAATTTATGTTTACTCTCAACTCCCCTCCTGCATCCCAAAAATCTTTTTTTTTTTTAAGAGAAATA
Source organism: Piaya cayana (assembly GCA_013389865.1). NCBI lineage: Eukaryota > Metazoa > Chordata > Aves > Cuculiformes > Coccyzidae > Piaya > Piaya cayana. The sequence continues at coordinate 4,634 of WAAB01004134.1, read as the reverse complement.
TTCGTAATATTCATCTGTCATTCTGGCAAGGAGTCTCTTACATATTTTGCATCATAGTGGGTGTGGTATGTTGTTTGAAAATTGCATCCTGATGAGAGTTAGTACATGTTGGCTTGGCAACAGGTTTTTTTAATTTAATTTCTTCCATCCTAGATGTTGTGAGAATATATATTCTAGGTGTCCCTCTTCCTAGGAAATCACTTATTCTGATAAGGAAACGTTTCTCATGTGCTGTAAATTATGAGACATTTTAATAATTCTTTGCATCTGATGAACAAGGTTCTCAGACATCTGTGAGTCATTGGTGAGCCCCAATCCTACAGGTCTCTGGTTCCAACTTTATATTTTTTTTCTCCTCTTAAACTGCCAAATGCAATACAGTAGGCATCTAACACCTTTATCAGAGCAGCTTGTGGTTAAATCATAATGGATTGATTGGCCTGCACTCTTGTCAACATTCATTCTCACAAGTTTATGGTTTTGTGGCGTTTGCCCAGATGAGCCAATAGGGCATTCATAACTAAATGCATTTACATGGATTTTTTTTTTCTCAGTTTCTTTTTTTTACCCTCCTTCTTTTAAAGAAGCTAAAATCATCACAGATTCTGGGGGATAGGGGTTTTGAAGGAATGCATTATTTCTGCTTTTTCCCTTCTCTATGATGTGCTACCATAGTGCTTGTGGTTAAACATCAGTCACTGTTTCCCACAGAGAAGACTTTTCTCCTGAAGTTGGACTTGGCACATCATGGCCCATCACCCCACGGCCAGTGAGCTAGCAAGAGTAGTTACTGTCTGTTCACTATGCAGGAGGCTCTTATCTAGTGAGATCACCTTTGCGCATCATTTCTCTGTAGCACCAAAAATAGTTTATCACTAGAAGGCCTATTCCTATGTTCACTTCTGGCTAAAAACAATACTGCATCTTGTGTGTGTGGTTTGGGTTTGGTTTTTGGGGTTTTTTGTGTGTTGTTTTTGTTTTTTGGTTGGTGTTTTGGGGGGTTTTTTTGACACCTTCTTAGTACTTTCCAGCTGATGACTCACACAGTTCTCCATTTCCAAGCTATTTAGTCAATGTGATGGCTCTCGGGTAGCTGTTGATGTGGGTTGTCATTGTGATCTGACATTTCCTCAGCGGAGATAACAGGAAGTCTGCTGCTTTAAAGGCCATGAAATCTGGGGCCACCTGCTTGTTTTTCTTATAAATCTGAGAATATTGATTCCTGCAAAACCTCTCCACAAATGCCAAAGAGAATGGGAAAAAAAAAAACCCAAACANTTTAATAATTCTTTGCATCTGATGAACAAGGTTCTCAGACATCTGTGAGTCATTGGTGAGCCCCAGTCCTACAGGTCTCTGGTTCCAACTTTATATTTTTTTTCTCCTCTTAAACTGCCAAATGCAATACAGTAGGCATCTAACACCTTTATCAGAGCAGCTTGTGGTTAAATCATAATGGATTGATTGGCCTGCACTCTTGTCAACATTCATTCTCACAAGTTTATGGTTTTGTGGCGTTTGCCCAGATGAGCCAATAGGGCATTCATAACTAAATGCATTTACATGGATTTTTTTTTTCTCAGTTTCTTTTTTTTACCCTCCTTCTTTTAAAGAAGCTAAAATCATCACAGATTCTGGGGGATAGGGGTTTTGAAGGAATGCATTATTTCTGCTTTTTCCCTTCTCTATGATGTGCTACCATAGTGCTTGTGGTTAAACATCAGTCACTGTTTCCCACAGAGAAGACTTTTCTCCTGAAGTTGGACTTGGCACATCATGGCCCATCACCCCACGGCCAGTGAGCTAGCAAGAGTAGTTACTGTCTGTTCACTATGCAGGGGGCTCTTATCTAGTGAGATCACCTTTGCGCATCATTTCTCTGTAGCACCAAAAATAGTTTATCACTAGAAGGCCTATTCCTATGTTCACTTCTGGCTAAAAACAATACTGCATCTTGTGTGTGTGGTTTGGGTTTGGTTTTGGGGTTTTTTTGTGTTGTTTTGGGGGGTTTTTTGGGGTTTTTTTTTGTTTTTTTGACACCTTCTTAGTACTTTCCAGCTGATGACTCACACAGTTCTCCATTTCCAAGCTACTTAGTCAATGTGATGGCTCTCGGGTAGCTGTTGATGTGGGTTGTCATTGTGATCTGACATTTCCTCAGCGGAGATAACAGGAAGTCTGCTGCTTTAAAGGCCATGAAATCTGGGGCCACCTGCTTGTTTTTCTTATAAATCTGAGAATATTGATTCCTGCAAAACCTCTCCACAAATGCCAAAGAGAATGGGAAAAAAAAAAACCCAAACATTTTCTTCCCCTTTCTACTTCATTCTTGTCTATGTTTCTCTCAACTTGCTAAAGTTGTTTAGATGCATGGGTCCATAACACCATCCTCTTTACAAGGCCTTGAGATGCTATGAAGCAGTGTGACAGTACTTTACAATCATTCTATTAAAAAAACCAATCAAGATTAATTTGCTGCTTCTTGTTTCTTGTAAGTGCATTCAGACTATGGACGTACCCAAGGCTGTTATAAATATCCCTTGTGCCAACATTAGTTTTGGCAGCAGCAAAGAAAGGTGCCATTCTGAGATCTGATGTCCAGGTTTGCATTTGATGAAAGAGGGATGACAAAGTAGTAGAGGGACAAGAAAGTTTTAATTAAGTGTGATATTTTGGGGATGATCTGATGACTTAGATCCTATCTAATGACTCAGCAACCTGAAATGGCTTGTGCGTGGTAGGTAAGGAGAATGGCATCTTTCATGTTGTTATCCCTTGCTTTGTATGGATAACCAGGAGTGACTGAAACTTCTCTTAGGATTGGAAGCCTCCAGCAACCTAATATGATTCTTCTGATGTTACACAGTGATTTCCTTAATCTCATATATGGATTTGATGGGTGGACATTTCGGTAGATAAGAAACTGGTTGAATGACCGTATTCAAGGAGTAGCGGTCAATGGCTCAAAGTCCAGATGGAGATCCATGACAAGTGATGTCCCTCAGCAGTCCTTACTGGGACTGGTGATTTTTAATATCTTCATCAATGATATTGACAGTGAGATTGAGCGCATCCTCAGCAAGTTTGAAGATGATACCAATATGAGTGGTGTAGTTGCCACACCAGAAGGTTGAGATGTCATCCAGAGGGACCTGGACAGGTTGGAGAAGTGGGCCTGTGACAATCTCATGAAGTTCAACAAGGCAAAACGCAAGGTGCTACACCTGGGTTGGGGCAATCCCCAGTATCAGTACACGATGGGGGATGATGTGGTTGAGAGCTGCCCTGCAGAGAAGGTGCTGGTTGATGAGAAGCTTGACATGAGCTGGCAAGGTGTGCTTGCAGCCCAGAAGGCCAACCCTATTCTGGGCTGCATCAGAAGAAGCATGACCATCAGGTTGAGGGAGGTGATTCTGCCCCTCTGTTCCTCACTTGTGAGACCTCATCTGGGAATTTGTGTCCAGTTCTGAGGTCCTCAATGTAAGAAGATATGGAACTGTTGGAACAGGTCCAGAGGAGGGCTACAAAGATGATCTGAGGGCTGGATGACCTCCCGTATGAGGACAGGCTGAGAGAGTTGGGGTTGTTCAGCCTGGAGGAGAGTCCGAGGACATCTTTATAACACCCTTCCAATACCTGAAAGGGGCCTAAAAGAAAGCTGGGGAAGGACTGTTTACAAAGGCTTGTAGTGATCGGACTAGGAGCAATGGGTATAAACTCGAGAGGGGCAGATTTAGACTAGACATAAGGAATAATTTCTTCACAATTAGGCCAGTGAGGCACTGGCACAGGTTTCCCAGGGAAGTTGTGGATGTTCCGTCCCTGGAGGAGTTCAAGGCCAGGCGGGATGAGGTCTTGGGCAGCCTGATCTAGTGGGACGTGTGCCTTCCCATGGCAGTGGGGTTGGGACTGGATGATCTTTAAAGTCCCTTCCAACCCAAACTATTCTATGATTCTATCTGTCTCATAAATAAAGCTGTGTGTGCACGTTTGTGGTCCTTGGTTAACGACATATTACTATATTTGTCTTGTAAACTGGTACAGCTGAGAAATTTCAGTTCAAGAAGGGATAAAAGTGAAGCAGGGTTAGAGTGGGCACAGGGAAGATTTCTACCAGTGCCTAAAATGAGGGCTTTTCTATTTATACTTTTGGGTTTAGTATGATGAAAAGTGTCCCTAGTTTCTATGATGGGAGTAAAAGGTTTGAAGGTTTTGATTTTAAGATATAATCCTTGAAGCATTATATATTTTTGATTTCTCTTTTTAAGTTCAGACATTTTNACAGGTCACAACAGGGTGAGATCAAATACATGAATTACAATGGTCATAATGTGCATTTACCCAATCTCACCTGAGGGCTGTATAATTTGTCCTTACAGGAGTGAGACAATTGTAATTCACTCGCTGGATACGGATACCTTCTCAACAGTCTACCAAAGACAGCTTGGATGATGTGGTATATCCTGTCTCTGTGCGATTAGATTTCTTCGTTTTTCTGCTGAAAAGAAGAGATTAAAATAATAAAATACAAAAAGACACACAGACAAACAAACGAAAGAAAAATCCCTTTATTCCAGTAGACAAGAACTATCTGCTTTGTCTGAAGCAAGATTATTTGATTTTCTAAAAAAATA
>WAAB01004133.1:0-14358 GCA_013389865.1 Piaya cayana | reverse complement strand
AAAAAAAAAAAACAGAAGAAAAATATGTTCTGCAGTAGCTGAGCAAACAGACAGAAGGCACATGGAGAATTTACAGGTGCAGCATAGACCGTCTGCCTTCACATCTCAGCACAAGTGGATAACAGGGCTCAAAGGACTTAGTCCCCTGCCAGCACATAGTGGTTCTTGCTGTGCACCAGCCTGCCCAGCACTAACATGACAAAGAACAGGGCTTACTGCAACCTTATCAATGCTGTAATAGTACTTGCCAAGAACAGCAGCAAGGACTGGGGAGAAGTGGCTTCTGTCAAAGTAGCTGCTGCAAAGGCCATTTCCATGCTGACAGAAACGACTCCAGGCAGGAAAATGCTCTAGAAAACACCCCTCCTATCCCATAGGTGCCACATGCTTTGTTACCTCAGCTACATCTTTGCACTAGGACTCTAGTAGCAGATTTTTCAGAGCATCTGTGATCCAACCTGATCCCTAGCCTTGACCTCATGCATGTGCCCTTGATCTGCCTGCCACTCTTGCTCTTACAGAAGTTTTGCTCGACAGGCACTTTTCAGCAATAGGAGGATGGATAAAGTGTTGATCCAGTCAACACTGAACTCCTTTTTAATGACATTGAGTCCTCAGTACACAAGCCAAACAGATAATCCTGCTGGACAAACCACTGCCACCTTCTCTTCTTGGCTGATCCTCAAAACATTTAACCATTTACTCTACAGCCACATAGCTGAGATGCTGTTCTTCCTTTGCCACTATTTTGCTTACTAATAGAGCAGTTTTTCTTCTGAAGGGGTCGGGGTTACTCTTCCTCATGTCCCTTATGTTAAATTCAAGTTTTTATATTCCAGTCCATACTTTGTTGACTGCAGTTCCAATATTTTAGGTGCTCTTGGCTTGCCGTCTCCCTGCATTGATCTTGGCAACCACTACAAACCTGAAATTAAAGTCCTGGCTGGCACTGTTCCACCTCAGGTGGGCAACAGTGTGCTGGGACCACACTCAGACCCCTCTGGCAGGAGGTTTAACTCACTTATAACCGCGATTGTGCACAAAATATTTAAGTCGGGAAGGCGCCGCATCTTACCTCAGGATTACTATGCTGGAAATGCTGTAACTGGGAGCACAGTTGTGCTGCCCCGGCCATACAGTGGAACTAGTTTGGGCTACTCAGCCCAAATTCAAAGGGACTCTCATTTAAGAGGTGTTCTGAGTGAAAGACAGGCCCTTTTAAGATAAAAGGAGCTAAACTTTTCCCTGTTTTAAACAGCCTGTCATCAGACTGAATAGGTCACTGGTTGTCTGGACCCCAGATCCCGCAGGGATTTGATCTGAGAGTGCAGATTACAAGTTTAGCAGTGCAACTGCTAAGTAAGACAGGATGAAGGGCCAGAAACAAAGAAGTACATTTCTGCTTACCTGGGGCTAAGGGCCAGTTTTGTTTATTAATTTATCACTATTCCTCTACCACCTCCAGCAGACCAACCAGCTGACTTGAGATCCCACCCACTCTGTGCCCTGAAGGACTGAGCCTCTGCCATTCCCATTCGTTTTACTCACAATACCACTCCCTGTTGATGCTGAGGACGCAAATTTTAAGACACGTGTAATGCCCCGAAGAAGCTCCATGTTGGCACCAAGGACTCCTGCAGTTCATTTTGTGCCATGACCAGCTCACTGCCCCGGGTTAGTGCGTGATGCCTTCTGTGACAGCAGAAGCTAGTCCAAGTCATTCAGCTGGGTGTATAGAGCAGGAATATCCTATTTCTGTTGTCAGTTTTGTGTTAATGGGTGTAAGGTGCCAGTAACTGAGTCAGCAGAGCAGTGTTACCCCAGAGTCACTCAAAGGATCCCTAAGCACCCGGTCACTGTTACAGAATCCCAGACGTTCTGCTGCTGCGCTTCATTTAACACCATCTCCCATTTCTCAGGGCTTAAATCCACTTCTTCCCATTTTCCTGGCTGATCAGATCTGGAGCTAATTTACAGATCATCACATCTACAAAATGAATCTAGAAGATCTCGCAGAGATATCCTTAGAGAAGAGTGCCAAGAGACATCTTGTCAGCAGTTTAGTTTAATCCATATGGCTTATAAAAAGGGAAAGGGAGCAGGGAATGTTGAAGCTGCACCGTTCTGTGTTACATATGGTAATGTTCATGTTTTATTAGGCAGTTGAGGAGTGAGCGTCTGCTCCAACAGCGGCATCTAGCAGTAACAAATGCTCGATGAAAGTTTCAACAAAAGAAAATGGCAGAGATTAAAATAATATCGCCACCAAAGAGAAGACGGTGAAGTGACACAGATGACAACATTGCCACCTTGGGGCAGAAGCTGTGGAGAAACCACGAACAAACTGCAGGCGAGCAAGAGCTTCCAAAAGCTGCCTTAAAAGTAAAAGGCAGGACAAAAGCTCCTGGAAGCTGCCTGTTTCCAGCAGCCCTGGGAGACCTGGCTGTGCCCTTCACTCCTGTCACTGAAGCACAGGACATCTCTTCTGTGTCAGCACAGATACTGCTTCTCACATCATCAAGCAGGAAAGAACAAGAAAGCAAGCCAGGCCTGTTATAAAGCAGATCATATGTGCCTCAGTCTAAGTGGCAACGTGCTGCTTCATCTCCAGGTGCGGCCCAGGGGAGGGGAGACTGTGCCATTAACAGAATTCTCCAACCTCCTTTCTTTTCCTCAGCAAAACCTTCTCCTCTGGGCTCAACAGCTCCCATTTGAAAGAGTTAAGGGCAAAACATGAGGTGACCAACCAAATGTGGCCTCGAATTCAAGGCAGAGCGCACAGCTTTCCTCTATATAGAGGCCAAATCCCTGTCCCCACATATCTCCACATTTATCCTCCCCTAAACACAGGCTCCGCTACACCTTCAGCCATGGGGACTCTCTACAAGCATTGTGGGTCCCATGAGATGTAGCTAAATGGCTCCGTTTTTCTCCAGTAGAAGCCAGAAGAGCTCCATATCCATCAGCCAGACCACTCACTTGCACACGCAGCTTCCAAGTACTTAAAATACAAAAATCTAGAGCCATTTTGTTGGTTATTTTCTGTCAAAGGTATAAGAGGAAGAGCATTTGTCATAATGAGTGAATGACTAGGACAGCAGAAGAGGCAGTTGGGAGTTGAACAAGACAGAAGGGCCTCTAGCTCCGCCAGGGGAGGTTCAGGCTGGACATTAGGAAAAAAAATTTTTATGGAAAGGGCAGAGGCTGCCCAGGGAGGGCGTTGAGTCACCTTCCCTGGAGGGGTTTAAGGGATGGGTGGACGAGGTGCTGAGGGACATGGGTTAGTGTTTGATAGGAATGGTTGGACTTGATGATCCGGTGGGTCTCTTCCAACCTGGTGATTCTATGATAGGACGTTCATTTGTCTTAAACCCCTGTTTCTCACCCCTTGGCTGGGCAGAGGGTTTGTGCAAGGCAGCGGCACCGAACTGCAGCATCTCTGCAGCCCGGAGCCCCCCAGCCCCGCAGCCCCTGCAGGGGGGGCTGACAGAAGAACCTGGCTTTGGTGCTTCCCCCTCACACAGGGCAGCAGCTGTAATCTGTCCTCTTTTAGTTACCGTTGACACTACAACTCACACAAGCATTATTGACGCAGCAGAGAAGACGTTATTCTTGACCACAGTGCATCACCGAGCAGCGATGAGCTGTGGGGCCAGACAGGGAGAGGTGTGTTGAGATCTCTCACAACAAAATATTCATGATTAACTTAAAGTAGACTGTTCTGTGAAAAGCAGGACTAACATGTGAGCCCCTTGTCTGTTCCACTTCCCACCACAATAGAGCTAGAATTGCTTCCTCCTGTCACCTCATCACACAGGTGCTCCAGGCGCTTCAGATACTTCCAGGCTCCCGTGGGGCTGCCTGTGTACCCCTTTAACATCCTCAACTCCTCACACATTTCCTTGGGAAACCCAGCAGAAGGAGGCTTGGCATTTCTGTGAATAATCTGATCAGCAGCACAATCAGAACTGGTGCAGAAGCCAGCAGAAGAGGACCAGTGGTTTCACAAGACCAGAGAACTGTACCTCAGCTTTGAAACAATGATAGAATCATAGAATCATGGAATGGTTTTGGTTGGAGGACACCTTAAAGCCCATCCAGTTCCACCCCTGCCATGGGCAGGGACACTTCCCACTGGACCAGGGGCTCCAAGCCCCATCCAACCTGGTCTTGAATATCTACAGGATGGGGCGGCCACCACTGCTCTGGGCAACCTGGGCCAGGGCCTTCTCACCCTCGTTGTGAAGAATTTCTTCCTAATGTCCAACCTAAATCTTCCCCTGTCCAATTTAAAGCCATCCCCTCTCATCCTATTCCTCTGTGCCCTTTTAAAAAGCCCCTCCCCAGCTTTCCTGGAGCCCCTTTCTGTATGGAAGCTGCTCTAAGACCTCTGCGTAGCCTTCTCGTCTCCAAGCTGAACATCCCCACCTCTCCCAGACTGTCCCCACAGCAGAGGGGCTCCCGAACCTTGTGTGTAGCCTCTTCTGGACCCATTCCAACACTTCAATCTCCTCCTTATGTTGGGGATTCCAGGCCTGATCACAGGGATCCAGGTGGGCTTTCCTGAGAGTGGAGGAGAGAGGGAGAATACAGGGAGAATCCCCTCCCTTGCCCTGCTGGCCACATTTCTTTTAGAATCATAGAATCACCAGGTTAGAAGACACCCACCGGATAATCAAATCCAACCATTCCTATCAAACACTAACCCATGTCCCTCAGCACTTTGTCCACCCTTCCCTTATACCCCTCCAGGGAAGGTGAATCAACCCCCTCCCTGGGCAGCCTCTGACACTGCCCAATCACCCTTTCTGGGAAAAACTTCCTCTTAATCTCTAGCCTAAATCTCCCNTCAACATCCTTCTTGTGCTGAGGGGCCCACAACTGACCCCAGGATTCAAGAAGCGGTCTCACCAGTGCTGAGTACAGAGGGAGAAGAACCTCCCTGGACCTGCTGGTCACACCGTTTCTGATCCAAGCCAAGATGCCATTGACCTTCTTGGCCACCTGGGCACACTGCTGGCTCATGATCAGTCGCTGTTGACCAACACCCCCAGGTCCTTCTCCTCCAGGCAGCTTTCTAGACAGATGCAGCCCAGGTTGACCTTCTGGAATGGGAATGCACTTTGCCATCTTGTCCATCATTTTCTCCGACATCAAGACCTCAGCTGAAAACAGTGATGCTACAGCTGTTCTATGGAGCTGCTTCTGGTGTACTTCATGTGATGCTTTCCTTTCATGATCTCCTGTCTGAAATTGTCTGCCAGGAACAATACCTGTCTCCTTTTTGAAAAAGGTAGCGGCAGAGCAAAATACCACTAACTGTGTGTTGCCCCAAATTCCTGGTTCTAAGCATACATTCTCAAAGGGCTCTTTTAAGAAAATATTTACTTTTTGGTTGCTATGGTGATCATCTTTGCACAGCAGTTTATAAAAATAGGAATGGTTAAAAATAAAATCCCAAAGGAAGCTAAGGCACTAAAAAAGGAATATGGCATGCAGATTTGCCTGCTTCAGAATAAATCTGCATTCAGTGTCCTGCAGCAGCACGTTTTACAAAGGGAATTAAAGCCATGAAATTAACATTTTAATGAAGTAGAGAGACCATTGACGTCAGGACTACTCACTGATTGCTGCTTCCAGGTGGCCTAATGAGATGAAAATGAAGTTTATATCTTCAGCTTGTCTAAGCCAGGCTTGTTTTGTGACTGATTGAATTTAAATGAGAAGATACTGCTGTGTGCAAACATGTCTAGGCTGGTAAGTAGCCTTATCAAATGCAGCATAATAAACGCTTAATTTTAGATATTGTATGTTAAGAAAAGGGATTTCAGTCTTCCTTTAACAATGCAACACAAGTGCAAAGCCAAAGTTGTATCATTAATTTCAGAGCATTCCACAGCTTTTGGACTCGCTGCCCTGGGAATTCTCACACAGAATCTTTACTGCATGATGTGCTCATTCATCCATCAAGACACACGAAATATTCTGGATTGCAAAGGTGACGTAGGAAACCATACATGCAGCACAGCCTGTGGATAACCCACAGCGCGATGTTCTGGACCCTGAGGCACGTGAGACGTTAAGGGGCAGTGATGGAAGAGTGTGAACCACAATGAATACGATCAACAAGGAACTGCAGTACATCAGAACTCCCCTGTTCTTAGATGCCACTGAGGAGCATTTTGTTCTCAGTCTTCACTATACTTAGAGAATAGATACTTGTAAATATTCTTCACTATTTTGTGTTAGAGGAATGAATCAACATTGTTTTTGCTTTAAATACCCCACCTTTGCCTGGAGAAGGAGGCAACCATCATGCTGGGGACTCACCCTCAGAGCTTTGTGAGCTCCTCTGGATAAATTATTACTGCTTCACTCTCTACTCTGTGTTATAGTATTAAAAAAATAAATAGAAAAGCCAATCCGAAGCCAGGCTCAGCCCCTACTGCCCTACCTATCCTTAAGGCAAATTCTCACCTCATCCCTGGGTTCACACCCCTGTGAAGCAATCCCCAACGCTTTTCATTTCTCACTTTGTAAAATGTCCTGACAGGCAATCTGGTGCTGCTGCTGCACTGGAGGTGGGACCCAAGCCCCTTGACACGGGCAGGGACACCTTCCACCAGTCTAGGTTGCTCAAAGCCTCATCCAACCCAGTGCTGAACGCCTCCAGAGGTGGGACATCCACTGTTTCACTGGGCAATGTTCTGTGAGGTCTTAGGCAAGCCGCTTTGTATGGAAGTTAGGAAAAGCTGTGCGGGCATTTGACATCTACTCCAGGGCCCTGTCCCTTAGAGCAGGCCAAACATCCACAGGAAAGGATAAGAAAAAAGGCAGGCAGAACCTTATATTGGCCTTGAGACACACTCTGAGCTTCTCACTGACACTTACTTCCAGAAATGGGTTGGGTTTGTGTGTTTACCACTCTTCCAGAGTGTTTTCCTGGGAATTTACCCGATCAGTTTCAAATATACAAACTGCCAGAGAGAGGATTGGGAGCAATTTTTTTCTTATTGATCGGAAGAGAAAAGAACACGCAAATGATGGTGCAGGAATCACAGAATCACAGAATCACCAGGTTGGAAGAGACCCATCTGATCATTGAGTCCAACCATNCTCCAGAGCCTCAACATCCTTCTTGTGCTGAGGGGCCCAGAACTGCACACAGGATTCAAGGAGCGGTCTCACCAGTGCTGAGTCCAGAGGGAGAAGAACCTCCCTGGACCTGCTGGTCACACCGTTTCTGATCCAAGCCAAGATGCCATTGGCCTTCTTGGCCACCTGGGCACACTGCTGGCTCATGTTCAGTCGCTGTTGACCAACACCCCCAGGTCCCTCTCCTCCTGGCAGTAGCTCAGATACCACTCTATCACTGTCCCAAATAATTTAAATTTGCTGTAAGCATCAGTTAAGGCAAATTCAGCTGACACTGAATCACGTGCAACTCTTTAACAAGACTCAGTAGAATTCTAGCAGCTCTCCCCTACCCTGCATGCTTCTCTTTGTGCCTCTATTTCCCTTTCCAGTTGATGATTTCTCACTAGAGAAGGGCTTGTCCATGTACCAGATGGGTATAACAGAGACTAACAAATTCCAGTACAATGAAGTAACAATTAATAAGTTATAGAGAGCTGTCTGTAAAAATCTCACTGTTCCAGCTTACAGAACATTTTAAAACACATTTACATCAGGAAAAAAAAGGCAGAATCCACTTTCCTAGCAGGATAAGGCCCCCACTTTATACACATGAAGAAAGGAATGGGGAAAACCCTGTACTAGTTCCCCCAGTTGAAAGACCTAGGAGAGCTCACCTTGCTATTATTACTGCAATTTTCTTGTGTGCCTGATCTCACAGACATGTTATTTTCCCAGCACGCCTTTTTTTCATGTGGTTTGTACCAGTGGGAGATGAACAACTGCTTCTTAGTCATTTGTACAAGGAAAATAAACCACTTTCTCTTCTTTGTATGAATATATCCCTGGGTTTCATCACGTATGTGAGAAACAGAGATGTCTGCCTTATAGGATTTGGTCTCTCTGATTACTTGCCAGTTTGCTTGCTTGTTTCCTTCCTTCCTCCCTCCCTTCTTCCCTTCCCTCCTCCATTCCTTCTTTCTTGTTTCTGGGATTTTAAATCATATTCCTGTACTCAGAATCATTCTTCCAACTGAATCATTGCACAAGACCCACACCCTTTGTACTGGTGAATTGGCTGATCAAATAAAGAACTGTTTTAATCAAGAGAGCCAAGTAGTTGGTTGGCGCAAAGCAAGAGATTTCACTTATTTGTGCTGCAATTGCCACAGCTTGGGTCCATACAACATACCATAACCTGTGTTTTGTGGCTGGAAGGGTGAATGGAGGAGGAGGACTGAGGAAAAGGCTCTATCTGCCGTCCCCTGCCCTGGGGCAGAATGACACCAATGCTTGCAAGGCAACCTGTGTAGGGACAAAGGCGCAAGATCATGGCTCCTCAGTTTGGACCTAGGCCTCCTAGCACTGTTCCAGATAATTTGTGGGCGCAGCTGGCACTGGCACAGGCCAGGGACCATTCTAAACAGCTTTAATTCAGCCACCTTCTTCTGGAGGGTGAAATGGTTTGGCAGCACGGATGTAACCAGCCGTCCTAGATGTCTTAGGAATGGTGTCTGTAATGCTGCCTTGCATCGTTGACACAACTCCCCTTCCCATCCTCCCTCTGGCAATCCCCACCTGACCCACTGCTGGGCTGGCTCTGCTGTTACCTATCACAAGATCCCATCGGTACACAGGGAGGCTTACCAGAATAATTTCTGGCATACCGTAATTTCCCTATCACCTGTCCTTCTACCCCAACCAAACAGAAGGAGTTAGGCAGTAAAGAAAACCCAGATCTTGAGGCCACATATACATCTATTCACATTCAGCTTCAATGATGTGACTGGGTGGCCCAAAGGACTCTGCCTGGCAGGTTCTACCTAGAGAACTGTGATTCGTAGGGTTCACCTGTGAAGAGATGACACAGTTTTGCATTGGTAATGAGTTAGGGGCTTTGCTATGTTTTGCTAACTCCTTACCAAGATCAAACCTTGATGCATGTGCTTTGCACCAACGCCCATAAAACCGTACAATGTGCTTTGCCCTCTGAAGAGCTGGAGATGAAGGTGAAACTGTTTTACGCCCCCAGCAAAGACGTGGGTGTGGAAGCTGTACAGAGGACTCCTGAGAAATGCAGCCGGTAATGCTGCTAGCAAGCCTTGGCCTTTCCAAAGGTCATTTGCCTGGAAGTGTCTGGCTCATTACCCAGGAGGAATCCCATCTTAGGAGGAGGGGGTTGAAGTGCTGTCGTTAGAGGCATGGTTTCCCAGCAAAGTCATGCACGGTGGGAGCTGTTACCTGTGGGTGGTTCTGTGGAGACCTTTATGCCAAAGGCTGGAAGTGACCCTCTTAGTTGCTGTGGGGTTGAGTCCCTGCAAACAACCTTGAGCATTTTGTAAACTTCAGCAGGTGAAAATCAGATTGGCTTATGCCCTACCAGTGTGTCTGTGAACAAGAAAGTTAAAAAATTAGCAACTCCATGGCTTCCCTGTCATTTTGAGGGTGTTTTCCAGGCTGGACGCTGCAGGGGCTGCAGTGTCAGTTCTGCTCTCAGCTAGGATTGGACCAAACCTCATTCACCAGCACAGGGACCAGAGTGGTGGGGAAGCACCATCCACACACGAGGAGATGAAATAAGGAGAGGCAGAGGGCACACGGTGCTCCCAGAAGCTCACCTGATCGATGCTAATGTCATGAAGGTATTTAAGGGATAGAGAGAGCAGATAGCAAGGAGACACTTAGAGTCCTTCCTCTGATCCCTGAGAAGTAGCACAGTCACATATCGATGTGTTTTCAACCCACATAGGGTGCAGTTCCAAGGAAATTATCTGAAGCTTGTCTTAAACTAGAAAGTGGGAAGTGAACATTTTGGTGATGAAGGCACAAGGAAAGGGCTCTTAATCCCCAGCCAGATGCTGCTCCTTCTCTTCCCCCCTGTGGCAGACAAGACCCACTGGGTGACAGAAAGCAAACACCACGGGCACCTCCAGCCCCTGCGCAGATTACTCAATGCCCCGATAGCTTATTGGAAATCAATTATGTACTCGATTACATCATGGTTTACATAACTGGTTTTTACCAAGCAGCAAGACAGATATTCAAGCCAGCTGAGCTATGGCAAGAGGATCCAATCCATTAGAGCTATGCGGAGAGGGAAATTAGGTGATTAATCGAGATTCTTGTTAAAGACTTATTTGCACTTGATGTAAAACCAGACAAATACGAGTAGCTGTAATATGATTAGATGCAAATACAGACTGGAAAGTTATACTTCTGTACCAGTAACAATGCCTTTCTCTAGGTCCTGAGAACCTATGGCATGATGTGACCATACCCACAGTGTGCAACTGTCACTAGTCTCTAACACACAGTCACCACATCAGATTGACTACCAGGATAGATCCTAGCAAGGACTAATCGTCGAAAAGCCCAGGAATTTTTGGCAGAGAGCTAGTAAAGGCCAAAACTGTCAGGGCTGTTCTAATAACTTAATATTATAGGTGAATAATTTGCAGTGATCTTGTCCTGGTACTTTTTAATCTGGGTGTACAGACACTGAGAGGTCAACAGAATCACTGTTCAGACTTTACTGACTGTATTAGGTACAACTTAACAGGTTGTAATAAGATTTTGAATGTAGCAGAAACAGGGACTTGTCTATTGCACATGCAAACAAGCATTCATATGTAGGTGAAAGCCGATGCCACACTGACTTGTGGTATTTGTAGAATCATAGAATGATTTGGGGCAGAAAGAACCTCAAAGCCCCTCCAGTCCCACACCTGCGATGGGCAGGGACACCTCCCACTGGACCAGGCTGCTCCAAATCCCATCCAACCTGGCCTTGAACCCCTCCAGGGATGGGGCAGCCACACCTGCTCCAAGTAACCTGGGCCAGAGCTTCCCTTTTTTNGGGACACCTCCCACTGGACCAGGCTGCTCCAAATCCCATCCAACCTGGCCTTGAACCCCTCCAGGGATGGGGCAGCCACACCTGCTCCAAGTAACCTGGGCCAGAGCCTCCCCATTTTCACAGGAAAATGTTTCTCCTGAAGATCTCATCTCAATCTCCCCTCTTTCAGCTGGAAACCGTTCCCCTGGTCCTGTCCCTGCCCTACCTGATCAAAAGCCCCTCCCCAGCTTTCCTGGGGCCTCTTTCCATACTGGAAGGTCCTCTAGGATCTCCCCAGAGCCTTTTCCTCTCCATGTTGAACAATCCCAACTCTCTCAGCCTGTCCTCATACAGGAGGTGCTGCAGCCCTCAGGTCATCTTTGTGGCCCCCTCTGGACCTGCTCCAACAGTTCCACTCTAAAAAATCAACTCCCCATGTTACTGCAATTATTGTGACTGGAGCATTAACAGGTTCCTACCTAACGAGAGCCGAAGCAGCTTTAGTTTTGATGACTGCAGCACCAGCGCAAACAGAAATTCACTGGATACACCACAGAGAAGCACGTAGACACTGTTCACTGTCTAATGAAAACACTTCTGGTGATTTAGTTTGTAGCCAACTGCATAGTAATTCTTAAAAATTAAAACTTCTGTGCTATTTCATATGATACCGTCCACACAGAAGCCTCGGGCCCTT
The DNA here is from genome assembly GCA_013389865.1 of Piaya cayana. Lineage (NCBI taxonomy): Eukaryota > Metazoa > Chordata > Aves > Cuculiformes > Coccyzidae > Piaya > Piaya cayana. Next base: position 2,692 of record WAAB01004133.1, on the reverse strand, counting down.
GCAGGGAAAGCATCACTCCAACAACATTGGTGCCACGTGGCAGATCAGGAAACGTGCAAGACCAGAGGAGTCCTAATCTTTTCTATGTAACATACAGAAAATACTACCCTCCAGCCTTCCTCCCAGACACTGATTGTCATTCCTTCTGGCTCTCGTATTTAAAGAGGCATCTTCCTCCTGCACAGGCTCTAGGGGTGCAGAGGGCATTACATCCTCTATGCTGGTTTTCAGCGTTGTCATGCGAAAGTCTGTTTAATGTTGACTCATGTTGTGTATGGATTGCAACATGGGGACACATGCAATGGAGATCAAAGCAACCAAGGGGAGGTAATAATTGACTAGGCTTCCAGACCTCAGTGTTGCAGCATCCCTGAACCCTCCATGCACTGGGGCTCCCCAGCCTCTTTTTGTGCTTTCTCAGTGACACTAGGACCTCTCTCACCTATCAGTGCTCATTAACAGCTCTGGTTACTGCCTCTAAAAAAGTTTAAGGGTTTTTTTTAATAAAGGACCACTCTTGCTATCACAGGCACAGTGAGGACTAATGGAAGAACACAGGTAGAACATGCCTGGTGATCTTTGCTTTGAGTCTCACGCCATCATTCAGCACATGACAGAAAACTGTAAGAGAAGAGCTGCCAGCTACAAAAGGAGGAAAACTCAAATGGGTTTGTTAGAATTGCCCTGTGTGTACACAATGACAATGATAAAATGAACGTAGCATTTCAGTTTCTGTTCTTTTATCTTGTTTGCCAAGTCTTAGAAGCGGCAGACAATGGGCACAATAGCAGAACACGCTATTTATCATAATGAATTAACTTGTTGGTGACTAATGGAAGATGAAGCGCTGCAAACATAAATCACTCTGCATGCATTGTAAGGATTTGTGCCGTAATTAGGAATGCCAGGAGAATATTGAATTATGTGCTAACGTGAACTTGGTTTTAATGGGACACATCAGATTATTTCCTAAATAACTCTGCACCTATATGGTTTTAAAGGCATAATTATAGTAAAAATGGCAAAATCAAGTCCTAGCAGTGTCCTTAAATGCACCCTATTAAAAATAATATAATATAATATAATATAATATAATATAATATAATATAATATAATATAATATAATAGTGGTTAGATTCTAAAAAACCTATTTTGTTAGCCATTAACTTGAGGAAAAAAAGCCATCAACACCATATATCCTGCTCATTATGAACTGTTACGGGAGGCTGTTTGTCAACCAAGAAAGGAAGAAGAGAAGAAAACATCTGCCTTGGAATTTTTATGCTTTATATGTACCTACAACTTCTTGAGTTCTACTCATGTCTGGAACTTATCATTCAACAGAGAACTCCAGGACTCCTTCCTGGCCCTAATTACCATGGGACACAGCTTCACGTGCACGCTGTATGCTCCTGCCCCAGGTCACCGCTGTGCTGCACAAATTCTGTACAAGTTCATCCTGGTTTTGAGCAACCAGCTTGCACCTGTATTTGGTTTTGCTAGAAGCCAAAGTCATGGAATTTTCCTATTGCTCTGAATGACATTTTCAGGCTGCTGTGCTAGCAGAGCTTAAAATGTTGCTCACTTTCCTAGAAGGCTTCTTTCCTTCTGCAAGAAATAAGGATGTTTAGCAAGATCTGTGAATGCTGTGGCAATTTGTACCACTGGTATTTAAACAATTTGGCTCTGATAATAGGTTTATTCTGTTCTACAGGTGGGAAAAATTACAGCCCTGAAAGCAAGTGGAGCTTGTTCAAACACTGCATGTGATAGCAAAGAATAGTCATCACCTTCCCCAGTGCCCTGCTCTGATTTTATTTGGGAAAAACATGACTCTAGAATGATCTTTAGGGAGCAAGAGTGCTTAAAAACCACACTGCCATTTGCAAAATGTCACAGCCCTGTTGTCTTGTCTGTGAGAAAGATGGGTGGGAGAAACTCACATTTCTATGGATCTGCCTCCACAGAAAGCAGAAGGTTTTTGTTTCCTGATTTCTTCATGTTCACATCGCAAGTCAGGTGCATCTTGCTCTGCCAGGGAATCCCGCTGACAATCTGCTGAAAGAGAAAAGAAAGGAGTGACAAATCAGCTCTCCTCTCCCTTAGAACTGGGAAAACTGGACAGATGCTGGCACAATATAAAAAAAATAAAAAAAATTCCAAGGCAAGGGTACAAAAAGGGTCATTCTGGAGTACTTGGCATTTTCTGGCAATTAGATCTTATCTTTAAAGGTGGAAGAGGGAAATCAGAGTTTATCTCACTGTTATTTGATGCATGAACACTTAGGTAACTCACCTTGTTGTTACTTTTTTGACCACTTAAGCTTGCCCTTTAGTGTGTAGGTTAAACATAAACATCAGTAATGTTTTCATCCTACAAATAATTCTTAGAACAAAAATACCATTAACTCCCAGAGAAATATAATAAATAAGGTAATAAGGAAGCAAACCACTGAACCAGAATTCCAGAGCTAGAAACTGCACAAGTGTCCGAGCTTTGACAGAGATTGACCTGTTCAGTATGTGTGACGGAGGTTTCCATGGATGCAGAGTTTGCAGTCATTTGCCAACCATATCCCAGGCTGCATCAGAAGCACAACCAGCAGGTTGAGGGATTTGACTCTTCCCCCTCTGCTCCCTTGTCTTGAGGCCTCACCTGGAGTCCAGTATTCAGTTCTGGATCCTCAGCACA
>WAAB01004131.1:46591-90928 GCA_013389865.1 Piaya cayana | reverse complement strand
GTCCAATGGCATGAGGTTTAACAAGGCCAAATGCTGGGTCCTGCACTTGGGGCACAACAACCCTATGCAGAGCTACAGACTAGAGAAAGAGTGGCTAGAAAGCTGCCAGGAGGAGAAGGACCTGGGGGTGTTGGTTGACAGCCAACTGAACATGAGCCGGCAGTGTGCCCAGGTGGCCAAGAAGGCCAATGGCATCCTGGCTTGTATCAGAAATGGTGTGACCAGCAGGTCCAGGGAGGTTATTCTCCCTCTGTACTCCGCACTGGTGAGACTGCTCCTTGAATCCTGTGTTCATTTCTTTTCCCCTCACCACAAGAAGGATGTTGAGGCTCTGACGTGTGTCCAGAGAAGAGCAATGAAGCTGGTGAAAGGGTTGGACAACAAGCCTTATGAGGAGCAGCTGAGGGAACTGGGGTTGTTTAGCCTTGAGAAGAGGTATTTTTTCTAAGAGGTCTTTTTCTGCACAAAAGCTGCTATGTGTGATATCCTCAGAGTCTGGAGGTGATTGTCTTGATCATGAAGTTGGTAATGTTCAATAAAATATTTCCATCTGCAAACACATATTTGAAATAAGAACATTGAACCTTGGCTTTTCGGTAGCTTTATTTGGAGAATTCATAGAATCCTAGAATGGTTTTTGTTGGAAAGGACTTCAGACAAAGGTCAACCTGTTCCAACCCCCTGCAGTGAGCAGGAACATCTTCAACTTGATCATTTTTCAGAGTCCCATCCACCTGACATTGAATTTTTCCTGGGATGGGAGTTCTCCCTATTTGGAAAACAAGCTCTGCTGAGAGTGTTGGCTATTGAAGCAGAGAATGAGCAAATCTGAGTGTACTATGCCATGAAAATGCCTGTTGTGTTAGATTTTTAACTAGTTTTCAGGTGTGTACAATGTAGAAATGTGATCAGAACAGGAAAGAAATGAAAGATATTTGATGCGCTTGAGTGCCTCAGTTTTCCTCCACAACTATACCCCTTATACAGGGTAATTGGCATAGAATCTGTTCAGTGGAAGGTGGATTACCACACACATTTATATGGCAATTAGATTTTATTATTTACCATTTAACATGCATCACCAACTTCCCTTGCAGTTCATTGGGCAAGCAGACTGCTTTGATTTTAAATCTGTTTAAACTTTTTCATTGCCAGTCCTTTTCTTCTAATCTTCAGGGCAGGAGGAAAGAAGCAAAGAGAAGTCATAGAATTATTTAGTTTGGAAAAGGCCTTCAAGATCATTGAGTCCAACTCTAAACCTAACTGCCAAACCCAGCACTAAACCATGTCCCTTGGCACCACATCTATATGCCTCTTAAATACCACCAGGGAATGTGAGTCCACCACTTCCTTGGTCAGCCTGTTGCAGTGCTTTGCAACCTTTTTGATGTAGAATTTTTTCCTGATATCCTGTCTAAACCTCCCATGGCACAACTTGAGACTATTTCCTCTTGTTCTATTGCCTGTCACTTCCTTGGGAGGAGGAACTGATTTCCTGTTCACTACAACCTCCTTTTAGGTAGTTGTAAAGAACAATAAGGTCTCCCTTTAACCTCCTTTTCTCCACATTTAAGAGCCCTAGTTCCCTCAGATGCTCCTCATTGGACTTGTTCTCCACACCCTTCATCAACTTTGTTGTCCTTCTCTGGACAAGGTCTCCAGCCCCTCAATGTCTTTCTTGCAGTGAGGGGCCCAAAACTGAACCCTGGATTCAAGGTGCGGCTCTACCAGCAGCAATTATAGGCGGACAATCCTTTCCCTACTCCTGGTGGCCACACCATTACTGATGCAAGCCAGAATGCTTTTTGACCTTCTTGGCCACCTGAGAACACTGCTGGGTTGTATTCAGCTCACTGTTAGCCAGCACCCCCAGGTCCTTTTTCTGTGAACAGTTTTCCACTTATTCATTCCCAAGCCTGTAGCATTGCATGGGGGTTGTTTTGACCAAGGTGCAAAACTTGACACTGAACTTTGTTGAATTCCATGCAATTAATGTCATCTATTGAGCCAGCCTGTCTGGATTCCTCTGCAGGTAAACCTCTAGTTCTATAGAAACTGATGGCAAGACAAATCTGTGAGGTGTTCTACCTCGTGCACCCATCAACTGCGAGTTCCTCTAGTGCCTCTTGGTCCTTACTGCATTTTTTCCTGTGGTGCGGATTAGAATGCAGTGCTACAATGAAACTGCAAGGGACAGGATCAGCCAAGGGAGGAAATAGCTTCAAAATTAAATGGACTCTTTGAAGGGAATAAGTGGGCATAAACTAGTAAGTTTACGCATTCATATCTTCCCTCAAGTGCTCTTGCAAGTGGTAGACAAAATTCAGTCATGCTTGGCTCTAGCACCAAACAGGCATGTGAATGCACAGCAAGTGCACATTCTCTACTGCAAAGGGATATTTGGAAAGCCATACGCTGGAGCGTATGTGCTACGGAAGCTGTGTGGATGCATCATTTATGTCTTTGTTGACTGTCCTTTGATGTTTTATTGGGTATGATCATGGCAGGTTTCTTGATTGTTCAAAAAAGAATAATTGCATTTCCTCTACATTTTTAAATTATCAGGTTGGGGGTTTTTTTGGGGGTGGGGTGGGGAAGAGTATGGGACAAAATCTAAAATTTTAGTCATGAATAATGAAAGTGGAGAGAGACTGGAATCACCACTCATCTGCTGTTCAGACCCAATTCCTTTTCTAAAGCCTATGCTGAAGCCTCATATGTGAAAGAAAAGTCACCACTCTGCCTGCTGCATAAAGTAAAGAGTAGGTAGATGGTTTTGTTTGTTGGAGAAGTGAGAAGGTCATTAAGAATAAGCAGGCTCCTGTATTTCATTGAATGTCAAATGCATCCGGATGCCTACCTGACATTTCCATTTGAGACTGTCCCTTGATTCAAGACCAGGATGTTATCTGTTGTGTTCAAGTGTGTTCATCTTGTGTGAGAGTAATTTATTTTCACATTTCAGTTGTCTCAAACATACCATGAGTTGGGGTTATTTGGGTCTTTTTATGTCAAATTCTACCTGATACTTCATTGTTCAACTATTAAGATACTACAAAGTGATTTCTATAGATCTTGTAACAGGAAATCATCTGTTTTATGAAAGATACGAAGAAAATGAACACTTTTTTTTCTTTTGAGATTAGCCTTTCTCTGTGGTATTTCCAGTCCTTGCAGTCTTCATTCCTCTTTGCCTGACTGAGGGAAGAAGCTGGTCTATGCTTGATCATTTTGAAATGCATGTTTGGAGAAAAGTGTACTTGACACCTTGGCTTCACCACAGCCAGATGTTCATTTGTATTTTCATATGCCATATAAAGGAATTACAGAAGTGCTTACTGTCCTTTCAGAAACCACCATGTCATGCCAGGTCTATCCATCTTTTTCTTCGGGAATAATACTGCTATGTACACTACAGAAGCACTCTTGTTCTTAGCCGGAGTGATTATTTAGTGCAATGTCACATTAGAAATAAGAGAAACAGGCTGTAAAATGGAAGAGAAATTAAGAGAATAGGTGAAAGTAGCACCGGGAGGGGAGAACATCTGCTTTTGGAGAGAGTGATGGATCTGAAGATATCTTTGTGTAGCCCTGTAAAAACATTCCATGGATGTTGTCTTTATGGGTTATGAAAAAAAGCCAAGCCACAATTCATTCTACTGTTTCATTTCCCTGGTTTGGTTTTTTTTTGTTGTTTTCATTCATTCATGGAACCATATTTGAATGAAGTGTTCAATTCATATCAAGAATTGAACACTAGATATGCCAAATAAGACATACATAGTTTGGAGAGTGAAAAAGCCTAAATATACCCTGGTTAACCTTCTGTTCCCTGAGCAGGATTTTCATCTTGCTGTTGCCGTTATAAACACATGGATACTGTGGATTCTAATTCCTTCTCTACTCAGGTTTGAAGATAACAGTAGTTGTTAAATTAGATGAATGCTTCTTGCCCACCAGCATGTGTAATGTAAGGATTCTTGGCTTTGGTTACAAATTAGGGAAAGGAGGCAAGTCTATGAGGTGACCTTTTAGTAACTTCTGTAGTGCCACATGATAGGATACTTCTCTTATTTACTCAGAAAAGAAATAAAGAGAACAGCATCTTCAATTTTTATTTTACATTTCTTTGGTTTAGTACTTATAAGTTCTTGTTTTGAAGAAAAGAGGCTTGGTATATAAAAAAAGATAGGTTATTACAGAAGGACTTGACAGTATTTGTTTCACCAACAGTTGCGTGTGACTCACTGTTGTTTGGTGTTCTGTGCATTTTTGCATAAGTGCGATTCCAATAATGAATACATCGAGAATTTGCATTCATTTATTAGCTAGCAAGCTGTTTCTGTGTTAAACTCACTTCTTTCTCAAAGCAGAAAAGAAGCATGTGGTTGTAAATGGGAAAGCTCCTGTTGGAATACAGTAAGATCTTTGTTACCTGTAAAAGACACAAATTAAAGCCACTAAACTCTTGTCTTCCCCAGTGCCAATGGTATAACTGACCAGTACTATTGTTGCCATGTTTTCAGCCTAAATGATTCCATGACTTACAGGCATAGCTCTGGAAGTACTGTCTTCAAGATGGTTCCTCAGGCCTTCAGTGAACATGCTAGTGAGAAACACTGGCCTCAGAACAATGAAGAGGGGAAACAAGCCTCCCTCTCTAAATAAAAGTGTACTGATGTACTGTGTACTGATTCTTAATGTAAGTTAGGAGAGAGCATCTGCTCCCAAATGAAGTGCTTTATTTGAAGCTTCTCCAGAGATTTGGAGGAAATATTGGAACATTCTACTACCACAACTATTTCTACTTTGTTTATGCCATTAGATATGTTTTATATAAATTGATTTTCCCATTGTAAATTAAGGGAAATTGGGATGGTTATGAAAAAAAGCCATGGAATCTTATTTAGGAGAACATTTAAAAATAAAAATAAATACCTGCACGAAACTTTGGCTCCAGAAACTGCAGTCAGCACTGTAATATAAGCATATCCCTTAAGGAAATAATTTATATGTAATTCATAAAGATGAGTAGGCAGATACACAACAAGGGATTAATCTGTTTTAGAGTGTGTAACATTTCCATCAGTAAAGCTGGGCTTCCTTAAGAATTTAAAAAGGAGGAGAAAACCTGAGAATTTGTGTCATACCATGTTGTTTCCTCTGATCTCTTTTGGTTGGAAAAGGGAAAAGCTTTACCAATTTTGCTAGCACAAAACATGTCATCAGTTGAGGATTTAAAGCATAGGTAGAGGAAGAATTTTGTCACTGGGTGATGCCTGAGAGTCGTATGCTCCCATAAGCACCTTCCTTCAAATGGGTTCGATACATAAATATTTTCATTGACAACCTTTTCTGCAATTCTGTCTAGCCTGAATTTCTAGTGTATTGAGTTTTATAGGAAACTACTTCATTGAGATGAAGGTGAAAACAAAGCATGTGATTAACTTAAATAAAAGCAGCTGTGAATAACATTTGTGGTTGCAGATATGAGAAAATAACCAAGGGGAAAAATAAGTAGCTCTAAAAAAATAATTATAAATCTGAATTTTAATTTTTGAGCCTATCCCATAATAAAATTTTGTCTCTGAGAGAAAGAATGGCTTTATGCCGTCAGCAGCAAACTCATACCAGATTTGATATTAAATCTGAGAAAAGTTTAGCTTATAGTCATAAAAAGTGTTTCTATATGCTTTATAAAAGGTGAAATCTAACAGTTGTCATGATTGCTTAATGTGCATGATATGTGTTAGTATAGAGTATTAGTGCAAAAGCAGAACTCAAGTAATTTTGAACGTTAACAAAGTCAAAATATTACCCTGAACGTGTCTTTGATTGTGGAAATGGTATCTTTAACAGTATCATAAAATCACAGAATTGGGTTTGAAGGGACCTTAAAGATCATCCAGTTCCAGCCCCCCTCCCGTTGGCAGAGACACCTCCCACTAGACCAGGTTGCTCAAGGCCCCATCCAACATGGCCTTGAGCACTTCCAGAGAGGGAACATCAACAATTTTCCTGGGCAACCTGTGCCAGTGCCTCACCACCCTCATTGTGAAGAATTCCTAATGAATCTTCCTGAATCTTCCGCCCCTCTAATTTAAAGCCATTCCCCATTGTCCTATCACTACATGCCTTGTAAAAAGCTCCTCCCCAGTTTTCTTGTAGGCCCCCTTCAGGCACTGGAAGGCCACTCTGAGGAGCCTTTTGTTCTTCAGGATGAACAAGCCCAGCTCCCTCAGCCTGTCCTCATAGCAGAGGTGCACCATTCCTTTGATCATCTCATATGCATCTCAGTGTATATTTTCAGGAACAAATAATCAGAGTNGTAGTGCCACATGATAGGATACTTCTCTTATTTACTCAGAAAAGAAATAAAGAGAACAGCATCTTCAATTTTTATTTTACATTTCTTTGGTTTAGTACTTATAAGTTCTTGTTTTGAAGAAAAGAGGCTTGGTATATAAAAAAAGATAGGTTATTACAGAAGGACTTGACAGTATTTGTTTCACCAACAGTTGCGTGTGACTCACTGTTGTTTGGTGTTCTGTGCATTTTTGCATAAGTGTGATTCCAATAATGAATACATCGAGAATTTGCATTCATTTATTAGCTAGCAAGCTGTTTCTGTGTTAAACTCACTTCTTTCTCAAAGCAGAAAAGAAGCATGTGGTTGTAAATGGGAAAGCTCCTGTTGGAATACAGTAAGATCTTTGTTACCTGTAAAAGACACAAATTAAAGCCACTAAACTCTTCTCTTCCCCAGTGCCAATGATATAACTGACCAGTACTATTGTTGCCATGTTTCCAGCCTAAATGATTCCATGACTTACAGGCATAGCTCTGGAAGTACTGTCTTCAAGATGGTTCCTCAGGCCTTCAGTGAACATGCTAGTGAGAAACACTGGCCTCAGAACAATGAAGAGGGGAAACAAGCCTCCCTCTCTAAATAAAAGTGTACTGATGTACTGTGTACTGATTCTTAATGTAAGTTAGGAGAGAGCATCTGCTCCCAAATGAAGTGCTTTATTTGAAGCTTCTCCAGAGATTTGGAGGAAATATTGGAACATTCTACTACCACAACTATTTCTACTTTGTTTATGCCATTAGATATGTTTTATATAAATTGATTTTCCCATTGTAAATTAAGGGAAATTGGGATGGTTATGAAAAAAAGCCATGGAATCTTATTTAGGAGAACATTTAAAAATAAAAATAAATACCTGCACGAAACTTTGGCTCCAGAAACTGCAGTCAGCACTGTAATATAAGCATATCCCTTAAGGAAATAATTTATATGTAATTCATAAAGATGAGTAGGCAGATACACAACAAGGGATTAATCTGTTTTAGAGTGTGTAACATTTCCATCAGTAAAGCTGGGCTTCCTTAAGAATTTAAAAAGGAGGAGAAAACCTGAGAATTTGTGTCATACCATGTTGTTTCCTCTGATCTCTTTTGGTTGGAAAAGGGAAAAGCTTTACCAATTTTGCTAGCACAAAACATGTCATCAGTTGAGGATTTAAAGCATAGGTAGAGGAAGAATTTTGTCACTGGGTGATGCCTGAGAGTCGTATGCTCCCATAAGCACCTTCCTTCAAATGGGTTCGATACATAAATATTTTCATTGACAACCTTTTCTGCAATTCTGTCTAGCCTGAATTTCTAGTGTATTGAGTTTTATAGGAAACTACTTCATTGAGATGAAGGTGAAAACAAAGCATGTGATTAACTTAAATAAAAGCAGCTGTGAATAACATTTGTGGTTGCAGATATGAGAAAATAACCAAGGGGAAAAATAAGTAGCTCTAAAAAAATAATTATAAATCTGAATTTTAATTTTTGAGCCTATCCCATAATAAAATTTTGTCTCTGAGAGAAAGAATGGCTTTATGCCGTCAGCAGCAAACTCATACCAGATTTGATATTAAATCTGAGAAAAGTTTAGCTTATAGTCATAAAAAGTGTTTCTATATGCTTTATAAAAGGTGAAATCTAACAGTTGTCATGATTGCTTAATGTGCATGATATGTGTTAGTATAGAGTATTAGTGCAAAAGCAGAACTCAAGTAATTTTGAACGTTAACAAAGTCAAAATATTACCCTGAACGTGTCTTTGATTGTGGAAATGGTATCTTTAACAGTATCATAAAATCACAGAATTGGGTTTTAAGGGACCTTAAAGATCATCCAGTTCCAGCCCCCCTCCTGTTGGCAGAGACACCTCCCACTAGACCAGGTTGCTCAAGGCCCCATCCAACATGGCCTTGAACACTTCCAGAGAGGGAAAATCAACAATTTCCCTGGGCAACCTGTGCCAGTGCCTCACCACCCTCATTGTGAAGAATTCCTAATGAATCTTCCTGAATCTTCTGCCCCTCTAGTTTAAAGCCATTCCTCGTTGTCCTATCACTACATGCCCTTGTAAAAAGCTCCTCCCCAGTTTTCTTGTAGGCCCCCTTCAGGCACTGGAAGGCCACTCTGAGGAGCTTTTTGTTCTTCAGGATGAACAAGCCCAGCTCCCTCAGCCTGTCCTCATAGCAGAGGTGCACCATTCCTTTGATCATCTCATATGCATCTCAGTGTATATTTTCAGGAACAAATAATCAGAGTGCAAGTTCACATGCCAGCGCATCAACCTGAATTGCTACTGGCCATTCATCACAACTGACAGTTGTTTTATGATTCTATACAGCAGCCCCAGTATATTTGATGGATGGATCTTAGGAATTAGCAAGGAATCAATTTGAAAGTTTGCAGTTTTAATGGTTTAACGAATCACAGAATAAAAACAGTTGTTTGGACATGTTGGGAGGTTTAAGATGAAGTGGCATTTGTCACGTCCAATAGACCAGTTTAATCTTCTTTGCATAGCTGTTGTTTTCTTAGTATTGTTCTCTGGAGTCTTCCTCTTTTAAGTCTGTTAGAATCAATTGAGATGAATTATATCTCTGTATTCTGTGCTGATAATGACTGAGAGCACCGAACTTCAGGAAACCTGTAAGGGTTTTACTTCCTAGGTGTCCCACCTGAGTAAAAGATGAAGAAATTTATCATCAGGCAAGAGCTTTTTCTTTGTGTTCTGTTCAGCTGGTTAAAAAATACGCAGGTTCTTCCACTGTGAATTAATTACATCCTATTTGTTGGAACATATGGATCACAATATTTTTATCTGTTATGTCTAATATCATGCTTCTGAGATTTATACTGTACCTCAAAGCTCTAGAGGAAAGCAATATCTTATTTTCCAAATGGTCTACATTGAATTTCTTACTATCTGATGCTTAGACTTTTAGTAAACCTGGCTGCTTAGACTTTCAATTGTATGGCTTTTAGGATAATAATATGCACATTCTAAGCTATTTATCTCCATCTTGGTAATTCAAATATAGTAGAGTTTTGGGGCTGGTGTGTAGTAACCATAGTAGTAAAAATTTTTCACAATCTGATAGATATTTGGTTTTTTTCAAGATACTTCCTTACAAGCAAACTGTAAGCCATTGCAACGAGCACTAAATCGCAAACAAGCAAGTATGCCAGAAGAACCAGGAATAGGTGTGACTGTGGCTTATACGGATAAGAAGGAGGTTAAAATTAGCTGCATGGGATAGTGATAATAGCTCATAAATTAAGAGTTCTGTCGTTATAAAATCTGCTTGGTAAATACTTAGGAAATTGAACAGTTTTGCATTTGAGGTGATGCAAAACCAGTCTTTCAAAAGAGAAACCACAATGTAAATTAAAAAATATATTCAGTCTATTGAAAATCTATACTAGCGCAAAACATGTCTTCAGTGGGAATTTAATGCATAGGTAGGTAATAATTTTGCCACTGGGTGATGCTTAAGAGTTGGGTGCTCCCATAAGCACCATCCTTTAAGTGTATTCAGTGCTTCTTGGAAGCTCAGAGAGTCCTCTTGTGTGCTTCAAGGGGTATGTTCAGAGCCGTCCCACCAAGCTTGCTAAGGTAGCTGCTTTTCCTGAGTTAGAGGATAAAAGAGCAGGACCATAAACTCATATGTGGCTTTATTCCTTTCTGTAACTGAAAGAATCAAACACATTTTGCCTGCCAGCAGAAGGACTAAAGCCTTTTAGCTAGGGCTGTGTTCACGCTGAGTGTGCTTCCCCTCTCTGGCCAAGCAGAGCTCAGATTAATTTCTGCAGCATGTCTTCAGCAATGGGTACAGCAAGCACGTAATTAAAGCTCTAGACTGACACTTAGGGCACACTGTAGGAAAGCAGGTTATCTTAGTTAGAAAGATCAATGTTCTGCCCACCAGAGACCCCAAACTCATGAAAGAAAGGCACAGCCTGAATTGTTTTAAGACAGAAAAGCACCCCCTCCCTCAATGTTTAACAGAAATTTGTCGTTCTGTCCTTGCAAAGTAAATCTCAGAGCCGTTAATTGCTCAAAGGAGGAAAAGCATCAGCTTTCAGTCCTGAGTTAGGTGTCTGAGGCTCGTTGAAGAGAACTGTTTATAATATATGTCTTTCATCAAAATTATTTTTGGTAGTAAAGTGTTGTTTGCCATTTTAAAGGCATCCAACTTCCTGGGCTGTCATAGGACTGACACAGGGTAAGAATTTTGATGGAGAGAATCAGTCATTTCACCACTAAACAATGATAGTCCTAAGTTTCTCCTTAGATGTGCATAGTCTAGTTCCAGCCCCCCAGTGACAGGGTCTTGGAACTGGATGATCTTTAAGGTCCCTTCCAACCCGAACCATTCCATGTGTCTCTAAACCCTTTAAAATAGATGATTCTGGATATAAGGACTTTAGATGGATCTGGTACCTCACTTACTGCCTTTTATCTGTATTCACTGGATCTCTAATTGGGATGATCTGTGGTCAGGTTCCCGACTAACAACACTTATTGCTCCTAGATGCATTTCTGGGTGTAGATTCTGTGACTGAATCCTCATCAATGAAATAGATTCGCATTTCTTGTATACATGACCTGGCTCATAAATAACATATCCAGGTATTTCTAACTGGTCATACAATGTGAATTCTACATATGTATTTGAAAAATTGTAGTCCTGCAATGTCTTTTAATGTCATATATGCTCTCACTGTTTTCTTCTACGTTTCTTTGGAAGAATATTTTTCTGAAATATCTGTAAATCAGCACAAAAAGGTCAGAAGAACAAGAAGGTCAAAGATTCTACAGGTTCTTTTCTGTATCTGATATTTATGTCTCCTTTACAGGTGATTTGTATATTGGAGGAGTGGCCAAAGAAATGTATAAGTCCTTGCCCAAACTGGTACATGCCAAAGAAGGATTCCAAGGCTGCCTTGCATCCGTTGACTTGAATGGCCGGCTTCCTGATCTAATCTCAGATGCTCTCTTCTGCAATGGGCAAATAGAAAGAGGATGTGAAGGTATTAAATATCTAGATTTTTTAATATCACAATGAAGGTATTCTGTGAATCCAGCAGAGTTTTGTTGATGTATATGCTCCAGACATGGAGACTATATTTCACCTGCTTACAATTGATCATTTGACCCTTTCTGTATAAAGACTGCATGCGTTTTAGTACTGTGGAGACAAATGTGTTCTCACCTCATGCAGAGATTTGACCTGAGAACACAGAATTTCTTAAATGTTTAATGTATGTCCCACCCTTCTCCAGTGGCAAGGCATTTTGCATGTATTTTGTTTAATTCTGATGTATTTTAATTAATGATAGAAACAATAGCATTTAAGATCAATGAAGCCCCTTATATCTTCATAATACTTGGGCAGTAGCTAATGTTGAAACATTAGCCAATTAATTCCATTTATAAAACAGGCATTTTGAGTTGATTAATTCAAGGCTAATTTATTAAACTATTCAAGATCAGCCTTCCATCACTTCTATTTTTGCTCTCCCTTGAGATTTGTATTGTCATGAGCCTTCCTATCTGAAACCAATAATGGCCAAATATGTTTTATCTCACATTTTTATGTCTTTATTGACCCATCTGGAATAGCATGGATTTGAAGTAAGGCCAGAATTAGAAGAGGTGTATTTGTTGTTCAAGGATATCAATCTCTAGCTGTTTTTCTAGTTGTCATTTATTACCGCTGATATTCTATGATTTATAGAATCGTTTAAATCAATTCTTTATCCCAGCATATATATTTTATTCACATAATTCTGAATTTTATGGTTATGTTCAAAGTTATGTCTTCTCCTCTCTCTCAAAGACTCATCCTCTCTAGAGAGAAAAATGTGTAAATGACATTGTAGAATTTCATGTTGGAATCTTGATGAATTTGATATCAAGTTTTCTAAGTTTGCAAACAGACGTTGTAAAAAATCCAGGCAGGGTTTCATCAAGTCTCACAATATAAAGCTTTCTGATGCATAAATTCTCTCTCCTCTTCTGTTGTGTCTTTCAGTAAGTTTGCACAAATGGAAATATTTTGTTCTTTACCTGCTACCTTCAGTTAACAGTATAAATTCTATTTATAGAGCATATAAATATATAAAATTCACAACTTATTAGGTCTAATGTCCATCTACTCCTATCAGGAATGGAAAAAAATAAGTAGAAATTAGTTGGTCACTGGGTTTAGAGAACTAGATTCTACTGTCGGAAGTTAGCAAGTTCCATGTCTGCACCATCCCTTCAGAGAGTCAAAGCACAGCTTTATTCCATTATGCATTTCATAGCTTGTTTTGAAATTATGCAATTTTGTAAATGAATTTTAAGTACTTCAAAGAAACATTGCCACAGGCATAGAGTGTGAGTTCACCTTTAAAATCTGTGGCACAATTCAGCCATAGGTGAATTACTAAAGTTACCAACAATTTAATAAAGGCTATAACAATTTTATCCTTTTTGGTGGAGAGTCAGCCTTCCAATTCCAAAGCTGTCTGACACTAGTAAAGTGGTCAGATAGATGGCTGACTGGCTTCTAGAGAACTGCCTCGTCAAATGTCTTTTGGATGCAGAAGGAAATCTTTAACAACATAAAATAAAATAGTCTCTTCCAACCTTTCTGCTTTGTCCTTGTAATTGACTCCTCCGTCTTGCTTGTTTACTTCAAGTCTTCCTGGTTGACCATGAATCAGATGTACAAAAAACCCCATTCTGGCACCTAAAATATGATTTAAATCACTTGAAAATTTAGAACATGCTTCAACCTGCCCATAGCTCTGCTGCTGTGTGCAGATAGGACTGCCTCCATGCTTACAGAGCAGAGGAGTCTTGCATCTTTCTTGTACAGCAATGGGATGCATAAGCTGTATAAGTCCCCTTAGATATTGAGTCCAAAAAGCTCAGGATAGCAGCAGAAGTAATTCCAAACAATAAGTATTAGTCACTGCCACTCTCAACCCTGAAGAGAGCTGACTATACTCGTGGGTATGTGTCCCACATCATCCTGCTGCAAAACATTTCCTGAGAAGTGAGACACTTAGATTTAATATTCCTCAGACTCTTATGGGATTGAATTTGTTACTGGGAGGATGGAGAGGCACTGGCACAGGCTGCACAGAGAAGTTGTGGCTGCCCTATCACTGGAGGTGCTCAAGGCCAGTTTGGATGGGACTTTGGGCAACCAGATCCAGTAGAAGGTGTCCCTGGCTGTGGCAGGGGGGTGGAACTGGATGATCTTTAAGGTCCTTATATACCCAAACCATACCATGATTCTTGGAATTTCCCACCTTTCTAGTATAAAAAAACCTGAACCCCGGGCTGAAAACTATTTTTCTCTCTTAATGTAAAGCCATGATATATTAATTACTTTTATCTGTTAGGGTTTTTTCTTGGTAGGTTGATATTTCTCAATAAATTCACTGTCATAAGTTCAGGTTAAAACTTCTGTCTTTGAAACATTTTTTTTGCAAACCCACACGTGGGATTGGTATGGCACATTTTAAGCCTTGCCTTTCAAAATAACAGATACATATCTCTGTTCTCAAGCACTGAGCATTGAATAGAATTTAGTCTTGACTGAATCCACCTTGTTGACAAATTTTCAGTGGCTAAAACAGGTAGAAACAGGCAGCAAGAAACAGAAATATGCTAAGTAACTCTTCAAAATGTTAGCAGCAAACACCAGAGCTAGGTTATTAAGTATCAGCTCATGTCAAATCCTTTTTATTTTCTTTACACACTTTAAATAAAGCAGAATTATAGAAATTATAGAATGATAAATAATATTTTTAAAGTATTAGGAGGAAAATATCCTGTATGCCTGCATTTGCATATATAATGCAATTAGTATATTACATTAAGTATATGAAAATTATCAAAGTATTAGTTCTTGGTGGTGATATTTAGTAAAATATTGCAAATTTAGTGAAATATTGTACATACTACTTAATAATGCTTTTTGTACAGAATATAGAACGTACAAGACACATGTAAATGAGTGGCCAAATCCAGTCAATTAAAAAGTCTGCAGTGAAAATGGAATAAATTATAATATTTAAATAGGTCATGAATCAAAAAGTGAGTGCTTGCTAAGTGTATGTTACAGTATTTTTACTAAATAGTTTAGTTCTGAAATATATATAGGAAAGTATGAACCTACCGTATGTTATGGTAGGTACTATGGTATTTACTGACATAAACAGTCCTCCTCTGTTCTTTAAAAAACTCAAACCTACTTTTATTAAAATAAATGCTTACATGTAAGCTAATCTTCATGGCAATTTTTAAGTAATGACTACTATAGCCCACAGTACTAAGAATCAATCTTGTAAAAAGCAAAATCCCTCTCTTTTTAACAAGACCTATATTTTTAACTAATATATGTATTTTAACGTGCACTTTTTAATGTGCCCACACGGTCCTGTAACTTCTGTACTTTTAAGTCCTTGCAACTTTTGCTCTACTTTTGCAAAGATGAGGGAATTTAACATTGCATAACTCAAGTGTAAATAAATGCATGCATATATAACATTTAAACACCTACAGATATTTTCACTTCAGCTTTGTAAAGTTTCTGGGTAGCAGAAGCTGGTGAGAAAAAAAATGTGTCTTGTTTTGTCAGCTTCGGCATTCTGTCATTATAATCCCTATCTCAAGAAAGGTGATGTAATGCCCAAATGTCTAATTTTCACAGAAAAGGAAACCACTATGCTATGTCTGCCTACTGCAGTCAAGCAGTTATGGGTGGTTGTGGTATTATTATTACTGTTATTAGAATAATAGAATTATGGAATGGTTTGAGCTGGAAGGGACCTCAAAGTTCCTCACAGTTCCAACCCCCCTGCCACGGGCAAGGACACCTCCTGCTGGATCCGGCTGCTTAAAGTCAGTTTTGGTGAAACAGGGTTACAGCCTATAGTGTTGTCATCGCTAATTGTGGTAGTGATCATTCAGACACTTGTTCAGAGCTATACTCAAGCAGCACCTCATTTAAAGGAAGTGCCCATTGAACTGATTTCAATCATATTGATGGGGAATTTTCATAAATAATAACAAATAAAAAGAAAATCCCACACTGAGATCTTTGAAGGTGCTGTAATATGAAAGGAGAGTTTAGTGGCTTTCTCTCTGCAGGATGGCTTGAGATATTTATATAGTCTTTAGTGCAGTTCTGCCCTACCATCAATGACTAACATTAGGACTTCTGAATCAATAACAAAACAATTCTCCAAAACGATTTAGAAATAATTTTTATTTTATTTTTTTGGTTTGAGTTGAAAGGGACCTTAAAGCCCATCCAGTTCAACCCCCCCCCTCCGCTATGGGCAGGGATACCTTCCTCTAGACCAGGCTGCTCAAGGCCCCAATCCAACCTGGCCTTGAACACTTCCAGAATGGGAGTATCAACAATTTTCCTGGGCAATTTGCGTCAGTGCCTCGCCACCCTCATCCTGAAGAATTCCCGATGTGTAATCTAAATCTTCTCCCTTCCAATTTAAAGTCATTTCCCCTTGTCCTTTCACTACATGTCTTTGTAAAATGTCCCTCCCCAGCTTTCTTGTAAGCCCCCTTCAGGTACTGAAGGTCTGCTACAAGGTCTCCCTGGAGCCTTCTTTTCTCCAAGCTGAAAAACCCTAAATGTATGGCTCTTTTCTGGACTCGCTTCAACAGTTCCATATCCTTCTTATGTTGGGCATTCCAGAATTGGGCACAATTCTCAAGGTGGGGTCTCATGAAAGCAGACTAGAAGAGCAGAATCCCTTCTCTTGACCTGCTGGCCAGGCTTCTTCTGATGCAGCCCAGGACACTGTTGGCCTTCTGGCTGTGAATGCACATTGCCAGCTCATGTTGAGCTTTCCATCAATCAGCACCCTCAAATCCTTCTCTGCAAAGCTGCTTTCAATTAGATCATCCCCATCTTGTATTTAAACTGTAGATTTACCCGAGCCAGGTGTAGGACCTTGAACATAGTCAGTATGGAATGTGTATGTAAGTTCATAGTAATCTGTAGCTCGTGGTCTGTCTCCATGAAGAAAGGGATTGAAAAAAGCAAGACAGGAGAGGAAGACGATGCTAGTTATTCTTGAATTCATTGTATTTGAACATGACAAATGGCTAGTCAGGTTCAGTCATGGATTTCCTCCGCTAATGCGTTCATATCTATCCAAGGAAGAAAAAAAAAAGACTTTTAATTTTCCTTCATTACATGTCATCAGCTCAATTAACCATTATATTTCTAGTAAAATGCTGGTAAATTACTGCTTTCTTATTTTGGCTTGCCTGGAGATTTATGGCTATTAGCATTAATTTGTTTGCATTATATGGTGTTTCTTTCTCTCTTTAACAGCAGCATGCACTTTACTCTGAATGATTTTTTTTTTCTCTGTTTGCTGCCATTTCAATATTGCTTACTAACATATAATATATTTTGCTTTTTTTTTTATTTTGCTGACAAAGTTGCATTGATGAAAGCTGATTTGCAAGGTAGATAGCCCTGTGTGTATACCACAAGACTGAAACCCCCAATGCACAGTTGGGATCTCTGCAGTGAATGCTCTGTACCTTTCCGAAATAAAATATGGTGTGTTGTTTCAGATTTTGGCTTTCACACCTCTAAAAACAATGAGCTACATGAATCTGCTTTTTCCGATATAGCTTGCATAAAGGCTTTCAGTCTTGAATGTGTTTGTATAGTGATTGCTTTAGTGCTTTGATCATTCCTTTTCCGATTTCTTTATGTTTTAGTATTCTAGTTACAATTCTCTAGAAATAGAGTAGCATTGTTTTTCGTGTGTGTCACATTTAGGCATGCCAGTTCATTAATAGTCTGATTTTCTGCATTTTTCCTTAATAAAAGGAACCTGCATGGGATCCCTGCAGCATGTGAATCAGTACTTGCCTACATTCCTGCCAAAGAATCCCAAGCCTCTCTTAATTTTAGACCTAAAGCATTCAAAATAGTTTGTGGGATTAAAGCATTGTACCAAGTAGCTCCATTTTATGATTTTTCTTTGGTTTTGGTTTGGTTTTAATTTTATTTTCCAGACTTTCCTCCCAGAGCTTTTACTTTCTGTGGCATCTGGCTTTGCTGGTTGAAATGTATTTCTAGGACAAAATAATGTTTTAGAAAACATTTAGTTAGTTAATGATCAGCGATGAGATTCAACAAATAACTCACAATAAATTTAACATTCCTGCTGTACCTGGAATAACTCTGCTTCATTTTGTGCATTCTTCTGTGTTTGCAGTATCAATCTTAAACCTAAAACAAACCCCATCTTTTTAATATTAAAAAATCAGCAAGTTTATGTGTGTTTTACTTGGTAACATTTTGCTTGTTTGATTTGAGATGTTAGTTAATGTGATCGAGGGAGAAATGCCTTCCTTTGGAAGACAAAGTCCAAGTCCTGTTTTTGTATGTTCTCATCAGGGCCCAGCACGACGTGCCAAGAGGATTCGTGTGCAAACCAGGGAGTGTGCCTACAGCAGTGGGATGGGTTCAGCTGTGACTGTAGCATGACCTCCTTTAGTGGACCATTATGCAATGACCGTAAGTATGCTCATATAATATAATCTGAACACTGTAAGGCAAAATTTGAAGCAAGTGTCTGAAGTTTTCTGTTGTTTTAAAGTTAGATATTTAAATGAACTGACAAACCTTTGGAAAATCTGTGAAGCCTGTGGGAAAAATGTAGCTGAAATAGTATGAATTTTGGACAATGTACAGGCTCAAACCCTGACAGACTTTCGTTTTATTACACTTGATTACACATCTAATGAACTGGTAGTTACCTGGTTGAAATAATCCCTTTCTTGCATAAATGTTACAAATAGTTTGGGTTTTTTCCCTTCCTTTTCGCATTTTATTATCTTAAGCTATATTGTAATTTCATAGCATTATGTCATCAGGGCTATAATTACTGTGAAACAGTCGACAAGGCTCATCATCTCCCTTTGTAGATTTCTTTAGGTGACACACTAAGCATTCCAACAATAAAATAATTCCAAGTATTTTAATTCTTTTAAATTTAATCTGAATAAAACTATATGACATACACCAATCATCTGAGCTTTCAGGAAAAGCTGAAGTGTGTCAAAAATAAGGGACCTGATTCACTAATGTCATAATTGTGTTTTGTTCCAATCTAGCCTTATTGATCTAGATAGAATTATGCAGACATGAAACAGGAATAGTAATGCACAAGCCATAATGATCCACAACTGA
Source organism: Piaya cayana (assembly GCA_013389865.1). Lineage (NCBI taxonomy): Eukaryota > Metazoa > Chordata > Aves > Cuculiformes > Coccyzidae > Piaya > Piaya cayana. The sequence goes on along the minus strand of WAAB01004131.1, from coordinate 72,332 downwards.
TTAAAGCCAACTATTGAGTTTTCTTTTGGACTCATCACATTTAAAATATCCAGATGTTGCACATTTTTAAATCCATGTGAAGAGGGAATTTCTTTAAGGCTAGGCATTTTTATTTCTATTTGTATACACTTATCTGAATGACTGACTATCTAGTCAAGTATTTCCAATTTTTGTGTCTTGTTCTGGTCCTTCACTGTATAGCAAGGTGCACCTTCTTGGACAAACCCTAAGATAACAGGATAATTAGGATCTGCNTCCTTCACTGTATAGCAAGGTGCAGCTTCTGAAAAGGTGTTGGCTCAAATTGTATCTAGCACAAGGCTAAATAATGCATTATATGTAAAAACTACATAAATTATTCTCATAAAAGTTCCCGTTCTCTACTCCTACCATACTTGAAAACTGTGGAAAGGACTCATCTCAGTCTGCTTCTCTGCATTTGCTGTGATGGCAGAAATTAAATGTGGTATCAAAATGCTTTTGATAATTTGAACAGAAGCTCGGGTTTACTTTGTGTGTATGAGTTTGCCCTTCCAATGATGTGATTAATTAGTCATACTGCTAAACATATATTTTTAAATATTTCAGTCCCTTCTCTGCTGCAGAAGAAAATGGTTTGTTTCTAATCTTCTTCTAAGTTATTTCTGTTGTATGATCTTTCAGTTCTTCCAAAAGTAACTAAAAACTATGCATAAGAAGTTATGTTTCCTATATCTAGTGAAGGAAAAACTCTGTTTACAAATTTATCTTAAAAGTAACTGATGTCTGGACCTGGAGTAGTGTATGAATTTCTTCTTCAAGTGCAAGCTATTGCATAAAGTTGTCAAACCAGTGAACTTACCTAAGAAAGATAAGATATTAAGATAATGAGAAAGATATTTACCAAACTGTGCAGGCTCATTTTTTCAGTAATATTATAGACTGCACTGTGCATATCAGTTAACTCTCTATTTTCTATGTCTGTTGATGGTTAAGAGTACATTTAGTACATGGCTTCCTGAAATACCTACTTTTTTCCTAGGCAAATCTTTTTTCTTTCTATCACAAATGTGAAATATAAATTTATCCTGGATGTAAATGTTTTGTAATAGAATGCAGAGCCTGGCAAAGGTAATACACTTGGCTTCTTGCTTTATCTTGGCTCCTCAGATTAGCCCAGATACCAAAAATCTGCAAAGCAAATCTAACCAGAGGGATTTTTCATAATGATATATGTAAGAGAAGAAATGAGAANCATGGCTTCCTGAAATACCTACTTTTTTCCTAGACAAATCTTTTTTTTTTCCTATCACAAATGTGAAATATAAGTTTATCCTGGATGTAATTGTTTTGTAATAGAATGCAGAGTCTGGCAAAGGTAATACACTTGGCTTCTTGCTTTATCTTGGCTCCTCAGATTAGCCCAGATACCAAAAATCTGCAAAGCAAATCTAACCAGAGGGATTTTTCATAATGATATATGTAAGAGAAGAAATGAGAAATGGTGTCATAATATCACTGTCATCTAGATGCTTCTAGATTTCTTTGTGCTGTGTTTGGGAAGAGCGTAATGTGAAAAGGAATGATGAAATGTTCCTACTGTTTATAGTATCTTGCATAGGGTAAACTTCAGCACTGAAGCAAGAAAATTCCCTTCATATGAGGAAAGATTGCCTCAGTGACAGGCTGGAATAGCACCTGCCTCTTGCTGAAATGCATATCCCCTTCAGAAGGATTTAGGCATGTTCCTGAGCAGTGTTTGCGAGTGTGTTTCCATGGCATGTACCATATAGGACGATGCTGGTTGACAGATGCTAAAATCTAACCCAGTGTTGCTACACAGACAGAGCCTTGCCTTACTTTACATTTAAATGTGATATTTTTTAGCTCTCAGGTTTATGTAAATATTTATTTAGAACATCGAAATCTTACAGGTAGAGATTTTTTGTTACCAAAACCAGAAACTGACTGCTTATAAAAAGATGTCTGTGGTCATCAGAGAAACAGTTAAGAAGTACCTCATTTATGGAGACTTGCAATCCTGTACTGGCTGCCCATGTCCAAGTGTTTGCAGTGCGGCGCTGCAAGGTGACCTCTGTGAGGAGAGGACAGGGCTGTCCCTTGCGGGGCACAGCCAGCTCCCACAGACCCACTGCAGGGCCCTGCTCAACCTCGAAGCCAAGTTGGTNTTTGCAGTGCGGCGCTGCAAGGTGGCCTCTGTGAGGAGAGGACAGGGCACCTCTGTGAAAAAACACTCTTGGAGAGTATACCATTTTTACCAAAACACCTGACAGAGGAAGGAGGAGGGAGCAAAGGAGGGAGGAACACCAGAGGGAACACAAAGGACAGGTCAAGCACCTAGGCAGAAGTGTGACCCTTATCTACCATTAATCCACCACACCTCCCCACTATTTTGTTCCACCAGATTATAGAGAACATATCTGTGCAGAAATTTCAGACTGACAAAATGACTGAGGTGTGGAGATTTTCTAGTCCAACCCCTCTGCTCAGAGCAGAGTCAGCTAAAGCAGGTTGTCCCAGGCTGTGTTCAGTTGAGTTTTGAGTATCTCCAAAGATGGAGATTCCACAGCCTCTCCGGGAAGCCTATGCAAGTGGTCAATCATTCTCAAAATACATTTTCCTTATATTTACATGAGATTTTGTGTATTTCAGTTTATTCCTATTGCCTCTTGTCCTGCCACTGGGCTTCACTTAGAAGAATCTAGCTATATCTTCTGTACTCCCACCCATCAGGTATTTTAAAGGATTGATAGGGTTGCTTCTGAGCCTTCTTTTCTCTAGGTTGAACAGTCCCAGCTCACTCAGACTCTTCATATGAATCACAAAATCACAGAATCACTTAGGTTAGTAAAGACCTTTAAAATCATTGAGTTCCACCCAAGACTGCCAACCCCACACTAAGCCATGTCCCAAAGTGCTACATCCACACATCTTTTAAATCCCTCCAGGGATGGTCACTCAACCACTTCCCTGGGCAGCCTCTTTTAGTGCTTGACAGCCTTTCCAGTGATGAAATTCTTCCTAATACCCAATCTAAACCTCCCCTGGTGCAATTTGAGGTCATTTCTTCTCTTCCTATCGCTTGTAAAGAGACCAATCCCCACCTTGCTACAACCTTCTTTTGGCCAGTTGTAGAAAGTGACAAGGTCTCCCCTCAGCTTCCTTTTCTCCTGACTAAACAACCCCAGTTACCTCAGCTACTCCCTATAATCCCTGCCCTCCAGACCCTTCGCCAGCTCTGTTGTTCTTTAGACACACTGCAGTACCTTAATGGCTTTCGTTTAGTGAGGGGCCCAAGGCCGAACACGGGATTCAAGGTGCCCAGCACTAGCCGACAGTGCTCAAGATGCATTTCAACAGTGCTGAGCAGAGGGGAAGGATCACAGCTCAACATTTCTCCCATGTTTGGTTTGTTTGGTTTTTGGTTTTTTTTGTAATGCAGCCAATGAGGCTGTTGACTTTCTTTGCTGCCAGAGCACGTTGCTGACTCACGTTCAACTTGGTGTCTTCCAGGCTGCACAGATCCTTTTCTCCAAAGCTTCTTTCCAGCCTGTCCTGGTGCGTGGGGTTATTCCTCTCCAGGTGCAGGATTTGGCATTATCCTTTGTTTTACAAGGTTCTTTCAGCCCACTTCTCCAGCTTGTCAGCATCCCTCTAAAGGGCAGCACATTCTGGTATATCAACCACTCCTCCTAGTTTGGTTTAGCAGTAAATTTGGTAGCGTAAGATTTACAGTTGGACTTGATGATCCTAAAGGTTTTTTCAGCCTAAATGATTCCATGATTTTATCTGCAGTTTGCATAACTGTGCACAAATTACCTTGCTGCATTTGAGTTGGTGCTTTCAGTGTGTCTCCCCTAGTAACCTCAGTGCAGAAAGATTTGCCGTGTATCATTCTTAATCTTTGCAATTTAAATTTTTCATGTATCATTCTTCAATTTCAAAAACAGAGAATCTGGAGCAAATTAATGAAAGAAATAGTTTCTTGAAAATTGTTATAATAATAATTTTACTAATACAGTATGCAAGGAGGTTTTTTTATCTTTCCTGTAACAGGAGATTATTACTCCTCTACTGTTAACTGCATTCCAGGTGAAAATGAGCACAGCTTAAAATAAAGATTTTTAAAGACTTCTGTCAAAATAAGCACCATGTAAGGCAAGATGTTTCTTTCCCAGTCCAAAGGAATTCTCTGTCAGCTAGAGAGAAGAAGTTCATAGAATGTGCTCCTACAGAAAATTACCTGGACAAGCCATGGGTAAGGCTACAGTATTACAGCTGTAGTCATGAACACCTATAAAAATTTTGCTTAGTTGCAATTCTCAGTATTGCACTACAGTGAGTATGGAGCCTCTGCAGACCACAAGCTTCTGTGGTGTCATTGGTAGGCACATAGAATCATAGAATGTTCTGAGTTGGAAGGTACCACAAGGATCATCAAGTCGAACTCCTGTCCCTGCATAGGACACCCCAACATCACATCATGTGCCTGAGGGTGTTGGCCAAATGCTTTGGGAATATTGTCAGGCTTAGANGCTTAAAATAAAGATTTTTAAAGACTTCTGTCAAAATAAGCACCATGTAAGGCAAGATGTTTCTTTCCCAGTCCAAAGGAATTCTCTGTCAGCTAGAGAGAAGAAGTTCATGGAATGTGCTCCTACAGAAAATTACCTAGACAAGCCATGGGTAGGGCTACAGTATTACAGCTGTAGTCAGGAACAACCTAGTTGCAGATCTCAGTATTGCACTACAGTGAGTATGGAGCCTCTGCAGACCACAAGCCTCTGTGGCGGCATTAGTAGGCATATAGAATCATAGAATGTTCTGAGTTGGAAGGTACCACAAGGATCATCAAGTCGAACTCCTGTCCCTGCATAGGACACCCCAACATCACATCATGTGCCTGAGGGTGTTGGCCAAATGCTTTGGGAATATTGTCAGGCTTAGAGATGTGACTGCTTCCCTGGGGAGCCGGTTCCAGTGCTCCATTGCTCTCTGGGTGAAGAACCTTTTCCTAATATCCAACCTAATCCTCCTGTGGCACATGTTCCTGCCATTCTCTCAGGTCCCAGGGAATCCCTAGATTCCCTGTGCTGTAGGTTCCTATTTGCTGGAAGGTAAACAAGGTGAGGTGGGGTTTTTTGTTTGTTTGGGTTTTTGGGGGTTTTTTTACCCCACAATGCTATAGATTATCATGTTCTCATTTGATGTGGTAGGATATTTGGAGATTCTTGGGAACAATTCTCTTCAGATGTGATAGACAGTTGTTACATTGAGAAGTGTAAAGCAGGCAGGTAGCTGTTGTTCTTACCACATAAGATTCCATAGAAGGCTGTTAATAGCTGTTCTCACAAATAGGTGACTGCATGCACCTCCTCTGAGAAAATATATCATGAACACGGTAACTGTTTCTAACAGAAGGTTATGCAGCGAAAGCTATCCTCTCAGGGAATTCACAGGAGTAGGTTTGAAATTACTCTTCCAAAACCAAACCAAACCAAATTAATCTATGAAGTTATCTACTTTCTATAAATTTAAATCTATTTTCACTTGGGCAGTCTTTAAGTGTAGCCATATTGGTGAGTGTAGTGTCATGTTTGTGGAAACAAATACTGCTATTATGGCATAGAAAATAGCAGATGTAATGACATTGTCACATTACATTAGTACAGAAGTGTTCTGTGCCAAATTACAGGGCAGCTTTGTAACTGTCTGTTACCAGAAAGAATAATGTATTGGTGTTGTGCTTTTGATGATATAGTTAATGCTGTGTCAACACTTCCATGACAATCCATTTCTGATGGATTAAAACTTCACCACGCAGTCTCTTCTGACTGAGAGCCTGACATCCTCAGCTACTGGAAGTAGCAAAATATTTCTCCAGTTTTACCAAGAAAACTCAAAAGCCCTCAATTAAAGGGAGAACTCTGTCAATATTACAATACGGGTTCACATAAACCAGGTTTAATTTTCTTGATATTTGATTGCTTTGTAGAGATACTGCCTTTCAGCTAAGACTGTATCTGTCATGATTATTAGATGTTATTTTAAATGTGGTTGGATATTAAAATAATAATTGTGATGACTTAATTAAAGATTGGACAAGGAGTTCAAGGCAGGCCTGATAGGAAAAGATGGAATCTACTTGTCAAGATGTAGTGAAAGCATCTTTGCTACAAGCTGGCCAGCTTGATGAGGAGAGAGCCAGGACTAGGAATGGAGATGAAAACTCACAAGAAAGTGAGAAAAGAGTGGATTACATGTGATGGGAAGGTGTAGAGCTCTGCCCAGATACAAGTGACAAGCTGACTGAAAGCTTATAGTTTAGGATTAGAGAGTAGACTAAAGTCTGATTTGAAGTGATGTGATAGGTGTCTGCTACAAGCTGCCTAACAACAAAGAATAAATAGATGAGATCTTCAGACAAGTTGAAGCAGCCTTGTGTTCACAGACCTAGTCTTTGAAGAGGACTTGAATTACCCCACTATCTGCTGAAGGTGCAGCAGAGCAGGGCACAAGCAAGTTGGGAGGTTGAGTGAATTTACTTGCTGATGCATATGATCAAGAAACCAGTGAAGGGAGTCACATTGTTAGACCTCATAGGTACAAACAAGAATGGATCAGGGTTGTAATGGTCAGGAATTTCAGGTTCCTGAGAGGTAGGAGAAAGACAAAAAAGCTGGAATGCAATTCTGGACTTCAAGAGAGCAGACCTCCGCTTCAGGGACCTGCTTGTAAGAACCCCATGGGCCCAAGCAGAACTGATATATTTTCAAGGATCTCCCCCTTGAAGCTGAGGAGCATTCATTGACAACATCATACACGAAAAATCAAGTAAATGTGGCAAACTGTTGGCTGTTACAGAGGATGATAGATCTTAGGCACTGCACAAATACATTAGTTATAGTTTATGAGGGATTTGGATATCAGAGTACTTGACATTATAAAAATTCCAGGAGGGACTGAGTGATTCTCTCTTCAGAATAGTGTTTGGAGAGTGCATTAAGTAATATTGAGGTTGTACTTTGAACCACAAAACCCCTAAATATTGAGTCAGTGTTCAACTTCTGCAATAAGTGCGCAGCTTTATAAACACCAGCCTTCTTCACTGCATAACTCTGATCAAAACAGGTGCATTCTTACTCTGAATGAGACAAGAGTTTTATACTTTGGGAACATGTAATTAGCAATTTTGTTGCAACCCGTATACAACCAGGGGTAATTTAGTTCTGCACATCCAAGCGCAGACCTTAGGTTTCCAGTGTTTTGTCTTTAATGTTGTTAATATGCGTATATACTTATATAAAATAAAACCACACACTATATAGTGTATAAAATATAGGAGTATTTATTATTTTCTCTTATCCTTGCCAGCAGTTTTTTAGTCTTCAGGACTTTCATATGATGTTGACAATGGACAGTCATTCTCCTCTCCCAGTGTCTTCCTTCTTCTAAAATGCAAATCAGAGGGTGATATTCACATAATCTGCGTTATCCATCCAGTATTGCAGAAATGATGGACTTAAATAATTTTACTGCATATATTTCTTTCACATTTTTTTATTTTATGGATAATGTGCTCTTTGGACCTTTTGACACCTAGAGGGTAAGATCAGTCTTAATGCTACTTTTCTTAGCAGGGTATGTGTAACATAGAGAAGTTTGATGAACCCAGTAACCAAAAGCTAAACTAACCATCAGAACCACTCAGTAGCACTTTCCAAAATAATACTACATATTCCTGGCTAAGCCTTTGCAGTTGATAGCTACCAATAAACATATAACCTGCTATTAAGAGAAGGGGTAGAAAATTCCTCAGGGTACTTTACACCACATTTGATTTCCATCTCCTGTAGCTGAGAATTAAACAATCTGTCCCTGATAACATCCCAGTCTAAATACTTCATGTGGTTATTTTGCCACAGAGGCTTGCAGTACACAGGAGAAATAAAGATAGCTGCACACAAAATTACAATGCAGGGCAAACTGCTGGAATGAACTAATTGAGGAAATCTCAATTTGTTCAGCTTCTTTTATCCAATCTCTCTCTATAATGAATATCTGAAATTTCTGGTGATGAACATCAGTGGCCTAGTTTGTCTGAAGCTCAAAGGATATAGACTTCACACACACAGTCATGAAAATGCAGAAATATTGAGGTGTTGGGGAGAATCAGAAAACCTGTAAAAAAAGCAAAGAATACAGGAAGTGTTGCTTTGAGTCATGTTTTTATTGGACTCCTAATCAAGATGTACCACACTGAGCTCTCAGGCTCCTGTGATGATATAAGGGAACATGGGTTGTTCCACCAGGACTATGGAGCATGGTACACAGCTGACAACACTTTTCCAAGGTACTAATGGCTCAGTTCTATTAGGTGTTTTATTTCTGTGTTTCATATGGACTTGGTAGTGTGTAAGTTTTTGCCTTTCATTAAGATAAATCAGTTTATTAGTTAGGTAAGTTAGCAGGCATTCTTCTGTTGATAGTCTGAAAACAAGTTGTAGAAAGTTTTTCTTGTTTATATACGAATTATGGGGCAGTCAGTTTTCCATTTTCTTAAATGCAATGCAAACTATCAATTTAAAACAAGAAAAGAATAGAAAGTTGTTTGTCAGTGATTGTAGCAACTCTTACATGTGACAATATATTGAACAAAAAGTAATATGTGAAGTTTAAAGTGTTATACTTCATACAGAAAAAGTCCAAACTGAACTTTCAAGATAGCCAGAATCCATGGTTATAGTTGTGCTCTCAGCTCAGACAGAAGCAATTATGAAACATTGCTGACCTACTCAGAGGTATTTTCTTTTTCACAATATTGAAAATGGAATATTGTGTCAGAAAATTGTGAGCTTCTCTCTGCCTCTGGAGGAATCAAGAGGGTAATTAAACTGGATTTTGGTATGTCTATAATTCCTTTCTCTTATTAATGGCATAATAGTTTTGTAAATCAAATCCTAGACATGTTTCCAGTGTCATAAAGGTGAAAATAATTAAGGGTTAATTAAATATATTCTCAAGGAACTAAGGTGGTTCTGTTGGGTGTCATTAGATTTCTTTTTCTAGAACTTCCAATTATTACAATTTAATATCAGGCTATGTACAGTTCAGGCCTGAAATCTGTGTAGCCAAAAGCTATTCATGGTAATAAGCATTGTGGATGAGTACTGTCACTGTTCTTTCTCACTGATTTTCTCTGAACATTCCAACCATATCACATAATAAAATCAATTTTAGGTAGCAGGTAGTTTTCTGAGGAAGATTAATTACTGTACATGACACAGCTGGAGCAGAAGTTTTAGCTCTGTAATGGTGTCAGTCGTTCATCTCCAACAACCCCCAAAAAAAGAGAAAGGAGGAAATGCTGGTTTTTTGGTTTTTTTTAACAGATGGCAGCTGTAAGGTAACAAATGGTAAGAAAGAAAAAGAAAAAGCTTTTCCAAGCAGTGTCTTTCATAACCAATAGCAGGAGAGTGGCTCAAAGGATTTATGGGGAGTTTGGTAATATATCTGTCCTGTGTGTGAGATATTTAAGTGCAATGGCACAATGATGCAGAGTGGTGCTTCAGAAAGATAAAAATATTCACTTTTTCTGAAGTCTGTACAGCCGGTTTCAGGTTACTAAGGCAACTTGATCTTCCTCAGCATGTATTCTGGCTTGACAGATAGGTAGGTAGGTTAAGTTCAAAGTAACTACATACATATGAGGAATTCCTGTGCTCACTGCAAAGCAAGATCTTTTCAGTAGCTTGATATCATCCTCAGAGCCTTCTGTGTGCTCAGTTTTGTCCAGTGATGCAGAAAATTAAGACTGAGTAAACAAAATGACCTTTGAAATCATCAAGTCCAACTGTACCTGTCCCCTACTAAACCGTATCCCTGAGCACCTCATCTACCTAGATACCCCTAGGGATGGTAACTCAACCACGTCCCTGGGAAGCCTCTGCCAGTGCCTGATAGCTTTTTCAGTGAAAAAAATGTTCCCGATGTCTAGCCTGAACTTCCCCTTGTGCAACTTGAGGCCATCACCTGTCTCCTGGGAGAAGAGACCAATACCCACCTTGCTACAACTACCTTTCAGGTAGTTGTAGGCAGTAATAAGGTCTCCTGTCAGCTTCTTTTTCTCCAGGCTAAATAATCCCAGTTCTCCAGCCCCTTCACCAGATTTGTTGCTCTTCTCTGAACACACTTTAGCCACTCAATGTCCTTCTTGTATAGCAAGGGGCTGAAAACTGAACACAGTATTTGATGAGCAGCATCGCCAATGCTGAGTACCTCCCTGGTCCTGCTGGCCATGCTGTTTCTAGTAGAGACCAAGATGCCATTGGCCTTCTTGGGCACTTGGGCACAGTTCTGACAATAGAGGCTGTATCTGGGTTTGACCACTTTTGGCCTGCCAGGTCCACCTCATCAGAAGTTAATGAAATTATTGTATTTATTGTTAGCATATATATCCATAAGCTCTCTCATTCTCTCAGGGTCATGTGTCATGATTAAGATTCTTCAAGATGTGATTTTGACTTATGAACCTTGTATACTGATGTTGCATTTGGAAGTCTTCAGAGCTATTTTCTGCTTAGGTATTTTAGGGAATCGTGATAAAAAGGTGACAGAATCAGTGATAATAATATGAAAAAAACTGATGGAAGTAGTACTCCTAGGGCTGAAGGAATTTTACAATATCTGGTCTGGTTGTTTAATGAAGGCAGCCTGGGGAAAACCACTCCATATAAAAAATGGTCAATGTCCGACTTGGGCTGTAGATTGTAGGAAATAGGGTGACATTCATTCTTATGAAGCTTTTTGGTGCCCATGAACCCAGCACAGAGGCTGAGTTAGGGATGCTTGCACATTTGGAACTAGTTCTGGAGAAATGTTCATGCTTTACAAAACCACTTTTTGTAATGAAAGCATACTTGAAAGCAAGTGTATGAAGAAGCACATCATTTCCCTGTAAACATCCACACACTGAGATCCACTTAAAATGTATGATATGCGGTATTCAATGTCAAAGTGCATTAATATTTACAGGATACCATTTGCAAATCGTCTTAAGCTCTCGATTCTACTTTACCGTATAAGGAAGTCCTCCCTATAGCATATTTGTTGCTGTAAAAGTCTTTCTTTTAAACAGTGTAGATCTTAAGAAACCTTTTAATCAGATCAGTGGCCTGGTGTTTGGAATATATTAAAATTTCAGAGAGGTTAGAGTACTTGAAGTTGGGATCTTAATGTTGCTCAGAAGTATCAGCTGTGGAGGACTACTTCCAATAAAATTCATATCACTTAATATGATAGAAATGTTGCTGGGCAACTGAAGTGTACCTGCGTCTCCTGAAACAAGTCCAGGACAGATGCTCTCTACCAGTGAAGTGTAATTCAGTTACAGTTTGAGTCTCAAATCACCAGTTAAATGACTAATTTAAATAAGTTGAAAGCCAAAGTGTATACTCATAGCATTTTCCTTCTCACTCAAATATTAAACCCAGCTCTTGAAATTAAATTTTTGAAAATTACTTGAAAGTCTTTCTACTCTCCTTTTTTTGCCCTCTTTCTCATCTTCTGGATCACTAAAATATGTCAGCTCACGTAGTTTATGATCATGTATTTTCTCCTGATCCAGTAGTAATTGTAGATTGGCCTTCCTGTCTAGTAAAAAATTCATCAGAAAATTGATTTTAACTGCTGATTCTGTAAGTGTCAGGTGCTTATATCTTTGCTCATATTAAATCATTAGCTTTAGATATTCATGTTATTTGATACGTACCAAAACCACCCTATTATTGTAACTTCATGACCTGCATTGTAGTGGGTGTCACATTTTTGAACTAGTTTCAGAGCCAACTTGTATCTCTGTTTTCTACTTTGGGACAGAACTCTCCCAAAGAGAAACAGAAGCATTACAACCCTTCAGCACATCAGAAGGACCCAAAGGACCTCATTAGTCTTTCACCATTACGTGTAATGTAGGAGTGTACTTTTCATTAAAGGCCCGTGCGCTGTTTCTCCTTCAAGCATTTTTATGCAGTATAGCACATACACAAACATTGCCCAGTATTTCTGGGAAATGGCAGAACCACTGCACAAGGATATAGGTTTTGCATGACCAATAGATTTGGCATGTCCTAAAACCAGTCAGATTTACTGTGCATGTTCGAAGCCATCCGTATACCTCCTTCACAAAGGGTTTAAGAAGTAGCAGACTGTGTACACATAAAGACATGTTATGTGTATGGGCAGAGGACAAGTTTGAGATTCCTAGAGATCCAGCAGTTCAGCCAAGATATTGGATATCTGAAAACCCTGGACAAATATCAAAAAATATCCTGTAATTTTAGCCAGAATCCCAAAGTTTATAAATAAATAAATAAATAAATAAAAATAAGAGAGGAAGTTCAAGAGGATACTTGGATATCAATTTGGTTATCTCATACATGCTTGCTCTATTTGGCCAAGTTCTGCTTCAGGCTTGAGCTCCAATCTTTCCTGCTTTATTCAGTCTTTCCTTTTTTCTTGTCTGCTAAAAGGACAGGGGCGCATTTTAATAGGATTTCCTCTTGTAATCCCTGAGGGTGAAGTCTATATAGCAGGGAAATATTAAAAATTATAGTATCTCTGTAATTGAAAGCACTACCAGGAGCAAACGAAAACCACTTCCAGATTTGCTGGACCAGTAGATATCAGATCAAATTCAGATACTTCTAGAACGGAGTAGATCAAATTTCTGTACTACTGAGGCCTGAATATTTTTTAAAATCATGATTTTGGGAAGATTTTACTGAGAAGCATAGTTGTATTTCTCCCTGAAATTCTACCTCAAAGCTTTTCTTCTTCTTGCCTCTACTTGCTACCAATGTGTATTACTTGCAATATTTAATTGGAACTATTTAATGCAAATTTACTGGGATGACAGCCAACCTCAAAGGAAGCTTCTGTAAAGCCAACAAATGCACAGAGCCACAAGATTATAGTTTCACTGAAGATTAACCTTTTCCTATGGGAGACACTGCATACCAGATAACAGGAAAGCACTTGCGGGTAATGGTTTGTAAGCCTATAGGAGAAATGTGATATATTGTGGTTTCAGATGTATAGAAAAGGTGTTCCTCAGAATTTGACTATTTCTACATTGTAGGGTTTGGGGTTTTTTTGATCCAGTTGACACAAGATAAATAAGTCATCTAAGAAATTGCTCCAACTTAATTGTACATAGATTCATAGATCATAGAATGGTTTGGGTTGGAAAGGACTTTAAAGATCACCCAGTAACAATCCCCCTGCCATGGGCAGAGAGACTGTGAGCAGTTCATGAACTGCAAAGCTCTTTCAGCATTTTTAAGACATAACATAAAGGTTTAAGTAAAGAAATCCAAACCCTTTTACATCTCAGTAAGATCCCAACTAACAATTCATATCACTGTATTTGCATTTATTCTTGCATAATTTAATTTGTTTCTCATCCTCATTCTCTGGGAAAAAGGAAGTCAGGATTAACATTGTTTAATACTTACCACATTGTCATAAAACTTGTTAAATATAAGTGCTTTGGGGAATGCCAGTTTTGAAAATTGTAACAGATGAGTCTTCTCTATGTTTCGAGCAGGAACATCATCTTAAGTATCTACATAAAATTCCAATGACACCGTGTTAATAAGGCCCTACATAGAAACACTCCATAAACAGGAACTCTGTTTCTTTCTTAAAATTTCTTTAATATGCTGATCCACCTTCCAAAACGGGGGAATCAGTGGAGGTGGGGATGAGACATAGATTTTCAAATAACGTCATGTAATTCAGCATCCCTAGTGCATCCCTAGTTGTGGCTGGGAGGGGACCAGTTGGGTGCAAGTTTTAGGCTCTCAGACTTCTTAGGCCAGCTGTGCATCCTAAGACAAGATGGGGTGGAAAGATATATTTAGGTCAATATACTAAAAATAACTACTATGGTGAAGGGGTGCTACAAAGAGATAGTAATCTTGCTCAGTTTGTGCATAGTACATTATTGATGTATAAATGTTGGTGGAGTTGTGTGTTAAATAGTTGTTAAAACTGGAAAGCATAAGAAAAAAGGAGTAAGAGCTGTAGGGAAGGATAACCTTGCACAGGAATGTTGACAATTACACAGCCTTAGGTCATAAATACAGGGTATTTTGAAGCAGATTTCTGAGTGATTTAAAACATCAAGCATGTTTTAAGAATAAACATATTTTAAGAACAACAGAGAGCAGGGAGAAGTTCTTTATGATATTTGTACACAACCTTGTTCACTCTTAAGTTTTTTTAAACTGAAATATGGACTATTGAGAAGCACCCATACACCAGCAAATACAAGTTCCCCCAGGTAAATATTATTATAATTAAATGTATGTGTTTATGTGAGTAAAAATGTGAATGGGCATGGAATTATAAAAGTGCTGTCATATAAAGATGAAAATTTCTCAATAATATACTCCCAAAGATAATTTAAATTATTACTTTATGCCACTGTTAAATGATTCTGAAGAAACCTTTTACATTCCTTTATTAAAATATAATTGCATTAAAAAAAAAGCAAAAAAAAAAAAGCAGGGATGGCAATTTTAATCATGGTCCAGTAAAAACATTTTGGAAGAATATTCTCTGTCTTATATATGTATACACATTGACAATTTCCTTTCCACATTAAGATGCCTTCTAAAACTCTCAGCTGAATTTCTGGTTTTTTTGACAGTGTGAAAAAATGATCTGTGTTTTTTTTCCTGCTTCAAGATGAAAAAAACTATCAATCTGAAGCTGAGGTTTAATATGAGTTTGCACATTGCAGACGTTCGGTTTTCTAAGCAGTTCTGAGAAAATGACGGCATTTCATTAGAGCGACTTGTTTAACTGGCAAGGGCCTTCATCTTTGTGGGCAAGTAAGAATGATAAAAGGAGCACAGAAGAAAATACACAGCTCAGAGGTCCCTGCAGACCTTTAGGATTTAACCTTCATTTACTTTTTAATCTTGGAATTCTTTTTTATTATATGGAAGCATGTGGTTTGGTTCTTCAAGCTGGCAGGTGGTTGCAATCCTGTAATTATGATCTTGGTTGTATGCTGCCAGTGCACAAAGGGGAAACAAGATAATCCACTCCGGTGTATTTTCAGTAGTCAGTGCATGTTGCTTGTGCCTTTTAGTATAAAATCCTGTGTACATCTCACTGTAGTCATAAAATTACTGAAGTTTGAAAAAAAGAAACAGTTTTAACTTTTGCAAAAAGCCACATAAAGTCATAGAATCATAGAGTGGTTTGGATTGGAAGAGACATTAAATCCCATCCAGTTCCAACACCCAATACCGTGGGTAGGAACGCCTTCCACTGCTCAAAGCCTCATCCAATCTGACCTTGAAAAACTCCAGGGATGGGGCAGCTGTTCTCTTGACAACCTGTTCATTAGCCATCATATACCACTCTACCATAGACAGCAATAATTAACAATCATGAAGAACATGCATTCTTGTCTATGCTTCTTTATTTTGCCAAGGTTTAGCTATTTAATATATAAATTATTTAACCTACACTTGTCCTTAAGATATGACCATGTCATCACTTATGTTCACATAAAATCAGATTTCAAGAGGAAAGTGTTTGCAATGACTTTTGTTTCTATTGACATCTGTGCTGTAAACCTTTTATTTATTACTATTTTTATTCCATTTAGATATAATGTGATTTATCTCTTCCCTCAGTTTAGTAAACATTTAGGTAATAATTCTCTGTGGTTATTTATGACTGGACTTGAGGCTGTTTTTGAGAACTTTAAGACCTTTTTTTTTTTTTACCTCTTGAAGTGGCATAAAAGGTCCTTAAGTCAAAATCCAGTCTGTCCGCAGAGTGCTAGAGTAATTACCTTAAGAAGATAGTATCCAATAGTGCTGTCAGAACAGGAACTCTCCCCTCTGCCCTAACCCCCAGGACAACAAGACAAATGAACAAGAGTTCTCCAGAAAGGAGATCAAAAGTTTTCTTTTGGTTCTGACTCTATCGACCTGGATAATCCCTGGGATTTGCAAATTCAATCCAGTGGTGGTGCTCCCTTCTCACTGCATACAATGGCTTTTTAACCAGCATAGGCAGGATCAGTTTGGGATTCATTCCATCAGATATAAGTGGACCACAAATAAATAAAGTATACAAATAAGCTGTTGCAGTATCGTATACACAAATGATTTCTTCTCTCTAGATTATTGTGTTAGCCAGGAGATTGAAGAGGGTGATTCTCAAGGTAAATCTGTCAAACATGTAGAGAAGGTGTCAGCATTAACATGACAATGAATGATCCTGCCCCCTCCAAACTCACAGCGATATTTCATACCTACTTATGCAAAACATTGAGTATACTCTGACATTTGGGATCTGAGTTCATGAATGATAGATACAGTAGAAAAAGGTGATAACGAGATAATTATTCATTTTCAATGTCTTTTTCTAGGGGTACTTTTCCTGAAAGGTTCTATAGCATCTCAAATGACTGTTCATGTAGCATACTGCCTCTTCTTAGAATCAGATAGAATCATAGAAAGGTTTTGGCTGGAAGGGACCTGAAAGTCCATCCAGTTCCAATCACACTGTCATGGGCAGGGACACTTTCTGCTGGATCACGTTGCTCAAAGCCTCATCCAACCTGGCCATATTGAAGTTTGAGACAGATATTAAGGCCTTTCTTCATGAGAACATACATGTCAATTCCGCAGATGGCAAAATAAGCTTGCAGTGATGTTGTGGAAATCATTATTCAGCATCACCTCTCAAAGCCTCATCCTTTCGGTGCTTCTGTGTGTACGCTGTGGAGAGTCAGTTGTGTGGATCAGATTGGAAGCAATATCTTTGATGTTTTTAAAGCTAAAAAAATTTTTTTTTTTACCTATCTGAACGTCAGTTTGCCGGGAGTAAATTGAAATATTACAGAACAGCCTGGGAATTAGTGCCACTTGTAACTTGAATGGCATGCTTTGGTATTAGCGTTCCTGGTATTGCTGTTCCTGGCAGAGCTCTTTCCCTGTCTTTGTAATACGTAGTTGTTTCATTTTATCTGTTTAAATTGGGAAAAGGTGAATGTGGTGATCTATCAGATGGTTTTAAAAAAAACCCTACTGATACTACATATTCTTAATTTTATATATTTTTTAAATAATTCCCAATCTGCTTTTCATTTTGCCATGTTTCAGTCACCTTATGTATTGTCCAAATTCTGCTGTGACTGAAACTGTTGATAAAGCTGTCATGCTCATTGGAAGCAAGATGGGTTTCTAAAGAGTCAGTTACCTTTGTAGGCAGCCATGAGTACAATCTCTGCCTAATGAAACCAAGCTCTTCATTGCTCGGTTGTGCTTAGTTTCCAGGGCTGAATGTACAGACCCTGTACTCGAATGTGGATCTGCAAAGCATGGGATGGCACAGGGCCATTATTAAATTTGCAGTACGCTTCTGTGGTTTCTGGCAGTGCAGTCTCTCTACTAAGAAGCCATTAAAATAAGCTCCTCAGGCAAAACATCCATTACAGGTTGGGGTTTTTTTATTTAAAGAAAAAAAAAATCTTCTGCTAATTTGCTGCAATTTATGTTTGCTTTGTGATTCTGCAGCCGAGTCTGTCAATGAAACAGTGCTAATCATTGGGAAGTTAGTGCCTGTATGCATTCAGCCATCCTCCCAACTACCACTCCACAACTAAAACAATATTCTATAAGTGTTTGGTTTTGTATTTTTCCTGCAAGCTTAGAGCCTTACAGCATGTGATTTTGCATTCTTTTCTCTCCTTAAAAATCCTTGAGTATTTTGTTTGATGAAATAACTGTTCTTACAGTGTACATTTTCCTTTTATGTAATGTAGTTTAATGATAGAAAATGGATGTCTCACAGATAAAATTATGTACTACATGCTATTGTGTCCTGTCTCAAAGATTTAAGCCCTGTAATCTTTGAAAAATTGATCATTAGTCGCTTATCTAATGTTACCATTGGCTAAAAATTTGGAAAACAGTTAAATTAAAAGAAAAAAAAAAGAATAGGAGACAGTAGGTAGCACTTTGTGGGAAGACCATTATAAATTAAAAGGGAATGGGTAGAAGAAGCCTATCTTATACAAAGTTTCAAGACCCCAGAAATTCAAGATGGAAAAATGACTTCTCAACATTCTTGACATATTTGGTCCATTTTTCCCCCTTTTTGGAGATACACAGAAGTCTATGGATCCTCTGAGAACCTTATAACTTCATACAGAAAGCTGGAGCTCCATTTGGATGTTGATTAAGCAATTTCCGTTCCATTGTGTTCCTCCACAGTCAACAACAACCCTATGCAGTGCTACAGACTAGAAGTCTGGCTGGAAAGCTGCCTGGAGGAGAAGGACCTGGGGGTGTTAACAGCAACTGAATATGAGCCAGCAGTGTGCCCAAATTCATATTAGTATCTAGGATTTGGTCTGGGGCTTACGACTGTGAAGTGCAGTGAACAGCAACAAACAATTTGCGTAATTAATATCTTGCTTTTATCCTAATTGTTTATAAATCCTAGCAAGATGCAGAGAGTAACTTGTTCTGAGACGAGGAAAGCTGCTTGTTTTAAGCAGGACTTTCAGCTAGCTAAGCCATTTCAGGCTTTGTCACAATACGCTCTGTTTTACCTTATTCTGCTCTGATTTTTTTTTTTTTTCTCATTTTGATCTCGGTGTCATAATGAGACAAGAGGCTTTAGCATGTTAGGATAAACCTATGATCCATCTCATCCAGTTTTCACTCTTGGCCAGACATCAGATGCTTCTGGTGAAAGCTTAGAAGCTGAGTGGCTGAGCCCACTTATAGAAAATATTGACATTTAAAAGCTCATTTAACCTTTATTCCTGGGCAAGCTTTTCCTTCTTAAGCAGTGAGCTATCTAAAGGGAGGATTGTAAGTGAAGAGTATGAGATCTCAGCTACTCTAATTTCACATTTTGGTGAGGGAGCTTAGGAGGGTAACACTGCTGTATTTTGCGACCAGAACAAAGTCAGATCTTTATATAGGTTAATGCTTGTTTTTTTTAAACTTTGAAGAATCATAGAACGGCTTGGGTTGGAAGGGATCTTAAAGATCATATAATTCCAACTCCTCTGCCATGGGCATGGACACCTTCCTCTAGACCAGACTGCTCATGGTCCCATCCAACCTGACCTTGAACACTTCCAGGGAGGGGCCATCCACATCTTTCCTGGGCAACCTGTAACAGTGTCTCACCACCTTCATGGTCAAGAAATTCTTCTAAGGTCTAATCTAAATCTTCCCCCTTACATTCCTCCTCATCCTACCATAATATGCCAGGGTAAAAAGTCCTTTTCCAGTTTTCTTGTAGGTCCCCTTCAGGTACTGGCAGTGTGCGATAAAGTGTGTTATCATACAGCACGTGCAAGAGAACCGGGTGATCAGGCCCAGTCAACATGGGTTCACAAAAGGCAGGTCTTGTCAAATTGACCTGATTGCCTTCTATGACAATGTGACTCAACCACTGAATGAGGGGAAGGCTGTGGATGTGGTCTTCCTGGACTTCAACAAAGCCTTTGACACAGTTTCTCACAGCATTCTGCTATGGAAACTGTCAGCCTCTGGCCTGGACAGGCGCACACTCTCCTGGGTGGAAAACTGGTTGGATGGCCGGGCCCAGAGAGTGGTGGTAAATGGTGTTAAATCCAGCTGGAGGCCAGTCACGAGTGGGGTTCCCCAGGGCTCAGTGCTGGGTCCAGCCCGGTTCAATGTCTTTATCAATGACCTGGATGAAGGCATTGAGTGTACCCTTAGCAAGTTTGCAGATGACACTAAGCTGGGTGGAAGTGTCGATCTGCTGGAAGGTAGGGTCACACTGCAAAGGGATCTGAACTGGCTGGACTACTGGGCTAAGTCCAATGGGATGAGGTTTAACACGTCCAAGTGCTGGATCCTGCACTTGGGGCACAACAACCCTATGCAGAGTAACAGACTAGGAGAAGTCTGTCTAGAAAGCTGCCTGGAGGAGAAGGACCTGGGGGTGTTGGTTGACAGCCAACTGTCCATGAGCCAGCAGTGTGCCCAGGTGGCCAAGAAGGTCAATGGCATCTTGGCTTGTATCAGAAACGGTGTGACTAGCAGGTCCAGGGAGGTTATTCTCCCTCTGTACTCGGCACTGGTGAGATCGCTCCTTGAATCCTGTGTTCAGTTCTGGGCCCCTCACCACAAGAAGGATGTTGAGGCTCTGGAGTGAGTCCACAGGAGGGTGACAAAGCTGGTGAGGGGGCTGGAGAACAGGCCTTATGAGGAGTGACTGAGAGAGCTGGGGTTGTTTAGCCTGGAGAAGAGGAGGCTGAGAGGAGACCTCATTGCTCTCTACAACTACCTGAAAGGAGGTTGTGGAGAGGAGGGAGCTGGCCTCTTCTGCCAAGTGACAGGGGACAGGACAAGAGGGAATGGCCTCAACCTTCGCCAGGGGAGGTTTGGGTTTGACATCAGGAAAGGAAAATTCACAGAAAGGGTCATTGGGCACTGGAACAAGCTGCCCAGGGAGTCACTATCTCTGGAAGTATTTAAAAGATGGGTGGACGAGGTGCTGAGGGTTTAGTGTTTGATAGAAATGGTTGGACTTGATGATCTGTTGGGTCTTTTCCAACCTGGTGATTCTGTGAAAGGTGTCCCTGGAGGCTTCTTTTCTCCAGGCTGAATAATAGTAATAATCCTGGTTTCAGGTTTCTAACATAACAAAGGTTGATGCTTTACTTTAGCTATAGTTCTGGATAATTAAATGCTGTGTCTGTTAAGCATTTTAGCACTTAGTGGTATTGCCTCTGTGCTGCAATTTTGTTTTGCTTAGGATTCAGTAGCTATGATTATCAAGGCACAATTGCAGCATTAGTGCTTTCCACTAAGGATGGGGAAATTGCTGAGACTGAAATGGTTTGCAACTTTCTGCACATCAAGGGGTTGCACATCAAGGGGTTGCCTGCTAAGATGTGGCTTTTCACAAATGTGAATCTCTCACAGTAGGAATGCATATGGGCAATTGCTCTCCAAGAGATGCTTTACTCTCAAATTTGCTTTCCCTGGCTTGAGGCAGTTGCATGTTAGTTCCGGGTGCTTGTGGACAGCTACATCTGACCAGCTATGGAATCATTTTAGGTAATTTTGCATCCTTGAGAAACTTGTTAAAAAGCTATTTAGAGAGCTTTTCCATGCTTTCCAGACTGGACAGCTTGCTGAGCTTGTTAGGAAGGACAGGTTTGTATGTATTTCTCAGAGATGGATTGGAAAGACCAACACAGCAGGATGCTGGGAAAGGAACAGAGAGATTGCTATATATATGATTTCCCTATCTAAAGACAAGTGACTTTCGGGGAGATTAAGGGACATCACTGCTCTCAGGCAGCTTTCTATAAACTGAGGAAAGAATATAAACTGAGAAGTGTAGACATGTTCTCTTTTGTGAGGTCACTGAAACCAGCCTTTAACCTTTGTAATTAAAGTCTCATGACTTGTGGAGCAAATTCCCATGGCTACATTCACATGAGAGAAAGAAAAACTGATTTTCCTTTCTTTTATCTTTTATCTTTCCCTTCTTCCATGTTGTTTGAAAAAGGAGCAACTAGAAAACCAACTGAGCAAACCCTCCATACTCTATTGACTTTATTACAAATATCTTTTCAACCTAAGTGTTAATATTTGAGGTAATAAGTTTGCAAACAGCCTAGAATATAAAATATATTTTTTTAAAAAATGGAATGCACTTGCTTTTGGGAGGGCTTACCTGATAGGCTGGGTTTTTTTTTTGAAGAGAGTCATCAGCCAGGATACTGACCTTAGAAGGTCATTGCCACAAAAAGGAGCCAACTTTTCTATCTTGAAAGATGCCACACAGAGCAAATTCTACAAAAGGCAATAAAGTGGCTTACAAAGGGACCCTGAACATATGAGAACTGAAATGAGGGGATTTGTTCTTGTGCTGTCACATAGTGCTCCACAGGGCAGCACTTGTCACTACTGTGTCCTCTGATTTCATTACTGCTATGTGCAATTTCTGCTTGGGTTTGGAACTTGAGGAAAAACACAAATCTACCCATCTGAATGTGTTCTTTTAGTACAACTCTTAATCTATATTTTTTCAGATGTCCTACATCTACCTCTCAGAAAATATTGAAGAGATGATAGCTCCTAAGTAGCAGATGATTAAGAAGAAATAATGAGTGTATTTTAGGGGCTGATATAACAAACTAGAGAAGAAAATGTTTGCAGGTGCTTCAGGTTTTCAGAGTTTCACTACTGGTGCTTGTTGCACAGTGAAGGTGTGAGTGCACAAAACCACAAAACTTTCTTTACTTCAGCGATGTATAGCTGATGACATACATCTACATCCATGTTACCCTAGCAAAACACAGGAAGAGAGAGAGAGAAGGAAAGGAATATTCTCTAGTGACCACTTGGGAAGAGAAGTAGTGGGTGCCCCTAGCTGAGCAACTCCTTCTGAGTATCCTGTTCCACACAGCAAGGCATCACACTAATGTTAAAAACTGTGACCTTTTTTTGGCCTTGTTGAGATGGTGCCTGTCCCCAATACCCACTTAACCATCTTCTTGCTGGTATTTGAC
Source organism: Piaya cayana (assembly GCA_013389865.1). Taxonomy (NCBI): domain Eukaryota; kingdom Metazoa; phylum Chordata; class Aves; order Cuculiformes; family Coccyzidae; genus Piaya; species Piaya cayana. The sequence goes on along the minus strand of WAAB01004131.1, from coordinate 49,729 downwards.
AACATTCTTGCTGTTTAGACTCTGATAGGAATTTGCTTGATTAGAGCGTGAGTGTGGCAAACTAATTGGCTGCTAAGCCTTGTGCACACCTGCTATTTGGTGATATTTATCAGATATTAGCATGACTGTTATTACCTTACCTTGTTAGTGCTAATATATGTGTACATATATATAGGCAGTGCCAGACTGAGATCATTGGAGTAGATTAGAAAGCTCTGGAGAGACCTTACACCAGCCTTCCACTACTGAAAGGGGCTACAGGAAAACTGGGAAGGGGCTTTTTATCAGGGATTGCAGGGATAGGATTGGGGGGGATGGTTTAAAGCTGACAGAGGGGAGGTTGTGGTGAAATCTTATGGAGAAATTTTTTACTGTGAGGGTGGTGAGGCACCGGAACACAGATACCCAGAGAAGGTCATGGATGCTCCATCCCTGGAGGTGTTCAAGGCCAGGCTGAATGAGGCTTTGAGCAACCTGATCCAATGGAAGGTGTCCCTGTGCATGGAAGGGGATTGGAACTGGATGATGTTTCAGGTCCCTTCCAACCCCAACCATTCTATGATTATGATATAGGTTTACTTAGAAATCTAGAATCTCAGAGGAGGATGGGGTAGTGGTCAGAGTCTTAGTGCAGAGCTAGAAATGGAAGCTGTGGAGTGTCAGTTAGGAGACAGAAGAGAAACAGTATGATCCAGACACTGGAACGAATCACTGTCTCGAGGACTACAATAGAAACGTGGTTCAAAGTGCAGAACACAAGTCTGCAAGGCTGCGTGGTTGGGCAAAGCCACATCTAAAGGGTAGCTTCAAGGTGTGTAGGTGGAAGGTTGAAGCAAAAAGGCAGGCTGAAACTGTGAATGAGAGGCTTCCAGCAATACATAAGTTAAAGTGCAGTGCAGCAAACTTAAAATCCTATTTCTGGATGTGTCCAAAAGCACTTCAGTTTGACAGCATAGTGCAGACAGGCACCTATTTCAGGCAACAATATGGCACAAGTCCTCCCAAGCACATGCCATAGTAGCATTTAAACAGCTGTGTGGCTCTTTCCCTCTTCTTGCCACTACATATCTGAGAAGTGATAGGTAATCATTTCTCTCTAAAGAATTAGATACATCCCTAAATAATTGACTTAAGATGTTAAAGAAAACAGCTGATGTTCACACACTGGAGAAAATGTACATGTTATTCCTTTATTTGTGGCTGCCTTAAAAGCACTAGTGTAAAAAACTGAAGTCTAACTCCCAAGGTCCACAACATTCATAAGCAGTATTTTTTATGGAAGTGAATAAAGGAGAAAACCTGAAATCTTTAGTCTGCTTTATATTTTCTTTAGTAGATAGATAAGAGATAAGACAAAAGGGAAAACAACTTGGGGAGGGGAGGGAATGTGAGAAGACTATTGTGTTCTTTCAGATTGCTCAATGTCAATCGTCACCTACAGTAACAAATTACCATTTAGAGAAAGCATCAATCTGAATAAGAAATTACTATAATTAAAGGTGAACATGGCTGTGAAGTATTCCTCAGCACAAAAACCATGAGGTGTGCTCTTAAACAAGTTTACCTTGGAATAGTAATGCCAGAACCCAAGCCAACCCTGAGAACAGGATTGTATTGGGAAACATTTGGGGCTTTTGATTTCACTGTTTAGTAGTTTGCCTGTGTTTCCATTCTGTTTGTTAATTAGCTGCTGATTGAGCTGAGAAATTATTACCTGACTTTTTTTTTTTTTTTTTCCAAATTAGAGTTAAAGACAGAGTTAATATAAACTATCAGAGCTGGAGCTAGCAAACTTGGTAAAAAATTAGAGCTCAGACCATATGTGATGCAAAAACATGCTCATCTTAGATGTGCAGCATCTGACAGCATCAAGTCACATTGTTCTTTGGGCTGGAGAAGAGGAGGCTGAGGGGCAACATTATTGCTTCCTACAATTATCTGAAAGGAGGTTGTGATGAGGTGGGTGCTGATCTCTTCTTCCAAGTAACAAGTGATAGGATGGGAAGAAATGGCCTTAAATTGTCTCAGGGAAGTTTAGATTGGATATTAGATAAAATTTCTTTACCAAAAGAGTGATGAAGCACTGGAGGAAGCTACCCAGGGCAGTGGTGAAGTCACCATCCCTGGAGCTATTTGAAAAGCAAGTAGATGTGGCACTTGGGGACATGGCTTAGTAGGCATGGTGGTGTCGGTCTGGATGATTTTAGTAATCTTTTCCAACCTTAATGATTCTGTACTAGTTTCCTATGAAGTACCTTACACAGTACAGTTATATTGTGTGTGAGAAAGTCCTGCACAAAACTAAGCAGTGGATTCTGCACGTTTGATGAGTTTGTGTTCCAATGAACTTGAGGTGCCTAAGTCCCTTGATTTTGAAGTTGTGCTTCACTTACTCCATTGTGCTTGTGACTGTAACCAAAAGAGAACTGTGAAAGTCCGAGCCTCTGTGATGTAAAAGTTTCCTTTTGACCAGTTAGTTTTCAGGTAACCTTAACTGCTCTTTGGGTTATCATCATCTACCAAATTGAGACTGCTTCTTGGAGGAGCTGTCTAATTCCTTTTTGGGTTTTGTCAAATTTAATTAATTCATTCATTAATCGCAGGGAGATTCAGCCAACCTGTATCTAAAATGGTCCTTCATGATTATCTTCCTTTCTCTGTTTATTATTGAAATGAAACAACTTGCCTCTTGAATGACCATGCTACATTGGCAGCTGTAAATAGTCATGAAAATAGATTTTTTTAATTAAAAACTGGGTCACAATTACATTTTTTCTAAAGTATTTTTCTAAACCTGATTTTTTTTTTAAATCTAGATTTGATTTTACTTGAGGCTCTAGCTAGGTTTAAAATAAATTTCTGTCTCTCCTTAGCCTAAATCTTGTAAGTGGTTAAAGTTGTATTTTTTTGTCAAGGTTCTCCTACCTGGTGAAAATTTACTTCTTAGAAGCCCTCATTTTCACCAGTAAGAAACAGGATTAAGTCTCTATGGTTTAACTTTCTTCCGTGTAGAGAGACTTTGGAACTTCACATAAATCTGAGCATCAGAGTGCCCCACCCATACAGAAATGTATAGTCCCACATACCTCAAAGATGATCCCATGTGTTTAATCCACTTTCATAGAATCATAGAATAAC
>WAAB01004131.1:0-46118 GCA_013389865.1 Piaya cayana | reverse complement strand
ATTGCTTCCTACAATTATCTGAAAGGAGGTTGTGATGAGGTGGGTGCTGATCTCTTCTTCCAAGTAACAAGTGATAGGATGGGAAGAAATGGCCTTAAATTGTCTCAGGGAAGTTTAGATTGGATATTAGATAAAATTTCTTTACCAAAAGAGTGATGAAGCACTGGAGGAAGCTACCCAGGGCAGTGGTGAAGTCACCATCCCTGGAGCTATTTGAAAAGCAAGTAGATGTGGCACTTGGGGACATGGCTTAGTAGGCATGGTGGTGTCGGTCTGGATGATTTTAGTAATCTTTTCCAACCTTAATGATTCTGTACTAGTTTCCTATGAAGTACCTTACACAGTACAGTTATATTGTGTGTGAGAAAGTCCTGCACAAAACTAAGCAGTGGATTCTGCACGTTTGATGAGTTTGTGTTCCAATGAACTTGAGGTGCCTAAGTCCCTTGATTTTGAAGTTGTGCTTCACTTACTCCATTGTGCTTGTGACTGTAACCAAAAGAGAACTGTGAAAGTCCGAGCCTCTGTGATGTAAAAGTTTCCTTTTGACCAGTTAGTTTTCAGGTAACCTTAACTGCTCTTTGGGTTATCATCATCTACCAAATTGAGACTGCTTCTTGGAGGAGCTGTCTAATTCCTTTTTGGGTTTTGTCAAATTTAATTAATTCATTCATTAATCGCAGGGAGATTCAGCCAACCTGTATCTAAAATGGTCCTTCATGATTATCTTCCTTTCTCTGTTTATTATTGAAATGAAACAACTTGCCTCTTGAATGACCATGCTACATTGGCAGCTGTAAATAGTCATGAAAATAGATTTTTTTAATTAAAAACTGGGTCACAATTACATTTTTTCTAAAGTATTTTTCTAAACCTGATTTTTTTTTTAAATCTAGATTTGATTTTACTTGAGGCTCTAGCTAGGTTTAAAATAAATTTCTGTCTCTCCTTAGCCTAAATCTTGTAAGTGGTTAAAGTTGTATTTTTTTGTCAAGGTTCTCCTACCTGGTGAAAATTTACTTCTTAGAAGCCCTCATTTTCACCAGTAAGAAACAGGATTAAGTCTCTATGGTTTAACTTTCTTCCGTGTAGAGAGACTTTGGAACTTCACATAAATCTGAGCATCAGAGTGCCCCACCCATACAGAAATGTATAGTCCCACATACCTCAAAGATGATCCCATGTGTTTAATCCACTTTCATAGAATCATAGAATAACCAGGTTGGAAGGCACCCACTGGATCATTGAGTCCAACCATTCCTATCAAACACTAAACCATGCCCCTCAGCACCTTGTCCACCCGTGCCTTAAACACCTCCAGGGAAAGTGAATCAACCACCTCCCTAGGTAGCCTGTTCCAGTACCCAATGACCCTTTCTGTGAAAAATGTTTTCCTAATGCTCAGCCTGAACCTCCCCTGGTGAAGCTTGAGGCCATTCCCTCTCATCTTGTCCCCTGTCACTTGGGAGGAGAGACCAGCACCCTCCTCTCTACAATCTCCTTTCAGGCAGTTGTAAAGAGCAAAGAGGTCTCCCCTCAGCCTCCTCTTCCCCAGGCTAAACACCCCCAGCTCTCTCAGTCACTCCTCATAGGACCTGTTCTCCAGCCCCTTCACCAGCTTTGTCGCTCTTCTGTGGACTCACTCCAGAGCCTCAACACCCTTCTTGTGGTGAGGGGCCCAGAACTGAACACAGGGTTCAAGGAGCAGTCTCACCAGTGCCAAGAACAGAGGGAGAATAACTTCCCTGGACCTGCTGGTCACACCGTTTCTGATACAAGCCAGGATGCCATTAGCCTTCTTGGCCACCTGGGCACACTGCTGGCTCATGTTCAGTCGGCTGTCAACCAACACCCCCATGTCCCTCTCCTCCAGGCAGCTTTCTAGACAGACTTCTCCCAGTCTGTAGCTCTGCATAGGGTTGTTGTGCCCCAAGTGCAGGACCCGGCGCTTGGCCTTGTTAAACCTCATGCCACTGGACTCAACCCAGCGGTCCAGCCTGTTCAGATTCCTTTGCAGAGCCTCACTATGCTCCAGAAGATTGACACTTCCACCCAGCTTATTGTCCTCTGCAAACTTGCAAAGGGAGCACTCAATGCCTTTCTTCAGGTCATTGAGAAAGACATTGAACAGGGCTGGACCCAGCACTCAGCCCTGGGGTTGTTCTTCCAACAACCTTCTAGTACTGTTTATGTTTTCTTCCTTTTGCCTAGCTTAAAAAAAAAAAAAAAAAAAAAGAATCATTGATGCTTTATTTATTACTGCTTAGCTTATTCTGATTCTGAAGACACTTTGTATGTCATGACTGCTTTACCTCTCTCTCCTTTCTGTTTTCCCCTACTTAAACATGGACTGTCTGTAGTGCTTGTTAATTGAGATGAATCTGACATGCTTTTATTTAATGTGACTAGATCCTGATTATAGTCAGATCTAGTGCTACCTTTTGACACTTCACGTGCTTTGCATTTCTGCACTGATACTCAAGTGTATTTTTACTCTGTATTTCATATGCTTCTGACCCAGATTATCTCTGATTATCATGTTGTATCAGAATGCTTTTCCTTTCTTTTCTGTATCTATTACCATTTTAATTGTGAAAGCATAATAACAAAGGCTTGGTTAAACTCCAGTGCTGCTGTCATAGGGTTCCGTTGGTTTATTTTGGAGGTCAGAACCTCTCAGATTCTGTTTCTCATGTTATTCTCTGTCAAAGGAGCATTAGGAGAATTTTAATTCTTTAGCATCTGTAGAGTCTTGAACAACAAGGCATTTTAACATATGTCTAGAACATCTGGCTGAAAATGAGGAGTTATAAATCCTACAGAGAAAGTTTGTATACAGCCGCTAGATAGCAAGCTCAGTGGAGAAGGAAAAGCAGGGATGGACAGGGTTTAAATAAAGGGAAAGAAAAGCAACAGCAAGTATCGAAGATTAAAGAAAAGGCAGATAATAGCAGTATAGTTGCTGATAAGGAATTATGTAGCTAAAACCTATTATTCTGTAAAAGAAAATTTTAAAACAAAGAATACATGCCAAGACAAGAAAAAAAGAGAAAAGATTAGCCATTTGTTATAATTAAATAATTTTTTTATGTTAGTACAGGGAATTAAAATAGTTAAAAATATATCTTTCAATAGATTATTCTTCATTGTGGTTGACAAATATTTATTGCCTGCAGAGGTACATTAATATTCTCTCAAAAAGGATCAGGAAACAAATGCAGTGATGGCTTTACTTGGTTGTAGGTAGAAAATAACTTTACTTTTTTTCTAATCCAAATATGAACTTTTCAAGCTATTGAAGTAAATACTAAATATTAAAAGTATTATCAACTGTGTTTCAAACAAACTGAAGGGTATGAATTGTGTGTGCAACATTTCACATTATGAAGTATTTCTAGATTTCTGAACATATTCCCCCAGGAAAAAATGTGTGAAATGTTTTAATTTTTGCCTCTCACCTCCCAAACGGCACAGTAACTGAAAGGACAGAAAATGTGAAAGACCTCAATTGCTTCTATAAAACTCATTATTGAAGATTCAGGTTGAGTAGCCTTTCTAGTTTTCATCCAGCACTTTCCTTATGATACCTGTGCTTCTGAGCATTTATTCGCTTTAAAATTAAAGGACAGGAAAAGGAGAGCTACCATGTATTTCTTTGTCAAGGCAAACCAACTCCATTATTTATTAATTTTTATTCTTCTGTTACATTTTAAGACACAGCAGATTTACGACTATATCAAATGTTCCATGCTGCTATCATTTAGTAGCAACGAATTAAGAAAACCAGCATTTGATATGCTCTAATAATTTGAAAATTATCTATAACACTAATTCCCTTCAATGGCTGAATAAATATAAATGAAATGTCATAGTCATTAAACATCTATCGGAACATCTGGTATCGTACCTCAGTAGCATGTAAAGCCTGCTGTGCATGAAGCATCATGCTGTTAATGTGTTTCTGGATGACTGTGAAAGCATGTTTATTCTTAGTGCTGATCAGAAACTGCAGCTGGAACAAACTTCTAGTGCAGAGTGGATAATGCTGAACACAAAGTAAATCCTAGTAGGATGGGGAAACCAGTGGTTTTGTGCGATCAGTTTGGGAAATTCCAGAAGGTGACACTCAGCATGCCCATTGAACGGAAAGGAAAAACTCACTGTTAACTGTATTAGAATTCATACAGGGTGGAAGTTTACCCTGAAGCATTTAGTAAGTACAGGAAAAAAACTGGTCCAGAGCAATTAGTTAATTTATTTCTAGCTTCCCCAACCCCTTTCTGTCTTGTTTTAGATCTTTGTCCTCTATCATTCTTTGCAAACAGTTTTGAGTGGAAAGTACAACATGGATTAATAGAATATGAATCTATTGTCAACTGGTACTGAGATACATATTGCAGCTTTTGAGATACTATTTTTTTTTCTTAAACTTTGTAGCTAAATGTTACTTAGGAGGGCAAAATGGCAAGAATCTGAAGGTGTGATCATAAAGCTGTATTCTGTTGCAGAGTGATTACCAGTAAATATGTGTTGGCAGCGCATTATGAAAGTTTCTAGTAACAGTAAAAATACGTGAACTATAATTTTTAGAATCATAAAATGGGGGTTGTGTTGGAAGGGAACTTAAGGATTATCCAGTTCCACCCCAACTACCATGGCGCAGAGACACCTTCAACTGAGTCAGGCTGCTCAAAGCCCCATCCAGCTTACCTTGAACACCTCCAGGGATGGTGCATCCATGAACTCTAGCTGTTGATTCCTTGTGAATTAAAGCTGGTGATCTAACTCAATAAAAAACTGCCTGAAGGTGGTAAATGTTCAAAAGCTTTACTCTGCTTTTCTCATAATGAGCATCAACATTTTCTTGAAATAAAGAGTTTACCTTTTCAGCTGGGGAGATTCACACAGCAGTTAGCACTGTGTATATGATACTTTCTGAATTTCATGTTTTAGAGTGTCAATGAGTCTCATTACACTCTACAAATACAAATAAAAATTCCTTATCACTACAATACCTGAGGTTATATAGATAAATTTCTCCTTTGGGAATACTGATAGAATATGCAACGTAATATTTTCTGCTGAAAGATTATGTTTGTGGGATGTGTAGTCACTCTTGATCAGGTCTATAAAAGCTGTTTAAACTCTCTAATGAATTTTCTGGAAGTAAAAGGTGGTTTTGGAAATATTAGTACTTTTTTTTTTGCTCCTGTAGACACTTCAGGAGGTGTTGAGAACAGTAATTTTTTTTTTTTTTTTGTTACCCTGATAAAACTGCTTGATTTGTTGCTTAGGACGAAGTCAATATAATTCAAACAGACTAGATCTTTGAAGAATAATATGAACTGAACAAGGATGGAGTCTAGACCTGTAGTCACTGTATTTATGCATGCGAACTCCTTGGGATGTTCAAAGGCATAGTAAGTTCTGAGAGTTTTTGTTACAGAGTAGATTCTGACATCTACTGCATGACAGCAAACATCTGTTGCTAGCAAGCATCCCCAATGTGACCAGCCAGTGGTATCTATGCAGTCTCAATCACTGAATTATGTCTGTCCAAGGAAAATTTGTTTCCATACGTGCTTTATGTGTGAACCACTTCTTGACTGCAAGTCCTAAGGTTTTGGATGTTGTTTTTTATAGTGTTTAGGAACAGACTGGCAAACTTTCCAAGTAAACTTTGCTGAATGCATTGCTTTTGGACCACCATTTTTCTGTTTGAAGGCCAAGAGTCAAATGGTGGTGCATGTATTATGAGTTTTTCTATCAATCCAAAATGTGTCAGTGGCAAATTAATTACCTGTGCCATAAGTATATTTTGCTCTATCACTGGGAAATTCCCACATATGGTTTAACTATTGTGTTAGAGATGCTTTAGGATAAGAAGTGTTGTATAAACATAAGTCATTATTGTTAAACTATGTTATCTGACTCTCTTGTTCCATGATTGTTTGCTTTGGACCCTGTGGTACCATGTGAGTGAAAAAAAGAGAACATCTAAATAAAGCACAAGGGCAGCCAGTCTACCCTGACAAGAAAAAGAATTGTTAAGGAAATCATAGTGCTGAGGTCTAAATATTTCACAATTAGGCATTCATTTGGAAAGAGCAGCTGCTCTATATCCTCTACATACTATTTTGCTTATGTTGTTTACTGATTACAAAACACAGAATATACTTTTATTGACTGTGTTTTCCCCTAAAGTCTTCCAGGAGTGCAATAATGAATATTCACATTAAGAAACAGCTTCAAGGTTCTAGCACCAGCAGCAGCTGTGCTTCTTACAATGTCTGCAGTCACTTGGGTTGACTAGATGTAAATAATTTACATGTGCTGTATATAGCAGCCCTTTCAGATCTCCATATATTTATGCTAATACAGGAGTTAGATTTTGCTGGCAACCACTCTCTTGATCAAATTGAAACAAAAAGTAGGTTGTAGCTGTTCAGGGACTAAGTCTCCCAGTGGCCCTGAACAACTGCCTTGTGCAGTACAGAAGCCATCGTAGTGAAGCATTGAATATCAAGATCTCTGAGGAATATTTTAAAGCTAATTATCACTGTCAAGAAAGTCCTTGAGGTCAGAAGGCACTGAAGTTCTCTACAGAGTTTCTATAGTTACCTATTACTTCAGAATTTATTAATATCCAAACATATCAAGGAGCAGAGAGTAAACTTTTTTTGATATACAATAGTAAGATTGTTCTCTCACATTCTTTCATTAATGATATAAAGCTGTAGCAAGTACAGTAAAACCTACTTTTTCTGTTAGTTTCTACAGTGGAAGTCTTGCATCTCTTGACGGATCCTTAAGTTCCTAGTTACGCTATATAGATCAGCATGCAATGCTGTGGACAGTCGTAGAATCATAGCATGTTCTGAGTTGGAAGGGACCCACAAGGATCATCTAGTCCAACTCCCATTGCTGCAGAAGACAACACCAATATTCACACCATGTGCCTGAGGGCATTGTCCAAATCATTCTGGAATATTGTCAGGCTTGGTATCAGGACTGCTTCCTTGGGGAACCTGTTCCAGTGCTCCACCACCATCTGGGGAGAGAACCTTTCCTGATATCCAACCTAATGCTCCCATGGCATATCTTCCTGCCATTCTCTTGGCTCCTAAAATTGGTCACCAGCCAGTCAGACTGATTACACAAAACCAGGAGGAGACTCTTGGATCTGTGACCTCTCACACACTAGCCTATGAATTTATCTCTTGTGTAGATGAAAAGCAGCATCTGCAAGCAGGAAACCATATCCCCCAAGCTATCTGACAAGGCACACAGGTGATCTATTTGCAGGTACAGGCAGGGACTGTTCTTTAGGAGACATTCCTATACTGTCTTTGAGGCTTGACCCAAAGAGTTTACTGCTCAATGAATACAGCTTACCTGGCTGTCACTTCACCACTGGACCTTATTTTAAAGGACACCCTCTATCCACCTCTGTTTACATTTGTTTTGTGTTATGGTTTTGTGTTATGGTTTCACCTGGAAGTGCCAAACAGGATTGAACTGGATGGTCCTATATGAGGACATATATGATTAAGAAACTCACAGTGTAGAAAATTATGTTGCAAAGTAATATCTGATGGAAAATACATTATTTATTGATTTTTAGAACAGTGCAGAAAAGATGTGTAGAGTTCCTAGTGTGATGTGTACTCTACAGCTTTCTAGCAGGAAGTAATCCAAGGGGTTTTGCTTAATGTTAAGTTTGCATCAGCTGATTAAGCCACATTTCAGTATTCTCTTTAATGATTCACTGTAATTAGCTTTTCCCATGCATTAACATCTTTTTGCAAGGTGAAAGGGAAATGTATTTCTCACCACTGTTGCCCAGGGCAGTGGTGAGGGTGTTCAGGTGTCAGTGCTTGATGCTATAACACCTAAGCTAAGATTTTGCTGGAGCATTTTGCTGGAGGAATATCTCTGCCTTGCTCATGGCTGCTCAAAGTTAAATGGATTCATGATACAAATACACATGCCCAGTTCGCTGTAAATTTAAAATGTTGAAGCAAACTCTCCAGAGGATAAATCTTTGCTTTATTTCAGCCTATCTTTTTCTCAACCATCCTGTATCTTTGCTCCAAGCTGATAGCACCCATTAGATGCATATCAGGAACACAGGGAGGAGCAGAGAATTTATATTATACTTACAGAGCAGAAGGTAACAGACTAGTGTCATTTCAGTAGCTTCTCATCAGTAGTAGTACCAGTATTTTAATGAGTGACTCCCTTGAGCTCATGATATAGCTTGTGCCACAAAGGAATGTATGTTCCAAGCCAGGAGGATAAACTGAGAGAATTTAGTTATGCCTTTTTAACCTGTGTCAAACAATATCACTTGTTTTTTGCGGAGGCAACTCCAGAAAGTGTTAAAAAAGACTACAAGAAGTTTTAGTGTTTAGTAGTTGGAAATGCTTATACATAGTCCTGAAGGTTAATATTGAGGCAATTGATTTTACAGAACAGAAGTTTGAATATTGATATGGGAATGATACTGGAAACATTTACTCTTCAGTGCAGCTTAGTCTTTCTGGAGGGAAATGTTTGCTCTTTAGGAATATTTTTATAAGGCCTGGGAAATGTCTTTGTAAGGCTTAGGAAGGCATATGTGCTGCATACACAGGTGCATCATTCCAAGTGGGCACAGTAAGCACTTCAGGACCATCTTTATTTTTTAATAAAAGAGGGAATTGGCGAGGGAGCGGAGGGGGGAGGAATAGATATACTGATGTCCTTAAACATCCTTACTGACACCTAGTGAGATTTTCAAAAAACTATTGTTTTTAATAAGTACTTATATTTGTGAAAGTCCCACTTATGTCTCTTAATTTCTCTTTTGACTTCTAGTTAACTATCAAAATGGGCTTGTAAGACAAAATTCTTTAAGTTGTATGTGGCTCAAGTCCTTGCTTCCCATTACATTTTGCTTTAGCATTTGAATAACCTGAGACTGAAGTGATATAGTGTGGATTTATGAGTCTGAATCAAAGATATGACTGCGATTTGTATAAATATATCTAAGTAGCCTTAAATCAAATGATGAGGTTATTTTTAAGCCTTGTAGGTGTCAAATTCTTGAGTCAAACCTGCATTTATATGTGGACCTTTGTGAGCTCTGTAGGACCCTCTGAAGTGCACTATGCCATGTATTCATTGGTGACAGATTCACTCAAGTGTCTGTCTTGCTGTAATTGCAATTTTAGACAGCAGTGTAGGTATAGTGTAATTTTTAAATGCTACACAAAATTTTAGGTCTTCAGTTCTTAAAGAAGGTGAATAATTGAATGGTAATTGTCATAAATATTCGTAGTAGTGTATTTACATACTTTCAACACGTTCCACAGTACTTTTGCAATTAAAACCTTCCAGCTAGAAAGTTCTATTGTTTTCATATTTCTTCCTTACTATAAAGTTCTATGGTCAGAGTTGTCTTGAGTCTCACCTGTCTTTGGTTTTTGCAAGTATTTTCTTTCTCCTATGCAGAACAACTCCTACTTTTCCTTATCTTGTGTGAGTTTATCCACTTTTTCTTGGCAATTTTTTGTTTTGCAAATTAATATTTCAGTTTATAAGTAGTGTCTTAAGAAACCAAACTAATAATTTTCTAAACCTTTGAAAGTGAGACCTTTAAATCATAGTTGCATATTTAAATTCTTAGGTACTCCAGCTGGATTTATTTAAACAATATATCTCCATAAATAATTATTTCAGCTTTCCATCTGCTATGTAAAATGTGATGTTTCTTACTAAAGCTCACTTGTAAACAAACATTTTTGCTGAAATTAATCTGTGGGAAAGCAAAACATAGATAATTTTTAGATATGAAGGGTCCAGTGGCAGAATTAATGCATTAATATATTATTAAATATGTATTTGAAATGAACAATCTTGAATGAGTCTGTCAGAGTTATCTCCTCCCTGTCCAATTCTGGCAGCTAAATCCAAGCACTTCAGGCTCCGAGTTACCTTCCTCTCCACTCCTAGCAAAGGGAAAATGAGAGGAAAAAGACTTGTGGGTTGGAAACTAAAACTACAGCTTTAATGAAATAATCATAAAGAAAAAAAATATATACACAAATCTGTGCAATCGTGCCCCCACTCCACCCCTTGATGACTATACTTCACCACAAATGCTACAGAGAAGACATGAGGGAAAGGGTCCAAGGATAGCAGGGTGCTGGGGTAAGGAACTAGATTCAGGAACACAAGGATCTGGGATCAGGAGCAAACAGACAGGCAAGGTCCTTATTGCATGCCAGCTATCAAAGAAGAGAGAGAGACCCTCATGATCTCTGTTTTTTACTGAGTATTACATATATGGGATGGAGTATTCTGTAACTTAGTTTGGAGTCACCTGTCCCGTCCACTCCTACCTGCAGGTGTGGTCTTTTTTTGCTTCTTTGACTTACAGCACTCCACCATCTAGAGGCTGGCCTTGGTTACTGTGGGAATAAGTGTAATCATTGGCCTTTCTGCATAGCAGGTCCCCATGTTATCACTTCTAGAGATAAACACTGCCTGGAAAACATACAGGTAACTTTCAGAAAAGTTACTTGAAGTTACTTAGATGAGACTTAGCTAAAGTCAGAAAGCTGATTCTACTTTGGCACAACAAGGGTCCATGTTGCAAGACCGCTTCCTTGTCCTTGGTTGCCTTGATTGTTTTGAATTAATCTCTTGATTTTATAGAAAATCTCTTTTAGGAACAAATCATAGAGTCACAGAATGGTTTGGCTTAGAAGGGACCTCAAAGCACATCCAGTTCCAACAACTCTGCCATGGGCAGGAACACCTCCCACTGGATCACAGTGCTCATTAGGAAATTTCTGGAAGATTGTTTAGAACAAGAGAAGAGTCTAACCTAAAGTGGCAGTAATTTTGTGGTGGGTTATGTGTCTTGAATAGAATAGCTCAGCACCAGTCAGCAGCCATGGTTCATTAGTTATCATCAAACCCCCAAATCATCTTTGTGCAGAAGCCCAAAAGCCTCTAAATATGCACACGCATTGCAATTATGAGGTAATCAAAATAAAATGTAACAATTTTGAAATCAAAATGGAAATAGATAGTCCTTTCAAAGCCTGAGATTAAAGGGAGACAACCATCTGTGAATCAGATACAGTGCTGCTGAATTATCTTGTTGAATGTCTGTGCTTTCTAAATAATAGACAAGGTAACTGTGCAGAATGATTCCTTTGAAGGACCTGACAAGCATGATTTATGGCATATCCCAAAATACATTCTTTGTTTGAACGTTCACTCAAAAGAGCTTCATTTCCCCCAATTCTAATATTCTGGAATTATATCTAAATTGTGTCTTAACTTGGAAAGTCACAGGAGGGAGAATATAAATTACACTCTTACAAAATATACAAGAGATTTAAATTAGAAAATTGTTATTTTGGAATGCAAGACAGCAAACTACAATTAATCACTGCTCCTCCTCTCATCAGACTTCACAGTGACGCTTCAAGAAACATAATGCAGTATTTTAAAAAGCTCATTTAAAAGCCTTTCTCAAATACTAGAAACATCTGGGGGGAAAAGGACACCCTTGTTTAGGGTAAATAATTCAACGAGTTAATATTTGAGAACCTAAAACCAATTCAGTTTGTGTAAAGCCTCCAGATTTTAAAAAAGCTCAACTCATGGAATTATTTTTAGATTCAGGCATTTATGAAAGTTCCTCTCCATATGGAAGGAAAAAGTGAGAAATTGGAATATTAAACTCAAGAAAACAGGTACTTCAGATCTTCTGCAGGTTTAAAGGGATGGCTTATATTGCTCCTTAAGCACCTAATATCCAAGTATCAGACTACCCAACAATTTAAGAATAGCCTTTTTCAAGCACTTGATAACCTGCCTTGTATCGCTGAGGTTCCCCATAGATACTTTCTGTCTAAACTAAGTCACATATGCATCCTCCATCTAGAACCTTGCTCTGCATGTGCTGCATAATATTATGACTTGTCTTTTGAATCTTGTGAAACAGAAATGCTCACGTAATTGTTTACATATGGAAATGTTCTGTTTGACCAGCCTGTAGCTCAGAAGCGTTTTTCAAACTCTTTGTTCTGCAGGAAGGAACCCTCTTCGCATTTTTTTTGTGAAGGTGTGTTTGCATCACTAACTAGAGCTAACTCCTTCCATGTACACCACAGATTTTGTCCTTTCTTAATCTGGTCTGGCTTTGCAAAAATAAGAAGAAAAGGCAACACTTTACAGACGAGAGGTTCTAATTTACTTGAGGAAAATAAACTATCCATGCAGGTGTATTTTCTGTTCATATGGATTTTTTTTTTCACCATAATTGCTCAGATTGATGGATTTTTAAGGTCTCTATTAGGAGGCAGATTCATTACTCCATTTCCAAGTCCTGCACAGCTGTAGATCACAGGTATCAGAAGGGACCAGAGGCTGTTCAGCACATTGCATTACAACATTCATGTATTCAGGACTTCAGTCATTTCTGAAGCTGATGGTGAAAAACTGTCATCAGATCATCTGTCAACCTTTAAAGATAACAAACCTGACCTGAGATCATTTGCAGCAGTGTCTTAGACAGGAAATTATTTAAATGTTTATTTCCACTGCTGTATTTAGAAAAGGGATGTTGTTGTTTAATAGGAAGAACAAGGCAATCCCATTTAGATATTTATACTGTATAATAACATTTTGAAACTACATTTTGAAATTGTGATAGCTATTTTCACTTCTAAGTCTCATTATCTGTCTTGCATAAAGTCAAACTTCCATGTTGTTACCACAGCTATTTGAGAGGGGATTTACTTGCTTGTATTAAGCTGTCTCAATTGATTTTAGACATCTGCAGAACTTATTGGACAACCATGTTCTTTGGGAGTGGCCACTCGTATCTAGACGTCTAAAATGCCACTCCACATCCATGCTTAGTTGTTTAAATTGCTTTCTTGATGTCTTAGCCACTCAGATGCTATAAGCTCATGGAAGGGACAAAAGCAAGTCAGGAATAACACACTGGGGTGGTAAGAATACAGGAATATCTCTGAGAAAAGGTACAAGTTCTGATGATGTATGTAAAGTATTACATAACAGATAAAGAGCTTTTCATAACAAAGATGAGATGTTGATTATTATTTTTATTTATTTACTGGAGTGGGGTCTTTTTTGGACAGCAGTAACAGGACCCAGCTGCAAGGCTTTGGAAGATTTTCCAGTAGCAGCAGCTGGCTCCTTGGCAGTCTCCTCAGGCAGTTGTGTTTATGCTTTGGAGTTGCCTCTGGCTCTGTCATGTAACTAGGCAGCTGATGAACCTCCTTGTATGTTTGGATGCCATTTCTGTTAGATACAATTGAAACAACTT
Source organism: Piaya cayana (assembly GCA_013389865.1). Taxonomy (NCBI): domain Eukaryota; kingdom Metazoa; phylum Chordata; class Aves; order Cuculiformes; family Coccyzidae; genus Piaya; species Piaya cayana. The sequence goes on along the minus strand of WAAB01004131.1, from coordinate 32,764 downwards.
TAATTTTAGAAAAGATGCATGATTTTTCTGTACCTATGCAACATGTATCAGTACATATGATATATATTTGCTACATATAATATGATGTATGTATTATGATGCTTATATAACATACCTTTGTGTGGAACTTCATAATTTCACCTGTTCTGGAATTTTCTACTTTAGAAAGTACTTTACAGTGAGTTGCTGAGTTCTTACAAAAAAGACTTACAAAAAAATGCTGAAGTCCTGCAAAGTGAGTGGAAATAAAAGACTCGAGACTGGTGCCCACTGATGGAGCTCACCAAAAGATACTGAGTTCTTTTGTACTAGATGTGAATAGTTAACTTAGCTACCTGCCACCATCACCCCTACATAGATTTACTGTACTTACCATGTTAACAAGTTCTTTATTACTTTCCATACCTACATTAAAAAGTTCACATACATCCAGAAATTATTATACTTATATGGCTCCCAAATTAAAAATAAAAGGTGGAGGAAGGGAAGTGAACACATGTTCACGTTACCCCATGCCATATGTTGTAGTAAAGTGAGTGCATGAATTCCCATATGTGGATTTTCTTATCTCTGCCCCTTACATAACTTTGACATGAGTGTCCAAATAGCCAGAGGAAAAGGCAGTGGAATACATTTTTAGCTTGTCATTGACAAGGCTTTCATTGGATGCCCACAATTTTCCCATGCAAATAGCTACAAAAGGTAGGGATGGCATTAGCAAATTTTTTTTGGTGCATTTAATATAGGTTGGGAAATTGAGTGTCATTATGGATGGCACCAGGCAATTTGAGATCCAGATCATACTGACTGAGCCTGCAGTTCAATATAGGTGTAAATTTTTGCCCATAGTTGTTTCTCTGACTTATGGGTAGGAAAATGCAAGACCAACCAAAAAAAAAAAGTAATCCAACAATGGAATGATTTCCTTGCCTACAGGAAAGCTGGAGAGGGACTTTGTATCAGGGAGTGCAGGGACAGGATGAGTGGGAATGATTTTAAGTGAAAAAGGGAAAATTTATATTACATATTAGGAAGAGCCATTTACCTGTGTGGGTGGTGAGGCACTTGCACACGTTTCCCAGGGGAATTGTGGCTGCCTCATCCCTAGAAATGTTCAAGATCAGACTGGATGAGTCTTTGATCAACCTGATCTAGTGGAAGGTGTTCCTGCCCATGGCAGGGGTTTGGAACTGGATGAGATTTAAGGTCCCTTCTGACCCAAACCATTCTATGATTCTATGATTCTGTGCTTTGTTCCCAAAGGTTAGAAAAAAAATCCTCTACTTTCTTAAAACTATTTAAAATCTTGATAACGAAAAAAGAATCTATCAGATTTTTAATTATTTGGCTTTTCTTAAGACCCAGTATAATCTGCAACCATCCAACCTTTCTTCCATGCCTCACCCACTCCTTTTGAGCAGACAGATACACCTGCTTTGCTTTCCTCTCTTTAGAGAGTTGTGGCTCAGGTTGTGGTTGCTATTCCCACCTGCTTCAAACTTGCGTTCCGCTGTGCTTACTCCTGCTGATGTAGTGCTTTCAAGGAGGCCTTGCAGGGCCTGAAGTTTTAAAATAGGAATCTGGAATGGCAATGACATTTAGGCTGCAGGGCTTTTCATTAAATTAAAGACATTGGGGAGATTCTAATAATAGGGATGAAGCCGAGAATGGGCAAAGAAAAATTTGATCAGATAGTGCTCTTGTAATTTGATTATGCTTATATAAGGGAGAGCTGGGACTGGAAAGAGGAGAAGAGGAAAAGAATCAACAAAGGGTGAGATGACATTAAGAAAGGTTTTTATTTCTACTGAAAAGCTAGTAAAAGCCAAGTAATGTAATTTTTATTCTTATATGAGCTCACCTAAACTTTAGGGATGATCTGGATACATTATGCTACAAGGCTTTTGTGGTTTCAGTTCTTCCATTCCTGTTCTCTTTTGCATGTTTATGCTTTGGGAAATCTGAAAATTAAATAGCTTCAAACACTGCTATTTAGACTGCATGCATATTTCCCATTCATAGGGAAAGAAGCAGGTTTTAAAACAGTCCAAGAAGATTTTAAACATTATACATGTCATTCATGTCATCCTTTGGATGAATCATTTTCTTTCTCTAGGAAAAGCTGGAGGTATATGCCTGTTGAGAAAAACTTTCCATTCTTGCTGAGAATTAATGTAAGATAGCACAGAGATGAAAAAAAAAATAATTTTGTTAATGATAATGCTGGACTCTGAAATTAAAACCAGCAGGCAGCTAGATGCTACATGTATTTCAAAAGATATGGCAGTTCTGCTGATTGAAGGCAGGTGTAGATCTGAGGGTAGGACATGGCTTTTTTCTTCCATCTGTAGTGTTTTATAAATGAAACATGGGGACAGAAATTTAAGTATCAGAGCATCCATAGATTGGCTTTCCTTTGATTACTATTCTATTACGTATTGTTTCGATTGTAAATCTCTTTACTGGATTTTATTCTGCCTTGAAAATGAAATTCCAAAATCCAGTACTTGACTAGGTTCTTAATGGTACTTAAAGGGGACAGATTAATTTTTTTGTCTTCTGTCTCATGTAAAATGATGGATAAATGCACCCATGCATTCTGCAAGGAAGAAGTTCTAGGTGAACACTTTTGTGTTTATTTTCATCTGATTTAACTGATTTGAAACTCAAATATAGGGTTCTACTAAATAATGCTTAATCCTCAAATTTTGCTGCAGCATAAGTGGCTGATTTTGAAACTCCAGGCTGTTGTGTGAAATTATACCTACTTGCTATGTTAGACTCATGGAGTGGCAAAATATGCTACGTAGGCCAATCAATTCATTATACTTTTTAGTTGTGCCTTTCAATGAATCAGGTGGTGTGTTGTATTACTATGAAAAGTTTTATCAACTGATTAATTAATTTGCTGTAAAAAAAAAATCAAATCAAGAGAGAAATGTTAAGATTTTTTGTATTGAGCCTCACTCTGCTTTTATAATACCATTTGCTCAGTCATCTGCAAGAGTAACAAAGTTGATCTGAGATATAAAAAAAAAAATTATTTCCCACCATGTTTTGCAAAGTATTTTTAGTAGCAGCTTTTAGTGCTTTGTTTGCAGGACCGAGTTTTGTCTTGGCTTAGCCACAAAGCCAAGGGACTACAATACTTTACATTTTTCATGATGTCCAAGAAAATAGTTCTGATATTCTTCATCAGCTGTTGTTAGGTACAAAGGAATGAAAAAATGCTGTAGAAGATCATGTATCTCAGTCAATCTATACTGCAACCTTATTGTTCTGTGTCGAATCAGATTAGCAATGAATGTAAACCTCAGAATCATAGAATAATAGTATCATTAAGGTTCGAAGAGACATCTGAGATCATTCAAGTCCAACCACCAGTCCAACCCCAACATGTGTTCTAAACCATTTCCTGAAGTGCCACATTTACACATTTTTGGAACACCTTTAGGGATAGAGACTCTATTGCATCCCTGGGCAGCCTCTTCCAATGCTTCACCACCCTCTCAGTAAAGATTTTTTTTCTAATAGCTAATATAAAACTCCCCTTACTTCTTTAAGTGTGGTTAAGTGTGCCTTGAATAATATTTGTGAGTGTAGAAACCTACTATCTGACAGTTTGTCTTGCTGTTTTATCTGTCTGCAGTGTGTGTTGGCCATTGCACCGTTCAGCTTTTCCAGCATTCTGTATGATGTACAGAATAGNTTCTCCAGGCTAAACAAGTTCCAGTTCCCTCAGCCGCTCCTCATAAGGCCTGTTCTCCAGCCCCTTCACCAGCTTCGTTACTCTTCTCTGGACTCGCTCCAGAGCCTCAACATCCTTCTTGCAGTGAGGGGCCAAGAACTGAATACAGTATTTGAGGTGTGGTCTCACCAGTGCAATGTAGTTCTAGTGCAAAAATATTTAAGACTTGCTTCCATGTTTTACTCTTTTCCATTTTGACTAAGCTTAGCAGGGAAGCTTTTAGACTTGTGAGGGAAAATGATGACTCTGTGAGTTTAATTTCTGCCACTCCTTATAAATTTAGTTGTAAGTTAATGCTATTACATATACAACATAGGATTTAAGGGAGCACTTTCCTGTGTGCCACTGTAATTCCCGTGAACGTATCTACTGAGGATAGAATGGACCCTATTATACTAGTAGCTTGCAAATCACTCAGAAATGCTTCTCACACATCTGAATGATTCCTTAGTGAATATGTTGCTCCAGACAGGATTTTATTATAACATGAAAACTGTAGTTACTAAAACTGGTTTCTGTTTTTTTGGCTGAAGTGTGTTTTGCTATCTAATTCTAGATAATATGATTTTCAGACAGGAAAGAGTTCCCTTGATGACTTTGGACTAGAAAATTTCAAAACTAAATTAGTGTAATTTGAATGCATGTGTTAATTTCTAAGATTTCAAATCGATTAAATGCATAAAGTGAAAATAAAAAAAAGAAAAAAGCTAGTGACTACTTTTCATTATATTTAACTTTGTTTCAAGAAAGCAAACAGAGGGAGAGAGAAAATATTATTTCCAACAAGTAACAGGTTTGGGATTTTTCTTTTTTAATAATTGGTTTGATAAAAGATAACACACTAAACACACTAAAAAACTGCTATGTATTGTAAATAACCCTGGTCCAAATAAAGCAAAACTACTAATTCTGAGGTTTAAACCCTGGAATTATCCTTAGGTGTTTCCTAAACAAAATCTTTCTTTTGGTCTATTAAATGTATAGTTATTGGTCCTTCCTGTGAGCAGAGATACCAAGGGATGAGCAGGGTGAGATTAATCCTTTTGTATTAATCTTTATTGTATTGCATCAGCTAAATTACCAGTGTTGGTGGTTATTATGTAACTAATCAAAATGTCTAACAACTTTTTACATACTCCAGCCTATATAGATTAGTTCAGCAGTGGGCAGCATAACAGATTCATCCTAGTCTTCAAGGCATAAAGCATGGTGCTATTGCAGAATAGATTAGGAAAAAACTCTTAATTATTATGTTTTAATTAGACCAGTTAAATACCCACTGCCTTGCCAAGTTTTTACTCCAGCAGCGGTGCAAAAAATTATCAAAATTTTAAAACAGGGTATATTGTATTTTAATATAGAGAGTATTTTACTTCTGCAAAAAGAATATAAATCAAGAGGTGAAGGCTTCACTGGCTCCATCACTGTATTCACCCTATACTGCATTCAAGCAGGTTACACTAACAGTAAAACTTCCAGAAGCTTCTGTACTTGTCTATGGATTGTCAGGAACAAGATGAATGCTGTGTCAGATATGTGCTGTTAAAACAGCATTTCTCTTAGAATACAAGTTTCAAATAACATTTTAATACAACGATCATCCAATTTATAGGGGCTTTTTGGGACTGTGGTGGTGCATTCTGTGATTTATAAATAAAAAATTTCTATCGTTAACAATAATTATTAACAGTTCACCATAGCATTAGCTTCATTGTGCCATCATTTCCTTGGGCTTGCAAATTTGCTGTTGGCAGAGCAACCTCCAGTAAATTTTGGAAGATGCCTACTGGTAAAATACATGAGAGCTACCTATTAAAAAATCATTAAGTCTAGTTCAATACTTTGTATTTACTATTAATTAAAACAAGAAAAAGATCTTTTGTAGAAGAAAAAATATATTTCTGATGATATAAAATCTTATATCTGTTTAAGAGCAAAACTATAGGGAATATATCTAATACCTACAAATATGTTTTTCCTGAAAGCTTTGGCAGAAACAAGCATACACAATAGGATTAAGAGGAAACCACACAACCACTTTTTGTCAGTGTAGTCCATTTTCAGTGCTAGCTAAGAGGGTAAAGAGAACGGCCATGAAGCACTCAGCCAGCTCTACTTAGGATTTATTTTACTAATGCAGATTTAGGAATTATTAAATTTTAGTGTAGTAAATGCAGATTTTAGAACTTGAAGGTAAAGGAGTAGTCAATTTTATTTTTCTTTTCCAAAATTGACATTATGGATTTTATAGGCCAAAACAAATGTCAATATTTTCCATTTAATCAGTTCTTAAAAAGAAATGTATCACTTCTGAATTACTCACTAGCTTAAAGCTGTTCTTATTGGACTGATATGTGCTGCAATGTATTGATACATTGAATATGTCATCTAGAAAACAGATTGCACTTAGTCAGAGCTCTTTAGTATATTTAGATATTTTATATGAAACTCTGTAAGTGAAATCTTGGTTACACTGAACTCAACTGACTTCAATTAGCCCGGATTTCACCTCTTGTTGAAGGCAAAATAAAAACAGTGATTATAAAGTAGAATTTTCCAATCAAAGATAAGAGTCTCAGCCATTTCATTTTCATAATCTCATAAATATTAAAGAATTATTTAAAAAATGTATTTATATTGCCAAACTTATCTGTTGCATCAGAACTCTCCTGCCATTGTATTGTCCACGTTGAAGTAAGGAACTTTGCTAGCAACACATACAGAGCTGTGTCTGTGCAGGCAGTCCAGAGATGTTCTGAAAAAAAAGTACATTTAGACTTGGGAATGAGGGGCTGGAGAACAGCCCTGTGCAACTATGTCCTGGGGCGTATCAAACACAGCATTGCCTGCTGGTTGAGGGAGGGGATTGCCCTGCTTGGCTTCTCAATGGTGCGCCTCTACCTTGAGTACTCGCTGCAGTTTTGGGCGCCACAGTATAAAAATGATTTAAAGTACCTGGAAAGGGTCCAGAAGAGGCCATGAAGTTGGTGAATGGTTTACAGGGGAGGTCGTATGAGGAGCAGCTAAGGTCACTTGGTCTGTTCAGCCTGGGGAATTGGAGGCTGAGGGGAGACCTCATTTTACAGCTTCCTCACTAGGTGAGGAGGAGCAGCAGACAAGGATCTCGTCTCTCTGAAGTGACTGGACTCAAGGGAATGGCAGGAGGATATGCCAGGGAAGGGTTAGGTTGGACATTAGGAAAAAGTTCTTCACTCAGAACTTGTTGGAGCACTGGAATAGACTTCCCAGGGTTGCAGTCCCAGTACCAGGCCTGACAATATTGCAGAAGTATTTGGACAGTGCTTTCAGACCCATGGTGTGCATGGTGTGGTTGTTCTCTGCGGGGATAGGAGTTGGACTTGACAATCCTTGTGGGTCCCTTCCCACCCTCAGGACATTCTATTATTTTATGAAAAGACACCTCTTATGTGAGAAAAAAGTCCAATATGGAAAGTGAGCTGTTGAGAGGTTTCCTTGTTTTACCCTAATTCTGCTTCTTAGAGGAAAAACAAATAGGGAAATAAATCCTTTGTCAAGTTGCTTTTATTCAGTAATGTGTCTTGAACTAGGAATTAAATAGCATTTATTGCCATTGAACTAAAAAATGAATGCACTACTCATTTTAAACATATGCAAAAATTACTCATTATTGAATATCAACTTTCTCTTCAGAGACTTTTGTCACAGTTTAGAAATCTGGCACCTAAAATAGAAGTTTATAATATCAATGCTGATACAATATAAGAGCAGTAGCGGGAGATATGATAATCAACCAAACCTATTTGCTGAGGGCTTTTTCAGCACTTTAAATGGATGAAGGCTGTTCAGAGCAGGGAAATTGTGATGGGAAGGCTGCAAAGGGCTACCTCATTACTTTGAATGTAGCACAGATGGCAGTCAGTGCTCTAAAGTTTGTATTTCAGGCAGAAGCTTGGTTTCTCCCCCCATTGTGATAAAGAAAACAAAATATGCAGTAAAAATTGAATTTGATTAGGATTCTCTCCTAAGTCTTGTGTGGAGCAACATAGAATCATTAAGGTTGGAAAAGAGATTTTCCAGTCAAACTATCAGCCCAACCCCACTATGCCTACTAAACCATGTCCAGAAGTGCCATATCTACATGTTCTTTGAGCACCTCCAGGAACAGTGACTCCACCACTGACCTAGGCAGCCTCTGCCAATGCTTGACCAAAGAAGACAGTGTACCTAAATCAGAGTTAGCATTTGGGTAAGTGTACATGAATTGTATGTTTACATCTCTAAAGGTAACATTTTCTACCATTCTTCTGAGTTTTCTGTTTTAGTTGCTCTTTCAGGGTAGGTAGGTTTTCCAGAGTTATGCTTCTGCCTGACATTCCCTAAAACTATGGACCTAAAACTAAGTTATTGTTATGGTTGAGGAATGGTATGCATGACATTTAATATAATATAACTTAATATAATATGGAGTTGACTTTATCAGCAAGACAAGGTTTATAGGGATGGATAATAGTGTTTGATGGGATATAGGAGGAATAAAACCAATGAGCTGCCTGGCACAAACCTGGAATATTTTATTTTAGTGGGAGATTTGCCTGTGTGCAAAGTCATGCTTAGTATTTCCTACAGTAGTGAGGGTGAATTTAGCATAGTAGGTCTTAAATGCAAGTCACTAATGAGAACATGGCTGGAAACCAGTTCTGAATCTTTCTGTACTGTCCCGTCTTGAGTAATACAGGTATTTCATTTCAGCATCCATAAGGCTGATCAGAATGTTTAGGTGAAATTGGCAACACTGAAGAACTATGTCTAAAGACTTTGTTTCATTATTTTATTTGTGATTCCAGTAATCTCAATTCAAGTTTGCACAGAAATAATGCACTTATACTGTAAGCTATGCTTTCCAGTACATTTCTTCCTTAGTACTGCTTAATAGGCAGTATATTTTGTCATCTAAAATCCCTGACTGACTGCATTTAAAGCTATAATTAATGAAAAAGTAATATGCAAGGCCACCAGATTTCCAGCTTTTCATAGCATTGTTTTGTTTTAATATTTTGTAGAAGGATTAAAAAATTCTCTACTAAGATTTAGTGCTGAGTGGCATTTTCCCTGAGCTTTGAGAAAAGAAACTTCCCCATTAAAAACAAAAAATGTGTTTAGCAACTAATTTTGTACAACATAAAGGACAAAATGTTAGATACACTGAATCATTTATGGCTTCAAGTTGTACCAGGAGAGGTTTAGATTGAACATTGGGAAAGATTTCTTTACTGAAAGAGTGGTGAAGCATTGGACGAGGGTATCCAGGGAAGTGGTGTGATCCCCATTCATGGAGATGTTCAAAGAACATGTAGATGTGGCACTTGGAGACATGGTTTAGTTGGTACTTGGTATTGGGTTGACAGTTGGACTGGATGATCTTGAAGGTCTTTTGCAACCTTACCAATTCTATGATTTATGTACACCAATATATAAATACATATTTATTATTTAGTACCAATATAGAAGTGCAATGTAAATCTCAGTAATATAAATGCCATAGTGAATGTATTACAAAGCACTGATAATTTTGGAAATTAAGCTAGGTTATTGACTTCTTGTCATCACTATAAGGAGAATGTCTTAACTTTACCACTTTTGTGACTTCTTTCAGTAGTCTTTATCCTTTTCTGTTTTGTTCCTTTTTTTTTTTTTCAAAATACTGACCTCATATCTTCCCAGGTCACCATACTGCTAGAAGGGCAATTCATAGTTGAATGTATACTGTGTAATAATCTGTACGGCCAGAGGGACTTTCCTTTTTCAATTTTATTTTTCTTCTCTTGCACAGAACAAAAGGTTGTGTTGAAAAGGGCAAAAGTACAGAAAATAAAAATTAAAAATCAGAACCATGAGCTTTATTGTTAAAACCTTCTTAAATGCAAGGGTGTATAAATTAGAAAAACTATGTTGGCTAGAGGGAGACAATATGTTAGAGAACAATGGTGGTATCATGTGTAAATATTATTACATTCCACTGATTATTTGGTGAGTATTTACTAAAAAAGCTTCTGAAAAATGTTACTATTTCAGGAAGTAATGAAATTGAACACTGGTGCTGTTTGTTTCTTGTGTAGGAATATTCTAGCTATGTACATTTTAACTAGTTACAACCAGAAGATTTATTGTCTGAAAGTATAAGAAGTGTTAGTTTTGGAGAGAAATAATTTCAAATAATACTATGATTTCAAGATTAAATTAAATTTTAGTCAAACCAAGGCATAGTAGCTGACCTAAAGTTTCTCAGAACATGAAGGATTGTCCATGTTTCTGATTTTTGCTTTGGTATTTTCTTTTTTTAGTGGGGGAAGAAAAATATGCAAGCCCTTTCCCAAAAGCTAAAATCTGACTGTACTTCAAAGTTCTATGATGCTGTAGCTCCTGTGGACAACTGCTGCTCTCCAGTACCTTACATGCAGCTTGGTCTTTATCATCTAAGCTTCCGATAACTCCTTTGCTTAATAATGTGTTGTCCATCATGAAAGATGGTTAGAAATCAGTTGAAAATACAATGGCGGAACTACAAAATTTGCAAAAAGGTCCAGCCTGGAGAAGAGAAAGCTCCAGGGAGACTTTATAGTGACCTTCCAGTACTGAAAGGGGACTATGGGAAAGATGGGCACAGACGTTTTAGCAAGACCTGTGGTGACTGGACAAGGAATAATGGTTTTAAACTAAGGGAGGAGAGATTTACATTGGATGTAAGGAAAGAAATTTTTTGCAATGAGGATAGTGAAACACAGGCACAGGTTGCCCAGGGAGACAGTGGAGGCCCCATCCTCAGAGGTGTTCAAGGCCAGATTGAACACGGCTCTGAGTAACCTGATCTAATTAAAGATGTCCCCATTCCTGCAGGTGGGTTGGACTGGGTGACCAATAGATGTCCCTTCCAACCCAAAGCATTCTATGATTCTAAGTGCATTTAAGTGTCAATGAGTGCATGGGCAGTGAGGTTGTGTGCAGTAAAGGGCATGTAGTATTTATGACCTTGAGCTGAGAGTTGCAATGAGTCCAGCAGTGTGAGCCAGGAGCCATGCTGGCAGAGGACACTGTGGGACAGTGCATCTGGTAATACTCTCTTCAGACCAGCTCTCAGATTTCTTACTCTGACTACAGTCTTGCTTTTTTCTGCTTTACTGTTTCCCACAGAAAACTCCTACATTTAAACAAAGTAGAAACTTGTATGCATTTAACATATTTTTTTAATTATAATAAAAGTAAAACCCATAGGGTGAAAAGTAATTTTTCCTTTGAAAAAAGGGCTTAACAGCTGGGAATTTGGAAAAACGAGTGGCAAAAAAAAATTTAGCTCAATTAGCTACTGTCATTCAGCAGTTTCCTCCTGGGATAACTTCATTTCTTTATTCTATTGTGTAGACCTAATTCCATTGTCATGAAAGAGAAGAGATGAAAGGAGTTAAAGAAGTCTTAACTACAGCAAATCTGGTATATTAATTTTGCAAACTGTACCAGAAGAAAAGGATGCTGTTTCTGTCCTGCAGTTTTTGCTTAAAACCACCTTTCACTGGATCAGGTTGCTCAAAGCCTCATCTAGCCTGGACTTGAACACCTCTAAAGATGGGGCATCTATGACTTCCGTGGGAGGCTTGTGCCAGTGCCTCACCACCTTCACAGGAAAACATTTCTTCTTAAGATCTCATCTAAATCTCTCCTCTTTCAGCTTAAAACCATTCCCCCTCTTCCTATCTATGCTCTACGTGATAAAGAGCCCTTCCCCAGATTTCCTGTAGCCCCTTTCAGTACTAGAAGGCTGCTTTAAGATATCCTTGGAGCCTTCTCTTCTCCAGGCTGAAGAAGCCCAAATCTCTCAGCATATGTCTGTATGGGAGGTGCTGCAGACCTCAGACCCATCTTTGTGGCCTCCTCTGGATTTGCTTCAACATATCTATGCCTTTCCTGTGCTGAGGACTCCAGAACTGAGTGTACTTACTTTCATAACATTTGTATGCAGTTAGTAAAATTTGGCTTTTAAAACGTCTAGATTTCAAGCATTTTGACAAGCACAGTCATTAATCTGGGCAGCCAAAGGACAGACAGTGGAACAGTTTCCCTGTGAGGCTATGACTATAAATCTGTATGGAGCATGTTGTCTTTAGGTTTGAGGTCATGATTCTATAAGGAAATTTAGCTGTGCACCTGGATCTTGCAGAGGGGTCCACAGGCCTGGAATGACGATTGTTCTTACTCTTTGCACTCTTTTGTTGTGTGAACCTTCACATGTTTGGGACAAATGATTGTGCTTGACTCTCATGGTTTGCCTTTCTTTTGATATGCTCTTCAGGTAAGCTTTCCATCTGTTCTTTAAGCTTCTTGTTTCCTCCAAACATATGTGAAAAGTATCTGTTAGTTTTGGCAGTGAGCTTGTGTCTGTTGAAACCGTGCAGTATAATGTCTTCCTTCACTTCAGAGCTTTTAAGATGTGCATCTTATGCCCTGGCTGAATTCCCAAACTGAGTATTCCCAGTTTTTCTCACTTGCAGTGCTCAATCAAAGGTAGCTGGGAATGAAATCTTGGTGTGGGAAAGCAGATATACCTCCCTGAATTATCTCTAGTAGACCAAGTTTCAATATTATCATAGTTTTCTTTAAAGCAGGATCTTAACCACAGTCTCCCACATACCAGGAGGGTATTCCGGTCGTCTGGGTACTGGATAGTCTTAGCAAAATTCTTTGTTGAAATTCACAAAATCATAGAATCGTTTGGTTGGAAAAGACCTTTGAGATCATCAAGTCCAAATGTACCTGTCCACTACTAAACCAGATCCCTGAGTACCTCATCTACCTTCTTTTAATTACCTCCAGGAATGGTGCCTCAACCACTTTCCTGGGCAACCTCTTCCAGTGCCTGATAGCCATTTTGGTAAAGAAATTTTTCCTGTTGCCTAATCTTAACCTCCTGTGGTGCAAGTTGAGGCCATTTCCTCTTGTCCTATAGTCTGTCACTTGGGAGAAAAGACCAAAACCCACCTCACTGCAACCGCCTTTCAGGGAGTTGTAGACAGCAGTAAGGTCTCAGCTCAACCTCCTTTTCTGAAATCTAAACAATCCCAATTCCCTCAGCCGCCTCTCATACGGCTTTTCCTCCAGCCCCTTCACCAGCTTCATTGCTCTTCTCTGAATGTGTTCCTGCCCCTCTATGTCCTTCTTGTAGTGAGAGCCCCAAAACTGAACACAGTATTTGAGGTGTGGACTCTCCAACGCCACAATTTGTTCCATATTGTCCAAGTGATTTCATATTCATTGAGTGAGAGAAGGAGAAATAAAAGAGGAATTAATGTCATTTGATAATTATGTCATTCATTCATATAGGACATCCGGATTCAAGCTCATTGTCCCTTCTCCTATGAATACTGAATGGCTGGTATGTAGTGAAGCAGCTTCAGCAGTTCTGCTATGAAACACCTCACAGCCTGGTATGTAGGGCACTTCTTTGTGATATGAAAAAAATCTGTTTCAGGATCTAACAGCAGATCAGCTACAGTAGGGATGTGAAACAGGTCTCCAGACTAATCAGAGCCTTTTGGTGAACAGACTCTGGACAAGCTTTCCTCTTGTATTTATTGAACCATCTTCTAAATAAAATGTGTGTACTGACAAGTTGAGGAAACACAATAGTTTTTTTCCTGCTTTCTCTGAAAGATAGACTGCTTGAGTGGCTTCAAGGAAAACCTACATGTGCTTGGTAGTTAACTGTCATTACCAGATAGGCACTCACAGTAGAAAACAACACGAATGTCATGCTTGCACAGCGATGAGATAATAATATCCCAAGCACAATGGCCAGTGAGCTGTAGCGTAGGCAGAAATTAAAATATCTCATGCTGTCTAAGTAAGTGATAAAGGCTGCATTTAAATGGAGCCTCCAAATAATGTAAGATTAGTAAACAGTTTTCTGTCGGTTGGAAGTAATCAGAGGAACCTTTGCCAATGCAAGAGTGCCAGTTAGGAGCAGTATGGCAAAAAATCTGTGTCTGGGGAATAGTAGAAACACTTGATGTACAGTAACAGTGGTTGGCTGAGTATTAACTGTAGCTATACCTAGAAAGTGTGTTGATTATATACATCCTTTTGCATACCTTAATCCAGGTAGGATCATTGCCATTTATTGCCAATATTAACAGTCAGTTCATTTTCCTTCCTAGTCTACATGCAGTGAAGGGATAAAATGCTGGATGTGAATAGTATGCATAATGTGAAAATAAGACACTTAATCCTATACAAAAATAATTGTATATGGTGCAATTTTGAGATTAGATTTCAGGCTGAAGCTCTTACGTCTAAATGCACCTCCAACTTTTCAACCATCTTTTGAAGAAATGAGAAAATTCAGTTCTCTGCTGTCTTACAGTGACACAGATAATGTGCACTGAGGAGAAAACAGGAGAATAATAGCCGTGGTTACATCAGTCCTTGCTTCTGAGATATATACATTTATAGGGCACATGTGACATTTTTTTATATTCTTAGAGTGGGACTTTATTACTCAAATGTTTAAATATAAAATATCAAAAATGTTTTCCTTCGCTCCATTTTCACAGCTGTTCTTTATTTTTAAAGTAAATATCAAAGATGCTTTGAGCCAAATTCTCATCTCAGTTATATCTAACCAAGCCTGCCAGTTTTGGAGTACTTGCTTCAGTGTGGCTGATCATGGGTTTAACCTCTCTATTTTCCCACCTACTGTCATTGTCAAATGCTTCAGCACAGCCCAAGTTCCACAGCTAGTGCTGGATACCCTTACCAGAATCCCATGGGGCTCATACTGCCAAGTTGCTTTCTGGTTTTGTTTGTTTTTACAGTGGAAAAAGACTTTGATCTTTATTTAAAACTACAGATTAAAGAAAAAGAATGTTAGAGAGTCTGCAAGAAGAAGATTTTGTCAAAATATAAAAAATGCAAGGGAAGAGGAGGCTTTTTTTCCCTTTTCTGCCCTAGGCTGATAAAGTGATTGGAAACTGCAGCTTTCATGTCCATAGTCAGCCATTACCATATGTTAGTTTGCCATATGTTACTATACGTCTTATCAAAGCATGGTAGTTGTCCTGTGGATGCAGCCTCACATTGCATCTTCATTATTCAAAATGGTATGTGTTTTACAAGGGAAAATCTTCTGAAGAGACCTTAATGGAAAGCCTTCTAGGAGACAAAGCAAGAGATAGTTTTACCTCATTCTTCACTGATTTTCTAGAGGAAGTTACAATTTCTTATTAGGTATTATCTGTAAATAACATCTTTTTTGTGGCACAGATGTGTTCTTTATGTAACATGGTAGATTAAAATCACTTACCTTAAGATGTTTCTTTACTTGGTAGCAGAGCCTGTAGCAATAGGATTAGGGGGTGATGGTTTTAAACTAAAAGAGGAGGGATTTAGACTACGTATTAAGAAGAAAAAAAAATATGCTGAGGGTGGTGAAACACTGGCACAGGTTCCCCATAGAGATGGTAGATGCCCCATCCCTGGAAACATTCAAGGTCGGGTTGGATGGTGCTCTGAGCAACCTGATCTTGTAGGGAGATGGCTTTGCAGCTGGCAGTGGGGTTAGACTGGCTGACCTCCAAGGTCACTTCCAACCCAAACCATTCTAAGATTCTATGATTCTAAATGCTGCTGCTAGGGGGAAAAAAAAAAAAAAAAAGTGCTTCCTGCCTAGTTTTCCCTACTAGCAAACTGAGATGTTTTACTTTCCTCTATGTGCCATCCAGGCTAAGTAGCACAGTTCATACTGTTGCTGACTTGAACAGAGGGACAATGTCCCTTGTCTAGGAGCTGTGTGCTTAGTGAGCTCCAAATCTATGCCTGTCAGTCTCCATACATCAATTGATGCAAACCCATCTGCATATATATGTATATGGCACAGTGAAGAGTATTGATTTTCTCATGGTTCAATGCCCTAGCCCAGTACCCCATCAGCAGTGAAAATGCAGGGGCAGTGAACAAGGAAATAAACCGCAACCACTGGTTAATTAGGGAGATTTGGACAAATAGCGTCCTAGAAATAATCCTGTTAGACCTGTATGTGTCAGCAGACTGTGTGAGGATGAAATGTGGGTCAAAATAACACCAGTTCCACAACAGTCTGGACAGTTTACAGTAGGAATTCCTACATTAGGAAAACAATTGTATGTGGCATTTAGAAGATAGGCAGTCAGTTGAGTATGGAAGCCATTTGTTGAGGGAAAAAATAAAGCAGAAGTGGGAAAATTAAAGAATGAACATCTTGGCAAAGAGAACAGTAAGTTTTCTGTTCTAGTGTTTAATACCATCCTTACTCATCTTATGCACGCTTCCTTTTCCCTGGTTGAACTCGTCTGCACACCGGTTTTTTATACTCTCTGTAAATTGACCCTGCCTAAACATGGTTATACTTCAACACTTGGCTTTTTGTAAGAAAACTTTTACAATAATCACAGATAGTATTCTTTCTTCCTCATCTGACCTTAAACAAAAGTGCTTTTTTTTATCCTTTTACATAGAATATCTTCATCTTCATAGAGGTAGACCTACTGCCACCAGATACCAGTAAGGCTGATTACAACTATCCATAAAAAAACTTCTTTGGGAAGCTAGTTGGATTTGTATGGGTTTTAATTAAAGTCTTGAGTGTCTCAGTGTGAGTTTGTCTATTTCTTTATAGAAAGGTTGTAGCCATAAGGTGACAAGTATTTTTAGCATGGTTACATTATTGAAATGGTGGTGATGCACTGGCCCAGGTTACCCAGAGAAGTCATGAATGCCCCATCCCTGAAGGTGTTCAAGGCCATGTTGGATGGGCCTTTGAGCCACCCGATCCAGTGGAAGGTGTTCCTACCCATGATAGTGGGGTTGGAAGTGGATGATCTTCAAGGTGTCCCTTCCAACCCAAACCACTCTAGGATCTTATTTTGTAATCTGTATACTTTGCCGTAATACTTAGTGCTATTAAAAAGACTGAATTTTAAATTATTACCACTCATTATATATTTCTCATGATCATTTGAATTCTGAAGTCTGTAACTGGTTTATCAATGACATACAGATTAGAACTTGAAAAAGAAACACCTTAAAGATTATCAAAGATGGCAACTTCTTGATAAATTGATAAGCAAGTTTAATAACCTGCTTCATTAAGTAGAAAGAGAAATTAATCTGCAGAGATGTTTACATGTAGAAAGAGCAAGTCAATTTCTTGGTGATTTTTTTTAAATTATAATAATAAATCTATTACCAAATGAAGCATTATTTTCTGTGGCTGTCCATCTCTCCATTGCCCAGAAGGATAGTACTTAGTGCAATGAGATCAATTAAACAGTAGAGAAAATGTGCCATTTTACATATTAGTACCAATTATTCCAGCTTCTTTCTGAGTTATGGGGTCTGCCAGATTCTTTTAGGAAGCTTCACAGTCAAAATCAAGACATAGCAATTTATAATTCAAGCAGCCATCATTTCCTACATTCATGCAAAGGGATAAAACCTACAGGAAAACACTTGGAATTCCTTTTTAATTTAACAGACTCATCTTTTTTTATTTTTCAGGCCTTATTGCTGTACTGTTAAAGTTCCAAGGCAAACTTGAATTGTTTTTTAGGAGCATTCAGATCAGAAGCAACTTATTTAAGTACTGAATAGCATACAGAAAATTTTGTGTTCTTAATTGTGACAACTTAACTCCAGAGGATACCAAAAAGATTACTTGAAGTCTGGAGCACCTCCCATACAAGGACAGGCTGAGAGAGTTGAGCTGCAGCCTGGCAAAGAGAAAACTTAGAGGAGGTCTCATAGCAGCCTTCCAGTACTGAAAGGGGCTATAGGAAAGAGCTAGAGTGGGACACTATCATGGAGTGCAGCGATAGGACAAGGGGGAATGATTTTAAGTTGAAAGAGGAGAGATTTAGATGACATCCTAGGATTAAATGTTTTCCTGTGAGGGTGGTGGGGCACTGGCACAGATTGACCAGGGAAACTGTGGATGCCCTACCCCTGGAGGTGTTCAAGGCCAGGTTGGATGGGGCTTTGAGTGACCTGATCCAGTGGAAGGTGTCTCTGCTCAAGGCAAGGGGCATGGAACTGGATGATCTTTAAGTTCCCTTCCAATCTAAACCATTCCGTGGTTCTATGATGATGCTTTTCACGCTGAGTTGTTCTGGACCTTGTAAAATATTCTGAGAATGTGAGGACAAAATTACCTTTCTTAATATACTTGAGATTAACTTCTCATCTCAATTATTCAGTCCCCAGGTAATTTGTTGTCTAATATTATTTGCTCTTACTGAGAGATTCATCGAGGTTTAAAGTTCCCAAGTACTCGACCTTTTGGTCGCCTTGCTTTCTCCATTGATATGCCATATAACTCCCAAACTTGAGTTCTGTTTTTAACCATGCTAAGTTCTTAACATGTCCATGCAATTTTATCTTGGTTTTAGGCTTCTGCACATCAGGCAGCTCCCTGCATCAAACCCATTGTACAACATATATTAGGCAGTATTAATTCTAGCCAATTAAATGGTGCTTCTACTGAGTAGGAAAATATCTCTGTTATCATTATACACCATCAGTTTTCTAATCACTTCAAGTGATGAGTCTGGTGATTATTTTACAATTCTACTATAGTTGTAAAAATGCTCTTTTCTTTCCAGGCTTCCTGCATGCTTTATTTTTATATTTCATTCTTGACTGTCACTTGAATGTCACCAACAATAAGAGGAATACAACAGTGGCTCATATTCCTAATAATTCTTAGCAAATTTTTGTGTTAGGGTTAGGAAAATGCTTTCAAATTACTGAAAGCCATCAGAATAACCCTAATTTTTGAGGGGAATAAAATCTTCGTATTTTTAAATTTGAATAGGTAGACAAGGACAAAACAGACAGCAAAACAAAATATCAAGAGAACTGTTATGGTGTAGGAATGCCTCTGGTCAGAAAAAATACTAATAGGTTGATCAGGATTGCTGAGGGTGTGGGTGATAAGTAGTTGTTGGTGGTGATTTATTTTCGGTCTTTTTAATGCAAGGTTGATTTCTGGGATAGAGTTTCACACCACTGAGATTAGCAGATAGTACTGCTCAGAGTTTGAATCCCAGCCTTTTATAAACAGCTTTATGAGGAGAACTAAGCCTCTAGTCTTAGACGTTTATCCACACCCCCAGGAAACCAAGGCTTAGGCTCCAGAACTCAGGTTTTAATTGCACAAGATGCTTCTGTGGGAAACTCAAGGTACATCAAGCAATGTTTTAGACTTGAAGAGCAAGTTAAACTATTGGAATAGACACAGCTTCAGATCCCTTCAGTTCACATTGCATTTATCCCTTCTAATTCTCTAGCTTTTTCCTAACCTGAAGGCACTCTGATGTATTCTGGTATATCACAGGTTTTTCTGTATTGCTTTGCTGTATCTGTGGTCTTTTTTGCTGCTATCATAAGATTTCATAAGCTCTCAAACTTTCTGTTATTGCCTTGTTCCAACTTACGACTGAGAGGTGATTCTAATGAAAAACAGAAAGTAGCAGCTCACGTGCTGAGATGAGCTATATAATCACTAGTGTTTTCAACTTTGTGTGTTATAATTAAGGAATCCATATTTAAAAAACAGACTACCTAATATATATATTTTTTTAAAACCCATAAAAATAGGATAGTGGTTGGTCTAACCCTTATGCAGTGAGAGGGATGTCTTCAACTAGATCAACATGGATCTATGTGTGAATGGAATCAGTTCAGGTGTGTCACAACAGAATTTGGTGCAAGCTTAACGTACTTTTCTCAGGTGTTAAAATTACTCANTTGTGTGTTATAATTAAGGAATCCTTATTTAAAAAACACACTACCTAACATATATATTAAAAAAACCCATGAAAATAGGATAGTGGTTGGTCTAACCCCTATGCGGTGAGAGGGATGTCTTCAACTAGATCAACATGGATCTACGTGTGAATGGAATCAGTTTGAGTATGTCACAACAGAATTTGATGCAAGCTTAACATACTTTTCTCAGGTGTTGAAATTACTCGTCTTCTCTTCCTGAATGCAAAGTAAGCTGCACAATGGTTAATGTGAAATAACAACATGTGATGACAACAATATTTTTTTTTTCTTAAGACTTAGAGATAGGATTCTTGGTAACTCATCTTCCTGGAGTGTTTTAGTGCTTAATTGTGGGAGGATTTATCCATAGAAGGTGTTGACTAGGACTATTTTTATGCAGAAGCATAACAATTATCTTCTTGCTTTGATATTTTCTCTCTACTCCCTTAGTGATTTCCTGATTTTATTTACAGATGTAAAATCAAAAGCAGTAAGGGTGGTAGTGTGTTTTATTTGTTTCATAGTTTTACAGCCCACCTTATTTATCTAGTTCTTTATTCTGGACTTATGGTCACCGTTGTTTGTGTTGCAATATATGCCCCATCATCATCAGGATACATCCAAACCAAGAGAGAAATAGGTACAGAATCAGCTATGGACATGTAAAGTGGGGGGCAGAGGAGAAGAGCAGCATCACATACACTGAAATACTAAATGTACTGTGCAACAACCACAAAACATGCAGGATATGGTATGCAAAATATGCAGTATATGATATGCAATCCACTTTCAAAATACTGGGTCTGTTCATATGAGTAAAATGAATATGTTTTAAGCACAGAAATTCTTTTACAGGCATGTTCTTAGTTCTTTGAATTTATTTATTGGAAGTCATATGTATTACACAAGAACAAATCTTTTTATAGATACTGCAACAGATGGTCAAACACCATGCTTACCTACAATTATATCCCAGATTATTGTGGATGGTTATATCATCAAAGACAATAAAGGAACAAATGCTCAGGAGCAAATCTGAACCATCAAAGGCCCAACCTGCCCTGCAGAAATCCAATAGACCAAGTAAAGTCCAGAACACCTGGTGCTCCCAAGCACTGGGAAGTCTGTCAGATGAAGAGAGGCATCAGAGTTCCTCCCAGCTGAAACCATTCATTAGTTTGTTTAAATTAGTTTAAATCACATCAGCTATGATAGTGTAACTTCTTTTTTTTTTTTTTTTTTAAATCACAGCTTTTAAAAACCTTGTTCCTGAAGCAGTGTTTTTAAAACCTTGAAAGTACAATGAAATCTGAGGTCATCAAATACTAAATGTTTTCCATTGACTAGGAAAACATATTTTAGATAAACCACAACAAGCATTTCTTTTGACTTTTGAAAAAAGGAGCCAGCAAGTCAATTATGGACTCAGTGTTGTTTGCAGTGATAGAAAATAGCCCCTCGCTTCCATATGGCTGCAGAGGCTACTTCAAAGGTGGATACTTCTACTCAGAGTTGTTTTATGATGGTCTTTCTCATGGATGTTCAGGAGATTCAGAGCTGGCCTGGTTATGGAGAACTTACATAGACTAACCACCACTTAGTAGTCTCTAAACATCAAAGCGTGAAAGAAAGGGGGTGATGAGACACTGGAACAGGTTGTCCAGGGAAGTTATGGATGTCCCCTACCTTAAAGTGTTCAGGGCCAGGTTGGATGGGCCTTAAACAGTCTGGTCTAGTGAGAGGTGTCGCTGCCTATGGCAGGGGGGTTGGAACTGGATGATCTTTAAGTCCCTTCCAACCCAAACTAATCTATGATCTTTCTTCCAGTGATCCCTCTCAAGGTTACTGCAAGTTGGTTAGCAGATATAATGATACCATTGCATCTCACCCCACCTGGTGCAGACTGAATCAATTCATACACTTTTTGTTATGATACCTTGTGGAGGAAACAGATAAAAATAATATCCAATCTATTTTTCCTTCAACACCAGTGATATGGCTTTCATTGTTGCTCTAAAACAAATGATGCTCTATCTTGAAATCCTAGTTCATGCAGGTGAAGATTAGACTTGACCCATCGTTTTGGCTTTTTAAGCACTTGTCATTGTAGCTATTGTCTGTCAAGTTTTCCATAAGGGGTTTATTCAGTACCATCTCCCTAAAGTGACTGGCTAAAATATACTTGTGTTTGTTTCTGTGCTGGAGGAAGTGGCAATCAAGATAAATACTTCCATGTGGCCTTTTTTAAAAAAATACAAATATAAGAAAAAAATAACTGTTCATTGGGGTTTTTTTATATTAATTGAAAATCCCTCAATATCATGTTTTCTTTGATCTAGTTGAAGATGTCCTGTTCTCTGAAGGGGGGTTGGACTAGATGACCTTCATGGTCCCTTCCAATCCAGACCATTCTATGATCCCACGATCTGTTGTTCACACTTACTACTTGATAAAATATTTTATAATACAAATGTAACTGTTTCCTTAATTCAAATCCTCCTTAGAATTCATAATTTCTTGACTGGTTTGCAATTCTTACCCTGATCATTAACAGGACAGCTTTGAAAAGTGCCATTAGAGAGAAAAAAAAAAGAGAGATGTTGTTTATTATTTTTTGATGTTGTTTATGTATTTTTAGCCTTCAGAGTCACTGACTGGATTGCAGGTGAACCTTACTTTTGCTTATGCTGTTTTATTAATACATGCTGCATTTACAGCAGAAAGGAGAAAGGCAATTGTGGAGAGGGGAGAGAAGATCATCTCTCTGCGTCCTTTGGAGAGGATTAAGCAAGACACTGATATTAATGCAAGCCAGTATGGAGCACATATTAGCTTAATTCTGTGCTTATGTTTGCCAGTGTCATTATCATCAGTGCTGATGTCACCATTTCTGTGTGAGAATTAGTATGAGAGAGAATATGTATACAAAAGACAGCAGGACTGTGGTAAATGAGCAGATCTTACCTGAAAAACAAAAGCTCTTAATTTGTCAAACACATTCCAAGAAAGCATTTGTGAAAATACCCTGGTTGCACAAATCAGGAACATAATTTTTGAGTACAATTGTTCTTAAAGGATAGGTCAGACCTACTAGGCTTCAAGTGTTGACTCCAGCCTGAATCTTCTCTACTCAAAAGTTGTGCAAACCACTGAAAGACATCAAGTGGAAATGCCCATCAGTATGTCTTCCAGCAGAAACCAGCTAAGAAATGCTTCAGTTTCTTCTCCCTCCCTCTTTAAAGGCTGGCAGGCTTCCATCAGGTCTCTTGCGTACACAAACTGCTGTCATGTGGTGGTGATGGGAGGCAGAAGTGGGTAGTTAGTTTTGTTCCCTGTGCAGCCTTTCAGAACTTATTCCTAATACCTTGTAGTTCATGTGGCGGGAGATGAGAGCACTACTTTAGTTATGGAGTGACACTGCTGAATTCAGTACCAGAAACTTCACAGAACAACAATCAATCTGTGATTGTGACTACATGAACCATCCTAAATATTTCCATTATTATTTAGCTAAAGTCTTTCTACAAATGACCGTGGTTTTAATTTAGGAAATTACACATGAATATGAGATTACTTCAATACCTATTGCCTTAATCAGCAATATGCATGAACAGAAGCTTTCTTGGGGACTGCTGAGAACCTCTGAATTGTTGCAAAGGATACATAAATCTAAATATAAAGCTTTTTCTTTCTGTCACTCACACATGCATGTGAGTGAGTATGTACCCCCCCCACCCACCGCTCTTTGTACTTCTCATTTCATTTTCCCATGCTCTGCTCTATAGAAGGAGTCAATATTCACTGTGAAAGCCAGATAGATTCTCAGGAAGGCAGAGAAGTCTTTTTTGTGATAGGAGGACAAGCAATGTAAGCTAAGTGTACTACCATGGGTTATTTTGTTGTTGTGTTGGTGGGTTTGTTTACTTGTTTGTTTTGTACTGCTTTTTTTTTATATACAATGCATGGGAAAATATATTTGAGAAGCAATGCCTAGTGATGTTCTGCTGAAACAAGTGGTGCTTGGCTGGCTGAAAACAAGAAAGAAAATAATCACGTAAAAATTTGTCCCTGTTCAGGAGCAGTAAGCAAAGATTATATGTAATTAGACAGTTCTGAATCAATGAAACTGTATTTGTTCATTTGTCCTGGCAAAAAGTCAAGCTTCTTCCTGAAAGAAGGGAGATTTAGATGAGATACTTGGGAAGAAATGTTTTACTGTGTGTGTGGTGAGGCACTGACACAAGTTACCTAGAGAAGTCACAGATGCCCCATCCTTGGAGGTGTTCAAAACCAGGTTAGACAAGCCTTTGAGCAACCTGATGCAGCAGAAGAGGTCCCTGGATGGACTTGAATGGGCTGGGAGGTCCCTTCCAACGCAGACCATTCTGTAATTCTTTGAGAGGTAATCAGGATCAAAACATTTCTAGAATAACATAATTTATTTAACTTTGTGCATTCTGTGATGGAACAAGATAACTTTGACCTTTTCGTTTGAAATGTACTCCATTTCAGTCCTAAAGCTTTTCTGAAATAGGAGGGAAAAGCTTCACTTTCCTTTTCGAGAGGAGCAGCACTAAATTTAAACATCTATTTTGTAAGTCTATTAAGAGGATAGATAATTGTAAAGTACTTGATTTTGTTCTCATATGTTTTGCTCTTGCTTCCATCCACTGATAGAATTGCAGTCTTGGTCAGTCAGACGTTCATGACTTTTATTTTGTATTAGAATCACAAAATCATACAATGCTTTTTGGCTGGAAGGGATTTACAGGCCATCCAGTCCAACCCCCACTGCAGAAGCAGGGGAATCTTGCTCAGGGCCCCACCCAACCTAACCTTGAACGTTTCCAAGGATGGGGCCACCACCACTTTCTAGAGCAACCTGTGGCAATGCCTCACCACCCACCTTATGGACAGATTCTTCCTTATTTCCAGTCTAAATCTCGTCTTCCTTTGCTTAAAACAATTACTCCTTGTTACAGGCCTTGCTAGAAATTCTGTTCCCGTCTGTCCAATAGACCTCCTTTAAGTACGGGAAGGCTACTGTAAGGTCTCCACTCAGTCTTCTCTTCTCCAGGCTGAACAAACCCAGTGCTCTCAGTCTGTCCTCAGATGGGAGGTTCTCCAGCCCTTGCATAATCTTTGTGGCCTCCTCTGGACTCACTCTAAGAGCTCCGTGTCCTTTCTGTGCTGAGGGCTCTGTAGCTGAACACAGGGTTCCAGGTGAGGTCTCACTAGAGTAGAGCAAAGGAACAGAACCCCTCCCTCACCATGCTGGTCCCACTGCTTTGGATGCAGCCCAGGATACGATTGATTTGCAGGCACACATTTTTGCCTCATGTCCAGCTTTTCATGCATCAATACCCTTAAGGGGTAGTCTTAACACCTTCTCTGCAGGGCTACTCTCAGTCACATCATCTCCCAGCCTGTATTAAAACAGAGGATTGACTTGAAAAATCTGTGTTACAGATTTATGTTCCTGTGTCCTCTGCTTCTTTTCATTCTCTGGTTCTACTTTCTGCACATCCATTCAATATCCCTTAAGTATTTCCTAGATCTTGGAATGGCACCTTATCAAATATCNATTCTGTGAAATAGATTTTTCACATTCTTCTAGCAATACTGATTCTTGAGTATGGTGGGTATGACATTGCAGATGTGAATTTGATTAGATAATAATGAGGTTTATTTTTTATCCAACTGTTCTCAATTTTTCATCACAATTCTTATATTATTTGGATGATTTGTATTTTCAAGATTTATCATCCTCCTAAAAAACCTAGAGCAGAAACATAAACCAAGATGAATTGGTTTTAAATCTCTATTTAGAAAATTGCAGAAAAGCACTACAGAGAAGGGAAGTGATGCAGAAGGTGTCAGGAAAATCTCACATGAGGATTAGATTTTTAGGTGATTTTTTTGGGGTGGAAATGCAGCTATCAGCAGTGAGGAGTGAGTTGCAACAGGTTTATTTTTAATTTGTAGGGATTCAGTTGCAGTATGGATCAAAGGAAACCGTTTCTGTGAAGAACGGTGGACAGGGAATTACTTATAAGAATGTGTCCTGCTGAAAAGAAATTCAATATTCATTAAGATCTATAATGAATTTAATAAATGAGGGGCAAATCTCAAGGTAACTTACAAAACTACAAAAAGGCAAAGTCTTCTCCAAACATTTGTCCTCCCTTGTTGTCCAGAGGAGGGCAACAAAGCCGGTGAAGGGGCTGGAGAATAAGTCTTATGAAGAGAATCTGAAGGAACTGGTGTTGTTCCATCTGGAGATGAGGCTGAGCTGGCAGAAGAGACCTCTACATTGCTCTCTACAGCTGTCTGGAAGGAGGTTCTAGTGAAGGGGTGCTGGTCTCTTCTCTCAAGTAACAGGGGATAGGATAAGAGGAAATGGCTTCAAGTTGTGTCAAGGGAGGTTTAGATTGGCTATTAGACGAAATTTCTTTACGGGAAGAGTGGTGAAGCACTGGCAGAGGCTGCCTATGGAAGTGGTGGAGTCACTATATCTGGAGGCATTCAAAAAGCAGTAGATGTGGCACTTTGGGAAATGGTTTAGTAGGCACAGTGGTGTTATGGTGACAGTTGGACTGGATGATTTTAGAGGTCTTTTCCAAACTTAATGATTCTGTGATTCTGAAAAGAAATTTCTACTATATCCTATCCTCAGTAAAAATAGTTCATAACTCACCCTTTTTTATGTCAAGACTACAGTTTTCTCCTTCATAGCTACTGAAAGTCAAATTTACTCATGATTTAATTTGCAATTTTTCAGTAAGTTCTTTCAGTTGTATTTTTGTTCATTTTTGAGAGTTTCATGCCCAGTTCCCCAGATCTTTTCACTGGGTGTTTTTTTTCATTTAGTGACCTTAAATTTAAGTTCAAATAGGACAACAGTGTATCCAACTACCTGAACCACACACTGATAAATGACAGAGGAAAAATATTTTTTATCATGATGTTGAGAATATTTGTCAATAAAAAATTGTAATTCTGTAGATAGTTAAAAGATGTAAAACTGGAAGTTTTCCTATGTAGTGTGACTGAAAGTTAAATCCCATGAGAACAGACTATGTAATGAATAGCATTGAACCCACTGACTCCAGGAATGTGACAATGTGAGAACCTAAAGCATGTTATAGGTTTTGGTAAAAAATATGGCCCAGCTTTAGGAAATAACGTCTAATCATGACAGGGTTTTTTTCTTCAAAGATGTACACATGTGTCAACTAAAAGTTCATCTGTCACTGGATATTCTTCTAAAATCAAAAAAGATTGATCACAAGAATCATGGAACAGTTTACATTAGAAAGGACCTTAAAGATCATCCAGTTCCAACCCCCTGCCATGGGCAGGGACACCTACAACTGGATCAGGTTGCTCAAAGCCCTGTCCAACCTGGCCTTGAACAATTCAACTTCCTTTCTTTTCTACTCATGTTAAATCTTTGTACATGATGCATTTTCTCCTTTCTTGAATTCATTTGGAGTTTTTTCTCTTTTGTTCTACAAGAGGAATCTGAGGTGAAGTGATGTTTGATATCCTATTCATTTCCCATTGGCCTAGATAAGGTCGGTTATTTTCATTTTTGTTTTCTTAGAAATGCTTCAAAGAGGCAAGAGGACCTGTCATCTCTAGTAGCATCAATATGGAGCAAAAGAGAGTGTTGATAAGAACTTTACTCCTACTTATTTCTGCACCAGCTTTGGGCAAGGGAAGGCCTAGAAGAGAACTTTTTCAATTCTGCACTTTAACAATTTCCAGCAAAAATAATTGATTGCATGTGTCCTATTCATAGAATTTAAAGATGAAAGGGACGGCAGGACATCATTCCTGTCCCAAAAAGATTATATTTAGTAGTTCTAGAAAAACTTGTGTCTATGCTGTTCTGAAATATTAATAATTCTAACAGTTTAGACTCCACCATCTTCTAGGTGATCTTATATAGCGTTTCTCTATTCTTGCTGTTAAGGTTTTCATAATATCTACCCTGTATCTTAATTGCTGCAATTTAGCACATTTCTTTTTGTCCTATCCATCATTGTTATTGAGAGCAGGTTATTTCCTTATTCTTTTGAAACAGCCTTTCATGTATTGAATGCTATTATCATGTTCCATCTCAGCTGTCTCCTCTCTAGCCTAATTTTTTTCAAGCTTTATCACAGCTCGTGTTCTCTAGACCCTGGTCATGTTGCTCTCCTCACATTTCTCTCAATTGGCTCACATCTTCCTAGACTGTAGTGCTCAAATTTGTACCTGGTATTCCTGCTGAGGCTTTATTAAATCTGTGCTGAAGGGAGGAATTACTTCACTTTTTTTGCAGGCTATACTTGTGTTTGTACATTGCAATATGCTGTGAACAGATGCCGACTCACGGTGTCACCCTGAACCATGTTCAGGCAGGGAGGCTCACATTAAAACTAGGCAACGAAAGGGAAAAGAAGTACTGCTTCTTTTATCTTCCCACATATCTATTAGGTAAATATGATCAAGGTTCATCACATGAAAAGATATGGAAAAAAGTCCTCATCTTGAAAAAAAATACATTTGCTGTTTGCCACCACAAGATATCAGTGATAACACTTATTAATATCAGAGTGCTTGACTCATCCTATTCACCAACCACGTGAAATTTGGTATTCTTTCTTATCAGGAGAGAAATCATGCATTACAGATTGGACAGGTTTGTGTTAATGCTCTGGGTTTTCTCACTCCTTATGTTTATAGTTGCCTAGGTCAGAAAGTTTTCTAATGAAGTTTACCCATCTATGGCTAAACTTTGATGAAATATCTGCTAATCTCATCACTGTGACTAAAATCCTCAGTGGTGCAGCAGTTTGTCCTCTTCATAAGAAGAGATTAAATTAGATATTCTAAATAAATGAGCAAAAACTAAGCTGTTGTTTACCACCTGGGTTTGTATCGAGTGGTGATGCAGAAATTCCCTGCTGCTAATCATATTTACAACCAATATTTTACCAAACTGTAGCACTACCAGAAAGGAAGAAACAAACTTCTTCAAATGCATAATTAGTATTTTCCTTCTGGAAAACTAATCTTGTGAATCTGCTTATTCCTGAGCTTCTTTAAAGAAAGAAATCTGTTATTGTATTGCTTATATGTTATAAATCTCCTTTGATGAAAACAATGAAAGAAATGCAAAAAAGACCAAAAAACCTTTTTCATGTACTGAGTTGTATAATTGAAGCAAATCTTGACTACAGAAGTTACTTTAGAAGTTTTTAAAGTTGTAGCTATTTTTGCCTGTGCAATTCAATATCTCCTTACCAGTTAAATATAATTATATTATACTATCTATAGATCCAGTTCTGGAGGAATTCTTCAAGAAGCAAATATACTTGTGAGATATAGTGTATATCTGAAAGATATTTATTTTAACAGCATAAACATTGCTCTAAATCTCTTTTTACATTAACAGTAAATTGATCATTGTGAAGTAGATAATAATTAAAAATAGCTTCTAATAATTTATAGCTCATATTGATATTGCTGGAATGCTTGAACACTAAGGTAGCGTCCAGATCTTTGGCTTGTGTAAATTCCATTCTAGTCAATGAGATGCTGGTTGCAACCATCCAATAAACCTGTCATTCAATCCTCACTCTGCACAGCATGTGTAATGAAGTTCAAAAGTAGGTGGCAACAAGAGCATTGCTCTTGTATACATTATAATTTGTAAACCTCTGGTGTTATTGCAGTCATAGAATCCTAGATTCATACAATGGTTTGGATTGGAAGGGACTTAAAGATCGCCCAATTCCAAGCCTCCTGTCAAGGGTAGGGACACCTTCTGCTGGATCAGGTTGCTCGAAGTCTCATTCAGTCTGGCTTTGAACAGCTCCAGGGATGGGACATCCACATAATACTAGTGTAGAAGTTCACTTTAGGCCAAACAATGGTTGCTCATTGTCCCATACAATCCAAGCATAAATGCTGCTTTCTGCTATAAGAGGATGGTAAGAAACAGGGATTCTGGTCCCAAGTTTTCTGTTAGGTTGTGTGTTTGAAGGCATTTGCCCCTTTCATGCAGCAAAATGTAGAGCACATCCCCTGTTACATACCCAATGCACAGACTGTATCCCTGTTTGGGAGGGCTTATCTCCTACCATTTGACATGATGCAGGTGGCGTATCCACATCTCACACTGAGCTTTATCACTACTAGTGTAAGTTTAAAGCTGGCAGCAATGATTAATATTTAGTGCAGAACAATTATATTTTCATTAAAGCTAACTAGCAGGAGCAAAATAAATGGAAACTGGGGTTCTTTGTACCAAATGTCTAGAAAGCTGCCTGGAGAAGGACCTGGGGGTGGTGGTTGACAGCTCTCTGAACATGAGCCAGCAGTGTGCCCAGGACTGGACTCGATGATCCGGTGGGTCTCTTCCAAAGTGGTGATTCTATGATTCTATGAACTATTGTAAGTTTATATCATAATACTTAATCTTCCTTCAGTACTTTTGTTTCTTGAGTATGAGTTGAGTGAAAACAAGGTTAAAGTGTTCAGGGCATTACTAAGAGTAGGAGTTTTATTGAGTAAAGTGCCCTGCTCTGAGCTGCAATAATGAATAATTCTTTGTGTGAATTGTCAGTTTAGCCTATTCATGGACTGGAGTTAGGCTCAATGATCCTTGTGGCTCCCTTCCAACTCAGGGCATTCTATGAAATAATTTTAACTTTAGAGCCAGCTGAAATCATGACAAAGAAGAGGCATTTAATTTCTTTGTACTAAGGCCACCAAAAAATGGTGAATGGGAATGTAATTTTTAAAATTAAATACTATTTTAAGTGTGATTCTTTAATTTTCTTATTGTCTTACTTTTATTTTCACTACAAAAAATTGAGAACTTTTCATGTTACTAAATGAAAAGTTGCACTGTGAGTGTTTTTCTTGATGCCACTACTTTATAAAGCACTTTGATATATCTGGATGAGGACTACACTAGCGCTAAACTTTTTTTAAACAAAGCATCCACAACTCAGTAGTACATACAGTACCAACTCACTAACAAAACAACAGTCTAAGGTTCGACAAAGCCAGGTACAGAGTCCTGCACTTGGGACACAACAACCTCATGCATTGCTACAGGCTTGGGGAAGGGTGGCTGGAAAGTTATATGGCAGAGAAGGACCTGGGAGTGTTGGTTAACAGCAGGCTGAATATGAGTCAGCAGTGTGCCCAGGAGGCCAAGAAGGCAACTGGCATCTTGGCCTCTACTGCCAAGTGTTACCAGTAGGACCAGGGAGGATACTCTTGTACTCAGCATTAGTAAGGCCAAACCTCGAATCCTGTGTTCAGTTGTGGTCCCCTCACTACGAAAAGGACATTGAGGGGCTGGAGCGTGTCCAGAGAAGGGTGAAAAGGCTAGACAACAAGCCTCATGGGAGGTAGCTTAGGGAACTGAGGCTGATTAGCCTGAAGAAGATGATGAAGGGAGACCCTACCATGGTGTACAACTCTCTGAAAGGAGGTTGTTGTGAGGTGAGTGGTGGTCTCTTCTCCCAAGTGACAAGTGATAGGACAAGAGGAAATGGCCTTAAGTTGCACCAGGGGAGGTTCAGATTAGAAATCAAGAACCTCTACACTGAGAGGGTTATAAGGCACTGGCAGAGGCTGCCCAGAGGCTGCCTCATCCCTGGAGGTAATTAAAAGAGGGGTAGATGAGGTGCTTAAGGGAATGGTTTAGTAGTGGACAGGCATGCTTGGACTTGATAATCTCAAAGAGCTTTTCCAACCAAGCAGTTCTATGATTTTATGATTCAATGAATAGTGCTGCAGGAGGCAGGGATAAGGAAAAAACATGATAATTCATATTGCATGATTGTCTTCCTCCAATGTGCAGTATAATTCTGATTGAAATTACTGGCAGTACTTTGTGTGCATCAAAGGAGAAAAAGCTCCAGGAACTGACATCCTGTTAAATGTGGAAGAGCTATTAGAGTCTAGTGGTTCAATATGGTGAGGTTTTAAAACTTCCTAATGAAAACCCTCAGCTTTTCTGACCACCAAAGATGGCCAGTACTGCATCTGTATTTTCTACTGATATTTTTGAATGCTTTAGCATGTGCAAATGTTCAAAGAGCAGGTTTCAGATCATTATCCTTTCTAGAGCCGCATTCTTCTCATGTTACTTGTTACAAACAAAAATAGATCCAAGGGTGTTAAAAACAAATGTTCTAAGCCTTTAAGATATGTATGCATCATATATTTTTTTCTCTTGAGTACATCTGGACTGAAATAAATAGGTAAAATCAGGCAGGTTTTGATAGAGCTATGAAATTGCGGTTGAAAATTCTTGCATTTTCTTTCCTCTTACAACCTGTTTTTAAAAGATAAGTTGGTTGTGGCTCTTCATTTTAATTACATAGCAAGTGCCTTGTCTTAGCTAGGAAAATTCTTAATGCAATTCATTAAAAATGAAAATACAGGTTTGGATTAAATGAATTTCAATTTCCAGTCTCTTGATAGTTGCAGCAATTTCTTGTATATATGCTAAGGAGAATGAGCTTGGTCCAGTGTTGCTTTACACTGGTAATCCTTTCCCTTACCAGTTGTCCCACTAAGCAAAGCTGATCAGATATTAACAGGTTTCCTATTAATCTATACAGAAATAAATGAGGATGGTGCACATGTCCATAATCATTATAAACACTGTCATTTATCATTAAATGATCTCAAAGCACTTTAAACACAACACTGACTTAACTTTGCATGGAATTTTTGTATTACAACTTTCTGAATACAAACTTGTAGGTCTAGAGGACTTAATCCTGCAATGAACACACTATTTAATAGTGCTTGAAGATGAAGGTGTCTGAAATCTCTCAGCATTGGTGTGAAGGATATAATTCTACCAAGCCTGACTCATGCAAATAGTCTTTATCCTTGTGACTGATAACATTGACCTAGCTTGTCAATTGGTCATTAAGTGACTAATGGTTTGTAGTGATCTGCCAGAGGTTACACTTGAAAAGTTGTGACAGAGGCAGATGTTGAAGTTCCATCTTTTCCCTGCTACCAAAGGGAAGTGTAAGATAATGGTTTAGATGAGGGCATGGTACATCAACTGATAGCCTAGCCGTGTATCATCACCAAAGTAGCTAATTTTACAGTGTTACTGGGTGAGAGATGGGTACTGTAACAGGGAAATCATAGAATCAT